>CAHIKZ030005478.1:1430000-1501543 GCA_903632075.3 Acanthosepion pharaonis
ATTCCTGTACACACACACACACACACACACATATATATATATATATATATATATATATATGTAATGTAGTATTTTTGGTTATATATATATATAT
The DNA here is from genome assembly GCA_903632075.3 of Acanthosepion pharaonis. NCBI lineage: Eukaryota > Metazoa > Mollusca > Cephalopoda > Sepiida > Sepiidae > Acanthosepion > Acanthosepion pharaonis. The sequence continues at coordinate 1,430,095 of CAHIKZ030005478.1, forward strand.
ATATATATATATATATATATATATATATATATATATGTAGTATATAGTATTTTTTGTGTATTGGAATTTATTGTTTATACACCGATCCTATACTTGTATATATATATATATGTTGAGGAAGCTTGAATAAGCATGGAATAATAATAATACAACACAAAATGTACGTAACAAAATGTATTGAAACAATGAAAAAAAAATACAATATTTACAGGTAGTTTTGGTATTTTTTTGGAAGACTGTTCCTGCAGAATGGGTTGACTAAGTCGCAGTAAGGCAGAGTCTCTGGATTCGATCTCTTAATCTTCCCTCGTCTTCCGGTACCAACCCATATTTATATGGTCGGTACTCCACTTATATAAATTAGGTGTATCATACACAGCAATATATATATATCCAAGTATAGGATCGGTGTATATGGAATAAATTCCTATATATATATATATATATATATATATATATATATATATATATATATATATATATATATATATATATATATATATATATATATATATTATAAAAAAAATAAACTTACATGAATCAGTTAGTAATATTAACATAATTTTTAGCAAATAGTTCTTTGCTAACAGACTTAATATAAACATTAAGTTACTAACAATCCATATAAGGACGCGATCCTTCTGTATAAAATTGTTGCCAGAGGGATCTGTTGTATTTTTAGAGCAGCGAGAACATTCAAAAACTTCCTATTCTTATCGTCAGCCTGTAATTTTTCGTTAGTAATAAAACCCCAAGACGAACTAGATGTATTGTTGACTGAAAGATGTATTTTTAAGAATGTGTTATTTATTAAAGCTAATATAATTTTGGAACGTGCAAGTCGTATCGCTAGAGTTCAAATATTTCAAGTGAGAATTTTTTGTATGAATTTCGTAATATGGTAAAATCCACAAATTCTTTTGTTGGAATTGTTTTCTAGTTAACGTGACATGAACTAAGAACATAATTCAATTACTAGACGAATATGTCTTATTTTTATCCGGAATTTCGTACTGCAGACCAATTGTTTTTCATAAACGTATTATAATGGGCAGTACATATTTTATATTATAAAGAGGTAATCATACAATGAATAAATTAGTAATGTTAATGTAACTAATGGAGAAATCTCTTCGCTAACAGACTTAATATAAGCATTAACTTACTAATAATCCATTGAATGACGCGATCCTTATGTATAAAATTGTCAGATGATATCTGGAAAAATTACTGGAAACAGACAACATCAGGAAGATCATTGACGAAGATGAGGATCAGTGTAAGAACCAGAATAGAGCCTTGGGGGACCCCGATTTAGAAAATAAAGAAGGATCTGGAAGCGTGCACGTTCAGAAATACTTTCATTTCACGATTTGGAAGGACTGATTGGCTTAAATCAAATTCAATTTTGTCCTAGAAAAAAAAAACAACACTCTGATGATGACATTGTGCTAATGTCGAAAGTTCTCGGAATAAATGAATTTGTATTAACATGTGTAATTTCTCTCTTCCTTTAATAAGGATACTAAGATGCTTCTCCGTGAACAGATAGATAGATAGATAGATAGATAGATAGATAGATAGATAGATAGATAGATAGATAGTAAGAATAAAGTGGAATAAGTAAGAATTTTGCCTGTAGATATCTCGAGATGTCACTATGTGAAACGTGGTTTTGGACTGAATGTTTTGTTTGCTGCTGTTTCTTTACGAGTTTGCAAGCGCCATGGGTGATGTTGGCGATAAAGAATAAAACAGAATAAAGAATTTGTATGCTGCGGTTTTGCTTTCTTTAAAAGAACAGTTAATGAGAGTTTAAATTTTTGTGCATTTTTTTTTTGAGAAGCCATACGTATGACACAGTTGGGCGTATCAAATGTGCTGAGAAATCATCTAAAGATCAACAATGATCCAATATGCAATCGTCTCAGCTACAATGTTCACCCCGTACAAAGCCCCAAGAACCACTCGCGGTAGAGGGTTACAGAATAAGAGGTAATTGGCACAGTTTATGAGAATATGTGGGGATGATAATTGTTAGGACTAGACTTGAACTAGTGTGACAGAGAGAGATTCTGGGAAACACACAGACACACGTATACTTTTTTTAGTGAAGTTGGAGTAGATTTGAATAGCGAAATTAAATCAGCATTTTCTACTGATGGGGAAATCTGATCTAGGGCAGAAATTTCACCCATTGAATCTGGGTCATCAGATGACAATGGAAATGGTCGAAATATTTTTTATCGATTAAAAATTGAAATAGAGCTGAGTAAGCTAGAAGGAAGTTTGGAATTCACATGATTTTGGTTGAAGCAGCCAGAACCCCCGTGATAATCGCGTGCGAAGTAGTCGTGCCGAGGGTCAGTTATACTCAGCCTGGTTTATCTATATAGACGCGTAGTTATGCTGAAAAAGACAGACGGGAGACAATTCTTGAAGAGAGAAGAGAGAATTGGCCCAGGCGAGCGTTGGGAGGAGGAACGCCACTATAACTTTAAGCCCCGCACAGAAATCTTTATCCCTCCACCACAAGAGTCATATATCGTTCTGAGATGATTTAACAAGATAATCACATACTCTCTCTCTCTCCCTCTGTGTGTGTGTGTGTGTGTGTGTGTGTGTGTGTGTGTGTGTGTGTGTGTGTGTGTCCAAGCCATTTCTCTTCTCTACTATTCTTTTCTGCTATATAAAAGACATTAACAATTCAACCATTGAATCGATGTTTGTCCGGCTTTCTGCAGATATTTTTTTCTTGCTGCATTCTAAATTTCTTAGCACAGACTCCCTAGCCATGTCTACATCTTCAGTCGACCGTGAATGGACGGACATCACTTTTGCTTTCTGGATCAAACAAATCACAACGTGGGCAGGAAGCTGGATTAAACCAGTATATTCTTGAGCAGATCATTAATGTAAATTGGAAAAAGAATTTTAATAAGAGCGATCGAAGTGCAAAAGTCCATAGGTGGTCTGAAGATTTCTTGAATCGTGAAACTGCGAGTCCCTTTTGCAGTGTTCATGCCATTTTCCACAATGTATATTCGCGTACGCGAGGACCAGAGACAAAACACACACACACACACACACACACACACACACACATATATATATATATATATATATATATATATATATATATATATATATATATATATATATATATATATGAAGAAATATAGTCTTAAGGTGTGCTATATTTATTGGATAAAGTGATCAATATCAGAGACAGAGCGTGTGTAAATATAAAAGTGAACGTTGAAGTCAACACTTAGAGGCAAAAATTTAGGGTTCCTAAATTTTGGCTTGAGGATGAAATAGGGCTTGATACTTTAATTCAATTTAATTTTAATAATTATATTGAGGTTTTTGGGTCTTGTTTTTGAAACATGAGAACACTTATGTAACGAAGGAATCATATTTTTTAAAAGAATAATTATAATTTAAGCTATACTTCCGTTTAGAGCAGTGTTTTTAAAAATAAAAAAAAATACTTAAGAACTCGGAATTATTTATCTAACGTGTTCTTTTCTATTTTTCTATATATTTGTACATATTTTACATATATATATGTGTGTGTGTAAAGTGATTTTCCAAGCGTAGCTAGGATGTGGCACAAAGCCGAAAGTATGGGACACCCAGTGAGGATCGAACTCACTACTCAGTCGTAATTGTTCTAGCGAGACATGCTTGCTAACCATTACACCACCTCGAGGGGCCTTAGTGATTTTCCAAGCGTAGCTCAGATGTGGAACGAGGATGAAAGTAGGGGGCACCCAGTGAGGATCGAAATCACTACTCAGTCGTAAGCGAGACAAGCTTGTTAACCATTACACCAGCTCGAAGTGTCCTTATGAATATGTACATATACAGAGAGAGGGAGATGCAGACAGAGATAGAGAGAGAGCAAGAAAGTGATCCACTTTCCTTAGGAAATAAAAGCAACTGCGAGGATAAATCAGAAAGTAAAGGCAATTTTAAAATTACGCGGTAAAAAAATAACAGGAAGGCGCTGGCGCGCGACACCACGCATGCGCATTGGGATGACGGTTAGCAAGCCATTCAGTTGAGTGGCGAGGAGTAACGAGGTCAGACGTATGGACTCTCTATCCATTGAAGGACAGCGAGCCTTGGCACGACTTCTGCGGACAAATGGAATCACATTTGTGGCAAACGATTACCGGATGTTGGCGCTGTATAAAGCACGACCCAACAAAAGGTGTAAAAGTGAGTAGACCGTTTTAAAGCGGGAAGAAAAACTGCAGCGAATGAAAACAGATCTGGTTGGAGTCCATCAACATCGCGAACGGAAGAAGGCGTCGAATCACTTTAGCATCAGCAGTGGATCTGCACACGCCGTTGTGCAATATGACTTGAAGTACCGTAAAGTCTGTGCGAGTTGATTTGCCCAAACAAGCAAGTGATGCAGACGTGCTTTCATGATCAACCGAAAATCTGCTTTTCGGAAGAGTTGAAGAAGTTCGTTGAACGATACCGGAAGTGCATCGATTTCAGTTGGAACTATGTCGAGAATGTCTTCTTCATCGGTGGAAATAAAGGTATTGTAGGGAAATTACCTTTAACTTTTCAGTTGCACTGGTTGAACATGGGAGTGCTGCCTGAAAGGACGTTATCTTTGATTAAATCACTCGGTATGGTAACGATCAGTTCGCTGATATCATCCATAGAGACATCCTGAATATCTGGACTGTAGGAAAAGTTCCAAAAGACAAGAAAGGCACGATCATTATATTATTATGTCAAGGCAAAAGTATAAAAGAACTTTGTCGGTATTATCGTGGTTCAGATTTATTTTTGTCACCGTGTATAATCCTTGTGTAGATCGTGTACTCTCGACTCACATTAGGGATTTGATACTTCCGGACTCACAATGTGACTTCCGCCAAAATAGAGAGCAACGGATATGAGTTTCACAGCAAGACAAATCTAAGAGAAGACGTCTGGACAAAAAGGCCACAGGTTTTCACAGATCTTCCCAAGGGTTTCGATATTGTAAAGAGAAGAAATATATAGAAGGTCATGAGATACTTTACTCGTGAAGTTTCATGACTTCATGGATATCTCCATTAAAGGTTGTTGGTTTACTTTCAGATCTCACCTACATTGTTCGCCATTTTCTTTTCGGCTGACCTTCTAGGTATCTTGAAGGACCTGTGACCAGACATATATATATATATATATATATATATATATATATATATATATATGGTGGTACTCATTTGGAAAAACCTCGCATAACTCACCTTGCAGTAGAACAAATCGGTACCCGAAGAAAAATGGGAAATAAAAAAAAAAGAAAGAACCAAGAACATTAAAACAGGGCGAAAACAATCGTTCAGTGTTTAGCTGCAAGTCCAAGGAAAAAAAACTAGTAAAAAGACAACCGCGTAAAGTTCTCAATACACTAAGTAGAGCAAAACAAAGATAATCCTAAGGAGCCAGGCAAACCCACCCTAGGTTTCACCTAAACGGATCTACAGGCAAATGGTGGCTTTACCCTGAAAATCCGTTTAGGTGAAACCTGGGTAGGTTTTCCCTAGCTCCTTAGGAAGACCATATATATATATATATATATATATATATATATATATATATATATGGTAAGCTATTTAACATTCAACACGTATCTACTAAATGTAAGCATTTTAAGCCCATGTCCGTGAACTTTTGTATGCCGTTATCTGTGACGTGAAATGCAGACTCTGGTCGATAATCTTTCTCGTTCCCGTAAACCTTTTGGCCACACTCTCAGTCTTTACAAGACAGTGGTCATGACCCAAGCTGCTCCCGGCTAAACTCATGTTGAACCATCAATATCTGTGGATGAACACAAACTGAAGGATGTTTGAAAAATTCACATAACGTGGGAGCACTAAAAACAGACGCTGTCCTCATGTCAAAGAAATACCCGCTCGCGCAAATTAAAGAAATGATGCTTTTGCATCTCTAAATAATCGAGACTGGTCTAAGAGAAGACGTAAGTACATCAATATGGTAGTCGACAATGCTGGGTATTGACATGTTGGCTATATTCTTGGTTAAAGACGGTCTACCTACCGTAGATACTCAGATCAATTCTTGGTATCCACTTGATCTCCCACAAACCAGACATTGTAATCGTCGAAAAACCATTGAAATCAGCATCGAAGCAGACATCCTTCATCACAAGCTTCAATGGACTTGATTCGTCGAGAGCAGAGACCGCACTCTTGACAATGAAATGCCTGTTTGTGTGAGAAATAAAAACGGATCTGGCGCTTTGAAGCTCTGAAAGATCGAATCTAATCTCAGAGAGGAATTAACAAGAGCACAAAGCTGGCTGTACTGACATACACTTGTAAAAGATTTGGTCGCTTACTGCAGAAACTCAGGCGTGCTGGTGATATTTCACCAGCATTGTTTAAGATTTATTCTTTTTTTCGTCTTTTTTTTTAATCATTTCTCTCCAGACGATGCAGAAAGGCCACTAGTACGCAGGGCGTTACGGGGGGGGAGTGAAATTGAGAGAGAAAACTGAGTATAAGACGAATTGCGGGAAAGACAAAAAGATGAATTGGATTCAAGAAGAAAGATGGTGATTGAAGTTGCATTTAACATTTTGAAGATTGTAGTTATCCTTATAGCAAGTAAACGGAAGGGAATTCCATAGGCGGTAAGTGCGAGAAAAGAAACTGTTGGAGTAGAAGTGGCAGTTGTATTTAGCTATTTCAACAATAAAAGAGTGGGACCTAGATGCCAATCAGGTAATGCGCTTAATTTAAAGAAAGAAGGTAAAAAAAGAACAAGTTGGATTTAAATATTTGAAGATCAAAGTAAACATGAAACGGAAAGAGAGTTCCACAAGTGATGAAACCGTTAACATAGAACTTACGGTTCCATCTAGTCATTTCAACTCTAAAATGATGAGACCTTAGCGCCAATCTAGTACTGCGCTTAAAATCCTAATATCTAGATACCATAGAGGAAAGTTTATTTGAACAATTACCATGAAAGTATTTATAGAAAAGGCACAGGGAAGCTGTATTACGGTGGTTGGAATGTTACTGAATGCGATATGCCAGGTCAGGACCAACAACATTGCACATTCTTCATTTATTTCATCAAGAATCTATAAATATACAGCAGAAGCACACGGTCAAATTTTGAAAACATGAACGAATGGTAGACTTATAAATATGCAACATAAGAAAGAAATGAACACAGTGAACTAACTTTCCAAGCAACCTTTCCGCCTTTCCACGAGTAACTCTTATGGAGGTTAGCATCAGCCATGTTGATGGAAGGCAAAAATGGGTCTCTCAGGTGATTGATTGGGTACGGTTTCGTTCTGTAGGCGTTGAAATTAACACGCCATTCCCTGCTCCAGTTAACAACAGATTGGAGGCCATTTTTTTTAAATCAGTTGCCAATTTGGCCTTATCGAAATCATCGGACATACTAAGACAGGAATATATGGTTGTATCACCAGTTTGGATACCAAGTTGAAAACTGATGACATCAGGAAGGTCGTTGGTGAAAATTTAGGAACGGCGTATATCCCTGGGGCCACCTTCATTATTGCAGAAAGATCTAGAAGAGTGGCCATTCAAGATAACTTTCATTTCGGGATTTGAGAAAAAAGACTGAATCAGTTCAAAAATTGATCCAGAAATACCTTAATTTTCCTGTGAATAATAATAATAATAATAATAATATATATATAAATGGTGGTACTCGTTTGGAAAAACCTCGGATAGCTCAACTTGTAGTAGAACAAATCGGTGCCTGAGGAAAAATGGGGAATAAGAAAAGAAAGAACCAAGAACATTAAAACAAGGCGAAAACAATCGTCCATTGTTTAAGCCCCAAGTTCAAAGAAAAAAAAACCCAACACAAGTAAAAAGACAACTACATAAAGTACTCAATACACTAAGCAAAGCAAAACCTAAGATAATCCTAAGGAGCCAGACAAACCTACCTAGGTTTCACTAAACAGATCTTCAGGGTAAAGGAATACTTTAATACCTTGATTTTCCTGCGAATGAACCATATATATATATATATATATATATATATATATATATATATATATGGTTGGGTTGGGTTGGGTTGGGTTGGGTTAATCATATCAATCCAACCAAATATGTTAGCTCTATCTCTGATATTGAGCGCTTTCAATAAGTACCGCGCATATAATATATAAATAATTTCATATATATATATATATATAGAGAGAGAGAGAGAGTTATTTATATTTATACACATACACACACACACACATATATATATATATATATATATATATATATATATATATATATATATATATATATATGAATGAAAACTCTAACATTTTAGGCATTTAAAACAACCTGCCTGGCGCATACACAATTCTGTAAAATCCTTGTTGAAAACACAATTATACTTCAACATGAAAACAATAGACAAAAACTAAAAATCCTCGAAGCAATATACAGTTGAAACACAACCTAAACAAAATCAACTATGGAATCTCTACAAATATCCTTAAATGTCTATAATTGGTAACAGAAGCCATTGATTTATACCAACGGCTTCCCATACTTAATACTTCTCGAATTCACTCTCGCGTGGTCATGTGTGATGTCATGAGCTGCGGTTCGATTTTCGCTTCTAGCGTCTTATATGCACGTGTTTATCGTTGCTAGGAAATTATCCATATGAACAATCACAGACTATCATCACTGTCTTGTCCGTATATTGCTTAATATGTTGTACAGTAATTGCCATCTTTGATAATGGCTTATGTAAGCCGAAAGCTTAGATAGGATTAAAAAATATGGATCAATATTGTGATTTTCTTTCTTCGTTTAATGATAATGTTATTAAGCTTATCAGACGATATGAAAAGAATTTACATAAAATAAATAGACAACACTTGTCTATATTATTTAATGAAACATGTATATATATATATATATATATATATATATATATATATATATATATATATATATATACCGTATATTTCTGCTTGTAAGACATTTAAATCCCCCAAAGTTACACCTAGAAATTGTGGGTCGTCTTATACGACAATTGTTAAAAAAATAAAATTCTAAGTGATGTTTGTCAGTAGGCTAAACTCAGCCTCGGTGGGATAACCAAACACGTACGAAAAGTATCTCATTATCAAATAAATTGATAATAAAAGTAATAAAACAATTTCTACCTCATATATATATATATATATATATATATATATATATATATATTATATATATATATACTTTTTTAATAATAGAATAATAATATAATAATTACATATCAATAAAATTAACTTGTAACCATGCAAACTCAGCTGAGAAAATGCAAACATCGAGTTATGATTGTGTTCACAGTCACCTTTATCTTTCGCTAAATTTTCATTAATTATTATGGTAGTGTTAATTACGACAGTGGGGTCATTGAGGATAACATAATATTCATTTCTCATTAAAACTCATTATAATTATGCTCTTAAACAATAACACAATCCAGGCTTACATACAACATTTTTTTTTCAAATAAAAATCTTTTTACTGTAGTTGCATTTAAATTTTTATGATATTATAAAACTATTTATTTTCCATCAAGTTATCAATATAAATTAAAACAAAAAAACCTGCTACATGTATATATATAAACCTCATCAAATTCCTCACAATCGTCAGTATTTGGTTTAAAAGTCTTCTCTTACACTAAATGTTTCTAGAAGAATCAGTATTTGCAAGAGATCACGTGATGAAACGTAAACAAAACATTGCTTTCCCTTTTAAGGGACGTGAGTAGGAAAAATATGATATAGAATCTGTTTTGTTATTTCATTTATTTTGAATTTCTAAGGATACAGTAACAACATTTCCAATAACATATTTATATAATCAATAGGCAGTCGTCTTATACTACAGGTATATGATAAATTCATGAAACTTTGATATATTTTTTGACCTCGTCTTATCTAAGGGTCGCCTTATATGCGGGAATATGCGTTATATACTTTTACAAACCTTTGGTCTTATTTTGGTGTGAAGAGGCCCGCCCAAAACTGTAAATGTATTTTTAAAACATCTTGTATATATGCCTATCCATATCTATCAATCTCTTCATATCTATCTATCTATCTATCTATCTATCTCATTCTGATCCCAACTATTTATTTATCTATCTATCCCAGTTTATATCTATCTATCTGTCTATGTCTCTATATATATATATATATATATATATATATATATATATATATATATATATATATATATATTTCAGTCTGATACTATCTATCTATCTATTAGGTCATCCCATAAGTTCTGAACGAAATTTAAAGAGTATTTTATAATGTCTAATGGAGCTGAACATTATTTTTTATGTTTAGATGCATTTAAACTGATCAAATTTTATTTCAGAAAACAATAAAATTAAATTTTGTTTGATTAAAACCCTGCTAACATGGAAGTACCCAAGAATCATTTGAGGCACATAATGCTTTATGAGTTCAAGAAAGGAAACTCAGCAGCCGAAACGGCTAGAAACATTCACTCAGTTTATGGAGAGGAATGTGTGAATGAAAGGACTTGCAGAAGATGGTTTGCAAAATTCAGAGGTGGAGATTTCACCCTTGAAGATGAAGATCGAACCGGACGTCCAGTTGAGTTTGATCAAACCCAAAATAATTTTACAGTAATGGAATTAGTAAGCTTGTTAATAGATGGGAGGAAGTCATAGATAATCAGGGAAAATACATTGTTGATTGAATCTGTAATTAAATGTAACATTTGGTCACTTGTTTTCTTTATTCAAAATTCGGACAGAAATTATGGGATGACCTGATATATAACTATTTATCTTTTTCAGTCTAATCCCATCTATCTATCTATCTATCTATCTATCTATCTATCTATCTCAGTGTGATACCAAACATCTATCTCAGTCTGATCCCATTTATCTATCTATCTATCTATCTATCTATCTATCTATCTATCTATCTCATTTTGTTTATATCTATATCAGTCTGATCCCATCTATCTATCTATCCCAATTATTCTTATATCTATCTATCTTTCTATCTCAGTTTTTTCACATCTATCTATCTATCTATCTATCTATCTATCTATCTATCTCAGTCTGATCCTATCTATCTATCCATCTATCTATCTATCTATCTATCTATCTATCTATGTATCTATCTATCTATCTATGTCAGTTTATTTATATATCTCTCAGTCTGATTTTATCTATCTATCTATCTATCTATCTATCTATCTATCTATCTATCTCAGTCTGTTCGTATCTATCTATCTATCTATCCATCTATCTATCTATCTCAGTTTGATCCCATCTATGTATCTATCGCAGTCTATTCATCTCATTTTCTTCAATTGAATCAACTTATTCAAATATTTCTAAAGAGTAAAAATACCTAGGCTACAATTTTCTTGTGCTAAGGGGCGATTATCTGACATCAGTTTGAGTCGTTAATGATTTAACTTCGTTTGAAAGAATTCTTTGTCGCAAGTTTTAACATTTCATCCGTAAACTGTAAATTGCATCTGATATCCCGACAGAAAAACAACTTTGAAATTAAGTCTTACAGAAGTAGAACAAACGATATAAAAAGACGAAACTTTCCTGATCAAATAGGTGTAAATTGTCAAAAAAAATATTCTTTATTTAACTTTATAGAAAATAAATAGATTTTTTTTTAAATTAAAATTAATGTTTTCAGATTAAGGCCACCTCGCTTCAAATTTAACATGAATTATCTCAGACGGAAAGGAATGTATAAAAAAATATAATCGTGTTTCCTGGGAAAGAAGACGGTATTATACAAATTGGTGCCTTTCTTTCTTGAAACTGAAGAATTTCTTTTGGGAACCTGATCTTGTGAACGCAGTTAAGGGAAAAATGTTCATAATCAGTACTTAATAGAGGAGGAATTTTTTCAATAATTTTTCTGACAGAGTAATTTTGGAAATAGAATTGGCAAAGGCAAGCGACAAAGGCAGAATGAAGCTTGATTGATTTCTTGAGAAAGGATTCTTTAAATTTGGAGAAACGTTCTATTGTCGAGAAAGTTTCAGAAAAAGTGGAAAAAAAACTGCATATATAGAAAATATTTATATATTTTCAACATCGCAGTTAAATCACACAAACGCGCATGCGCACAATCATAAGTACATGCGCATGCGCGCAAACATAAGCACACGCGCATGCGCACAAACATAAGCACACGCGCACGCCAACAGGCATGCTGAAAAGAACACAGAGAAAATATATTTAAATATACACAAATTTAACCTTGCTAACCGGACGCTTCCTCTGTAGCTAAATGGTATAGCACATCAGGCTATATGATGATTCCGTGTAGGATACAGGTTCCATTCCTATCAGAGAACACTTATTTTTTATGAAATTTCACAGATATTCAAATGTAGTTAACACTGCTTATTATAAACAGAGCATTTGCTTAAATATTTGTTTCTATAAAAATAACGTATAAACAGGAAACATTAAAATAATTGTCTGGCTTAGTCCATTTCATAACAACATATATATATATATATATATATATATATATATATATATAGAGAGAGAGAGAGAGAGAGAGAGAGAGAGAGAGACCTGGTACTACGTGCCACAAGGTGCCCAAACGACCCTCCGCTGGTTTTGAATTCAGTGTTTTTCTTCTCCTAGACCAGTTGTAATCCAAGGCTATAGAACCCAGTGTGTCCTGCTATTTACCCATAGTTGGAGGGAGAAGAAGAGGATTCATACCTTTCCCAAGGGTATTAGCACGTAAGTGAATGTAATGGATTCGACTGGAATTCGAACTCGGCTTTCCGATTTCTCAATCCAAGCTGGTATTCATTACTATATATAATATATATACCCGGAAGACTTGTCGCGGTTAATCGTGGTTCTCCTCACCTTCTCGTACCATTCAAGAGGCTTCTACATCACCTCAATGTTCTGCGATTCGAGACGAAAATGAAACACCATCAGCGTACGCGGAAACCCTGACTCGAGCTCTACCACTGACACCGATTCCACTTAGAGACGTTTTACACGTCCTGTCCCTCAGATGGTAAAAGACATGCTCCAACGCCAAAGCGTAAAGTAAAGGCGACAGCGGACAACCCTGACGAACCGAACGTGACAGCGCAAAAGCGCCTGACCGCTTCCCGTGCCCTTGCACCACAGCACTGAAGGAGCGATACAGCAGGTTGGTCCGCTTGAAAAAGTCGAGTTTGAATCCGATGGCCTCCAGGACAGCAGCACGGTACTGATGGTCGAATCTATTGATCAACGCGGCTCAAACATCGTCTTTTACACCCTGTAGAATCGCGCGGATCAGCTGCAGGTTGCTTTGAATTGTTCGGCACTTCACAGCAAAAGCCTGTTCCGGTGCCAACAAAATCTCAGCAACTGACCTCAAACTCTCCGTCAGCTGATTCCCGGGCTGTGGGACATCCTGCTGGTGTTGCAGCCTTTGGCCCTCTCCTCACAACCTTCCTCCAATCACCGAAGTCCTCGGACGTCCTGTCAGATTTCTCTGACTTGTGGTGTTCCCGACTGCGTTTGGGACGCTGTTTTCTTCCCGTGGCACGCCTTAGACCTGTGCCCCGCAGCAAAGACTCCACAAGAACATCCAAGAATGGGAGTTTATTTTTTGTCTAAGTTCATAAGTATATATTACTTCAAACATTATTTATAGTGGACACACATATTTGATTGGACGTCACGAGGAAAAGTATTAAAAAATGGTCCGTTCTACTAAAATATAGATATTCACTAAAAATACCATTTGAACTAATAAAAATTAAAAATACAAATCCATTAATTCTTTAGAAATACATACATATATATATATATATATATATATATATATATATATATGATCAACACCCAACCTCGACGGTCTGTTTCATGCTTAAACGTATTCTTCGAGGCTGTTAATGTTCACTTTACATACGCTCTGTCCGTGATATTGAGCACTTTAAGCCATAAATATAGCATACCTTAAAAAACTATATATATATTAAGAAAAGAAACCTAATTCTTTTATAACTAGAGATGTGACCTGATGAACCAGGAAAAATATATTTTCTGGGGAAATAAATTAGAGTCATGGAAATTTAAGTTTGTCTATTTCTTAATTATTTAGTTTATATATATATATATATATATATATATATATATATATATATATATATACCCACGCTGGGATAAATAACAAGTAGAAAACAGACCTCAATCTAACATGTTTCATTTTATTAAAGCTTTGCCAGAGATTAAGATAGAAATGCTAAAAAGCAAAGAGATGCAGATTAATGATATATTGTATTTGGTTAGTTCTTATTGATTAGATATGTGTCACATATAATGAAGTAACAGATAATATTCAAATATACATGAGAAACTTTCTGGATACTAAAGTGTGTAAAAGTTAGTCAGCTGCATGTTTTGAAAAAATTTCATTTAGGTTTGATTTTTCATTAAGGCAAATCTCATGTGTATTTTGTATATATCTTCATTGATTTTTATGTATTAGATATAAATTAGATTCATGAATAATGGATCTGTAGAAAAATGGTAATTATTTTTACTAATGAATTGTTTTAGTCATGTTCTGAAATTAAGTTTCCCTCCTCATTTACTATTTAGTTCTTGTGAATATAAACCTTGTGCCTCATCCGAATTAAAACGATGACTCCTTCTGAAGAAGTCTTGATCGAAAGAATTTTAGGAAAAATGTCTACAGTTCTTTTAAATCAGTCTATTTATTCTGTGATGTCAACTCATTATTCAGATTATATATATATATATATATATATATATATATATATATATATATATATATATATATATATATAATATATATAACAATAACAACTCCGAGTTTCATGCACAATATAATCATCCAGTGCTGACTGAAAAGAGGAGTCACCACCATCAAATCATGCCGGATGAGATGCAAAGGGGGACACAGGTGTGGTTTTAGGGGTCAAAACAAATTTGTTTCTCTTACTTTCTGACATACTTCTTGCTTGCCTTCATTCTTTCTCTTTCACTGTGCTCCATCTGTCCATCCAGTTTCTTGATACTTGATCAAGCCTCTCCACCAAATGATTTCTAATTGGCTCATATAACCACTTTTCTACCCACAATTGCCTGTTTTTTTTTTCACCATCCATTATAATTATTATTATTACTTCAATAAGCGAATGTTCTTCCCCTTTCTCCAATGGCCTTTATAAATTTGTATAGATGTATATTCTCAACCTATTAACATATATTTCTTTATATATGTCTGCCATTTTCTTTTACTTATCTCTGTCCATTATCGCTCTCTTTCTCTCTTTCTTTCTCTCTCTCTCTCTCTTTCTCTCACTCACTATTAATCTCTCTATCTCTCTCGGTATTTACCCAAGTCCTCCCCACAAGACAGGATGTGGCAAAAGGCCGGTTTTTAATATAGTGCTTTCCGAGTGCAAAAATTTCCCATAGACTCCGCATACCTCCCCAGACGAGAATCTGTCCGTAGGCATATCTTCGTCTCAGTTACTCACTACCCGATGGTAGAGTATTAGGCAAACTCAGTGGTTTGATAAACTCTCTCTCTCTCTCTCTCTCTCTCTCTCTCTCCTCCTCTCTCTCTCTCTCTCTCTCCATATATATATATATATATATATATATATATGTGTGTGTGTGTGTGTGTGTGTGTGTGTTGTGTACAAATCGCAAAACAGCAAAATTGTCCATTTCTTAGATTAAGATTTGAACCGTTCTAGCTTAGAAATGATTAAAGATATCTTACTGGAATTCTCCGAGGTTTTTATAACACTATTTGAGCAATAGGAATGTATAATTACTATCCCTGCTTAACAGAAGAATCGTGATGAAATCGATCATAAACGAAAATAACATGTTCATTAATTAATCTTAACTAAGGATCAGAAGTTCATATATATATATATATATATATATATATATATATATATATATATATATATATATATATATATATATCATTCCAGGATCAAAAACCCTTTCTCATGTGCCAAAGGTCTTACGGATTGAGTTGGATTTTTTCTAATTGATCTCTTTAGCGCTAAGTTGAAACGATGACCCCTTTTCCTGTTATGACCTCCTGATCCAGTTTTCCTCTCAACTGTTCCCTTTTTTAAAAAAACTTAATCAACGTTCACTTGATGGTCCGTGATTGTACTTTGCCAGTGTATGAATGTTGGTACCATTACCGAAGGCCTGAATGATTTTTCCTCTCACCATTGCTCATTTGAAAAGTCAGTGGGGCTGACGCAAAACGATTTTAACATGTTCTCTTTCTAGCTGAACAACTCAAAGGATTTTTCTGTGATTCTTACGACAAATGGTGTCAAGATGGCTAAACGTTTTATCTGCTAATCATGAAAAAAGCAACTCAATTAGTTAAGAGTTTTTTTTAGATATTAAAGATTTTGTGTGATGGGTAATTATACTGTCACACGATTTGAACAATTTTGCTGTTACACCCGGTATATATCTATCTATCTATATATCTATATATATCTATATCTATATATACGTATATGAAGAAAAATATACTGAAAAAATACAAACAGAAATCCTAATATGCGATTATGCTGTTTTAATGTTTAATGTCAACGTCGGACGTTTCGGTCTAATAGACCATCTTCAGGACATATTCATAAAATATAATTAACATAGACCATATACAATTCAACATGAAAAAGACGATGGACATAAAAGCAATACCAATCCAAACAGATAACTGAAATCTTTTATAAGATCAGCATTCCGTTTAAATATGATCACGTCGTCGTCACGTGGGCGATGTTGTGAAAATTTGATGTTAAACATTAAAACTGCATAATCGCATATTAGGATTTTTGTTTGCTTTTTCAGTATATTTTTCTTCATACTGTCGGATCTATATCCATATATTTGCTTATTGACAATTCTAGAAAGAAAATTCGGATTGCCAACACACAAACAGAATGTCTCATATCGAGAATATTCCACATTGAACATGAAGAAAAATTAATTATTTTTAATAATATGTAAAAATCTCCACTTTCACCTGAAGACGGTTGCGAGACCAGACCAGAAACACGTGTCGTGAAATTATGTAAAACAAAGTATAATATTTTTCTCAATAAATCCACATTACAACCAAAAACGTTTGCGGCACCCTCTTCTTTTTAATATACATACTTTTCTCTCGTTGGAACCACTACAACATATTTCTTTTTATATATTTATATATATATATATATATATATATATATATATGTTTTACCTGTCAGCTTACGACTCTATATCAGTATATTGGAAAATAACAGAATTATGAACATTTCAAATATGCAAATTTCCCTTAAGACATTTTCATTTCATAAAAGACCAAATAAATAACCAAACGAATCCACGTGCAATCATTTGTTAGTCTGTCAGTCAATGCCAACCGGAATCTGTTTTGCCAAGATGAATCCAGTAGGGCCGATAAATAATATTACTCTCACTCAATCATTTGTCTTTACATTTTGGGGGGAGGGGGAACAAGCTGTCGCCATAGAGATCTTCTTGAAAACTGATGTAATGAATATGCATCCACCTGGGTTCCCCCCTCACAGTAATATGATTGTCTGGTGTCAGACATAAATACAGACTGATGTGGAGGTACAGGGACGATGCCTATTGCCTACGCCTATAGTCTTCGCTTATTGCCTACGCCTATTGTCTACCACTACGACGAGGACCAGTCCATTAAGGTTACCTGCTAGATTGTCCTACCTGGTTACAGTAGTCAACAACCACTTTGCTACTTCAAACAAATATATCTCTTTCCGGGACATATCAAAAACATTGCGGGAAATCATCTGTTAAAGAATAACGATATTTTAATTTTTTAATTTCCCAATATTTCCCCTGATTATGCGCTCTGAAGAAACATAATACCTGGAAAGTGTGCGTTTACCAAATTCCAATGTCGTAAGAAATATTATGAATTTTCTAGAATAAGTGAATACATTTAGTTGTTTGTTTGTTTAGCGGCATATCAATTCTTTCGTGGGTCATTTAATGCCGAAATTAAATTTTCTTTAGAGCATTGTTTCTTTTACAAATATTTATTGCTGGTATAATTTGTTTATACAAAATGTATTGCTGATACTCTTTTCTGTTTTACTAAAATTTATTGCTCGTGCTTTCCCAAGGGCTAATACTCTTGGGGAAGGTATGTATCCTCTTCTTCTCCTCCCAGCTATGGGTAAATAACAGGGCAGATCGAAAAGTTTGCTCTCTATTACCGTTTAGGACTTATGGACAATGTAAGTTCGACTTTTTTCGCCTCGCGTCGACAGAACGGCCGCTATTACTGGCGTTCTTTATAAACATTTGCCTCGAGAAGCCATTCGCGGAAGCTTCACTTATCTTGATTACTGCGAAATTTAAAATGAATGCGCGATTCCAAATATAGCAGTAAAATGTAAAAACGAAAAATAAAATCAAAATTACGTGCCTGAAAGGAAAAAAAAAAGTTTTCCTTTTTTTTAACGATGTTTTTTTTTTAAAAAAAAAAAGGGTTCACTCATGACATTCTATTTATTTAGAAAAGTTTCTATAAGAAATTTAAAGCAATTTAATCAAAAAGAATTCATTATTTAATAAAGCCTCACTTCTACAAAGAAACAATACTTTTAATTGGAAAAAAAGGAATTTATACCCAATTTAAAAACTATTCATTTAAAGATTCATTTTCAAAAAAAGAAAGCGCATTTACAAATTACTCCGCAAATATTGTGCAGTAATCGAGACGAGTTAGAAGATACGAAAAGCAGTAAAAAGGCCGCTAATTAAGTAAGCTTCCGCGCATTACTACTCGAGGCAAACGTAATGGCGGTCGGACAACGCGAAAGAGATCGAACTTACATTGTCGATAAATTCTAAACGGTAATCGAGCACAAACTTTTATTGTCATTTTCGAATTATTCAGGCAATTTTGCACCATAATGGAAGATTTTAATTACCAAGGACTTTTGGTGCTTATACTGAAAATTAATCTTATTTTCTGTTTTTTTTTTGTTTTTTTTTCTTGTTTTTTTCTTGTTTTTTTTTTTGTTTTTTTTATTATTAAAATGTATTTCAGTTACTTTTTTCTTTTTTACTAAAATCTATTGCTGGTACTATTTTTTTTAATAAAATATATTATTGGTACTATTCTTTTGTTTAAAATGTATTGCTGATGCCATTTTCTTTGTATTGCTGGTACTAATTTTACTAAAATATATTGCGTGTACTATTTTCTTTTTTACGAAAATGTATTGCTTGTACTATTTTTTTTTACTAAAATATATTACTGGTACTATTTATTTATTTTTTTTACTAAAATGTATTACTGGGACTAATTTTTTACCAAAATATATTGCCGGTACTATTTCTATTGATTAAGAGGTATTGTTGGTATTATTTTTATACATTCATTATTTTTTGTCTCAGTTTGGGAGTTAACTATTTGTCTTTATCTGGGACCCTAAAGGTGTTTCTACCACGATTTATGGTGGACCTAGTGAATTGAGAAGCAATTGAGAAGTGGTCCCACGCTCCTCAAAAAATTCAATCTCCTAATCACAGACTTTTCTATCGTATGTTGTTTATCATTATACCCAGGACGTACATGAATATGTCACAGATAGCATTCTATCATTATTTCATAAGACAACGGCGCACATTCTTAAAATCGGGGATATTTCCAGCGACACTCTTACAAACTATGTCAGGTTTCCAATCAGGCAGTACACAATTTAGTAAGATTAAATTAGGGAAAATTAATAGAAGCCTTCTTGTGATTTAGAATAATTAATCGCAAAATAAGATTAATCAAACTGAGCAGGTTCGACGTTGTTCAAATTGGAGGCTCATACGCAAAACCTTTTTCTAGCGTGATTTAGCGTGAGACAAAGAAAAGAATATTGGTCAGTAAAATGATATCGGTCCTCCTGTATGGCAACGGATGTTGAACAATCTCTTCAAAGATGAAGAAGAAACTTGAAGCAACAGAAATGTTTTTCTAGAGAAAGATGCTGACGATACCATGGATCGAACATCTGAGAAACAACAAAGTTTTAGAGAGAATGGAAGCAAAAAGGAAATATACTTAACATCACGAAAAGGACATTGGGGTTTCTGGGGTACGCAGTGAGTAAGGTGGGCTTGGAAAATCTGATACTCACAGGACAGATTGAGGGAAAGAGGGACAGGGGGAAAAAGAGCGTGACATATTTGATGAGCTCCTGAAAGATGAAGAAGAGACTTGAAGCAACAGAAACAAAGAAAGTGTACTGAACTGTTACGTGATATATGTCCTCCTGTATGGCAGTAAATGCTGGACAATCTCCTGAAAGATGACGAAGACACTACAAGCAACAGAAACAAAGAAAAGTGTACTGAACTGTTACGTGATATATGTCCTCATGTATGGCAGTAAATTCTGGACAATCTCCTGTAAGATGACGAAGACACTACAAGCAACAGAAACAAAGAAAAGTGTACTGAACTGTTACGTGATATATGTCCTCATGTATGGCAGTAAATTCTGGACAATCTCCTGTAAGATGACGAAGACACTACAAGCAACAGAAACAATGAAAAGTGTACTGAACTGTTACGTGATATATGTCCTCCTGTATGACAGCGAATGTTGGACAATCTACTGAAAGATGACGAAGAAACTTGAAGCAACGGAATGTGCTTGTATAGAAATATGCTGATGATACCATGGACCGAACATGTGAGCATCGATAAGGTTTTGGATAAAATGGAAACAAAAAGAAAGCTCATATTCAACATCGAAAAGAGGCAGTTGAAGGAAGGAAGGAAGGAAGGAAGGAAGGAAGGAAGGAAGGAAGGAAGGAAGGAAGGCTTGGAAAATCTCATACTCACGGGACAGATTCAGGGAAAGATGAACAGATGTAAGCAAAGAGAAACATACTTGATTTGAAAAAATGGATGTCTGAACAGAGTTTGTGCGAAATAACAAAAACCCAAAACTTGTTAAGAACTACAAGAGACATGAAGCAGTGGTGAGCAATGATCACCTAAGTTCTAAAGGGACACGGCAAATAAAAGAAGAAGAGGTTCTAATGGCTTTCTAAGAATCAGTTAGAATATGAAGCAATAGTGGTGATCAAACTCAATAATCAGTCAGAATTGATCGAGCATGGCTAGCTTGCAAACCATTCTATCAAGGCGAAGTGACAAGATGGCGGATTTCTAAGCGTAACTTAGATGTGCCAGTAGGTTCTCTTCATTCTTTCTTTCTTTTCTTTGGTTGTTTCGCGGTTCTGTCTTCTTTTTTCTTTCTTTCTTTCTTTCTTTCTTATGTTGCTTTCATTGTTCTGCTTTTCTTTCTTTCTATCTTTTTTTCTTTTGTCTCTTTCATTGTTCTCTTTTTCTTCCTTCTTTCTTTCTTTCTTTCTTTCTTTCTTTCTTAGGGTTCTTTCATTGTTTTGTTTCGCTTTCTTTCTTACTTTCTTTCCTCTGTTTCTTTCATTGTTCTGTTTTTTCTTTCTTTCCTTTGGTTGTTTCACGGTTCTGTTTTTTTTTTTTTTCTTTATTTATTTCTTATGTTGCTTTCATTGTTTCTTTTTTTCTTTCTTTCTTTCTTTCTTTTTGGCTCTTTCATTGTTCTGTTTTACTTTCTTTCGTTCTTTCTTATGATTCTTTCATTGTCCTGTTTTTGTTTTTTTCTTTCTTTCTTAAAATTTGTTTTTGTTTCATTTCTTTTCTTTCTTTTCTTTTTTTCTTTTCTTTTCTTTCTTTTCTTTTTCTTTCTTTTCCTTTCTTTATTTTTTTTCTTTTTCTTTTACATTATTAGTTTATTTATGCATTTTTTTTATTTGTTTTACATTTTTTATTTCCTCATGTTTCACTTTCTTCCTTTCTCCTGCTTTCTTTATTTCTCTCTTTCTTTCTTACTTTTTTTTAAATTTTTTTTCTTCTTCTTTTTATTATCGTGTTTTTGAGTCCGTTTCTCTATTTCTTTCTTCTTCTTTTATATTTTATTTGTTAATTTCTTTTACGCATTTGGAATGTTTTTTTCATTCTTTTTTGTTTTCTTTCTTTTGTATTTTTTGGTTCTTTTCTTGTAAATTATTTCTTTCTTCCTTTCTGTCTTGCTTTTGTTTATTTTATTTCCTTCTCCACTCCACTTTCGATGTATACATACATACATACATACATACATACATACATACATATATATATATATATATAGATATATAGATAGATAGATAGATAGTTAGTTATATGTATAGTTATATATATATATATATATATTCCTCTATTTTTCTTATTCAAGGAATTCTAAATCTTGATGAGTCCAGGTCTTTCATGACTTCCGGCCAGTCGTATATGATTTTAATTATTTCAGAAAGAGATTTACTCCGGGGGGAAAAAATCTTACCTACGAGAAAGAAAATTTCTCCTTTTGGAATTTTCGGGATTAAAATCGTTTCTATTTTATATTCATTCATTTTTGTAAAAAAAAAAAAAAAACTCTCAGTGTCTTTTATTTTCATTCAAATTTGTTCTCTGGTTATCTTCAGGTTTAAGACTGTCTTCGATTCCTCCGTCTGTCTTTCTTCTGCTTCAAGTTTTCTTCAGATCCTTTGCCCTCCTTGACGTGATGTTCCCTACCTGTCTAGTACTTCCAATTCAACTGACAGCTACTTTCGTCAGGAAAAGATGCACCTGGATTCGAATTAAAATCGGGACAAAAACTGAGGTGCACAAGGTGCATTTGCCAGAAGGAAACTAAGAAAAAATATCAAAGGAGTAAAGCAAAGAGTAAATGAGAACATTTTTTACAAATGGATATAAAAGAAAAAAGGAAAAAATTACCAGTTACCTGAGATTAATCTTACTTTCGAACATTTTGGTTGTGTACGAAAAAGAAACAGATAATAATAATCCTTGTTTGAACACACACACACATATATATATATATATATATATATATATATATATATATATATATATATATATATATATATATATGAGTAATGAAAATTTTGGTAATCCGTATGGATAATCCCAAGGAGGATGAAATCCAGAGAGCGCATACATACATATATATATATATATATATATATATATATATATATATATATATATATATGAAAAATATAGTCTTAAGGTGTGCTATATTTATGGGATAAAGTGCTCAATATCAGAGATAGAGCGTGTGTAAATATAAAAGTGAACATTGAAGTCAACACTTAGAGGCGACAGTCTGTTTCATGCTAGACGCAATCGTCAGGCCACGATTGCGTCTAGCATGAAACAGACTGTCACCTCTAAGTGTTGATTTTTAATGTTCAGATTTTATATATATATATATATATATATATATATAGAGAGAGAGAGAGAGGAGGGGGAGAGAGAAAGAGCAGTACTAGACTGGAGTCAACATCTCATTAATTGAGCTGGTTAGATATAGCCGTAAGTTCTATGCTAACAATTTATTTTCTCGCACTTTTCACTTGTGGAACTACCTTCTGGCTCCATGCTTTTCAGTCAACTTTAATCTGAAAAAATTTAAATGCAATGTCAATTGCTATCTACTGCCCTACTGATTACTCTTTCCTCTTCCTGTGCATTATTAACGTTTCTGTCCCTAATTCTTCCACACCCTGTAATTCCTTGTGTATTAGTGCCTTTACTGCCTTGCATGGAGTGATACCGATTAAAAAATAGATAGATAGATAGATAGATAGATAGATAGATAGATAGATAGATAAAAGACAGTGAGTGCTGGTGATAATAAAAAAAGTGCTCGATATATAATAACAGAGCTAAAATCTATATTAATTAATAAAATTAAATTTTGTTTGATTAACACCCTGCTAACATGGAAGTACCCAAGAATCATTTGAGGCACATAATGCTTTATGAGTTCAAGAAAGGAAACTCAGCAGCCGAAGCGGCTAGAAACATTCACTCAGTTTATGGAGAGGAATGTGTGAATGAATGAACTTGCAGAAGATGGTTTGCAAAATTCAGAGGTGGAGATTTCACCATTGAAGCTGAAGATCGAACCGGACGTCCAGTTGAGTTTGATGAAAAGCTTCTTGAAGCAGCCCTTGAAGAAAATCCTGCTTTATCAGTTGAGGAATTGGCAGTGGTTCTCAGTTCAAACCATACAACTCTTCATCATCTTCAACAAGTTGGAAAAGTTCTTAAACTTGGAAAATGTGTGCCTCATGAATTGTCTGAAAACAACCTCAAATCCCGAGTTGACATCTGCTCTTCTCTCCATTCTCGCCGACTTGTTTCACCTTTTTTGGATAGACTTGTGACTGGCGACGAAAAATGGATCTTTTATCGAAATGTTAAGTGTCGTAGACAGTGGCTTGGTAAAGGGGAAGGACCCCAGCTACAGCCGAGAAGGAAACTTCATGGGCAAAAGGTTCTTCTTTCAATCTGGTGGGATCGCCAAGGAATAATCCACTTTGAATTGTTACCACCTAATGCAACAATTAATGCTCAAATATACTCTCAGTAATTAGAGCGTTTGAACCAAGCTTTGAGGAAAAGAAAGACCTGCTCTAGTGAATCGAAAAGGGGTGATATTTCATCAGGACAATGCACGACCCCACACAGCAAGAATACTGTCACAAAAGATCGAAGAACTTGGTTAGGAGAAAATTCCTCATCCACCTTATTCTCCCGATCTTGCTCCTTCAGACTAGCATTTGTTTCGTAGCTTACAGAATCATTTGGAAGAAACAGCTTTTGTAACACAGGAAGAGGTTAAAACTGACATTTGTGAGTTTTTCGAATCAAAGCCAAAAGAATTTTACAGTAATGGAATTAGTATGCTTGTTAATAGATTGAAGGAAGTCATAGATAATCAGGGAAAATACATTGTTGATTGAATCTGTAATTAAATGTAACATTTGGTCACTTGGTTTCGTTATTCAAAATTCGGACAGAATTTATGGGATGACCTGATAATATCAGTCCTCGTATATGGCAGTGGAACCTGGACAAATTACAGATAGAGAAGAGACTTGAAGCAACAGATATGTGGTTCTACAAAAGAATGTTGAGAATACAATCGGATGAACATGAGTAACTGCGAAGTTTTTGAGAAATAAAATAGACATTTAAACTTAACATCAGAAAAAACATTGAAATTTCCAGGGTACATAATAAGAATAGAGGGCTTGGAAATTTTGACACTCACAGGGTAGATTGAAGGCAAGAAGGACAAAGCAAAACAGCGAATAACTTACCTAACAGTTAGTTATGCGAAATGCGCTATACATGACTGATTAGGCAGATTCTTTTTCCCTCATTAAGATGCCATTTCTTTCTACGGTAGACCAGTTGCCATCCAAGGCTATAGAACTAGGTCTGTCCTGCTATTCACCCATAGGTGGGGAGAAGAAGAGGATTCATACCTTTCCCAAGGGTATTATCACGTAAGTTAATGTAATGGATTCGACTGGAATTCGAACTCGGCACTTCGATTCCTTAATCCGAGCCGCTATCCACCTACCTATCAAGCTTATGTAAATGGATGACAGAACCGGGTTTAGGAGAGATGACCAAAAAACGAATTTTTTTGAGATTACTACAAAGGATTGAAAATAGTAGAGAGCTATGAACAAGGAGTTAGTTCGATCCTTTTTTTACTTCTGCTTACTGGGTATAAAAAAATAGAATATTTAAAATAAATGTGAAAAATACGGAAATTTAGAGAAAATATTCAACATCTTTTTTTTTCATTTGAAAAGGAAAGTGACTCATCCCAAACGGGACAATAAGAATTAGCCCGTTATAATGCTTGCATATTGATTTCTCCATGGATAATAATGAAGAAAGAGAAAAAATGGCGAATATATATCACTATGCCTCTTCCTGGTGTTAAGAATAAGTTTCCTTTTTGTTTGCACCCAAAACCTCATCGTTGCTCGCATATTCGGTCCATGGTATCCTTAGCATCCTTTTTTAGAACCATACCTCCATTGCCTCGAGTCTCTTCTTCATCTTCGAGGAGACCGTCCAACATTCGTTACCATAAAGGACAGATAGCCTGTATCAGTTCAGTATTCTTTCCTTTGTTACCAAAGAAACCGTCCTGTTTGATATTCTGCATAGCCTTTGGAATGTGTCTTTGGCCATCCCAATACGTCTTCGAATCTCAGCGTTGTACTTACCGTCTTCTGTCAGAAAACTTTCCAGATATTTAAATTTCCGCACTTGCTTGACTTTAGTCTCCCCAACCTGTAAATTGTATTTCAAGTTCATATTTTTGTCGATGACCATGAATTCTGTCATCTTATAGTTTATTCTTAGACCCTTCTTCTCGTCTTCTTCGTTACGTTTCTGTAAGAAGTTTTGTAGTTTCCTTTCCGTGTCTGTTATCAGCACTGTGTCATCTGCATATCTTATGTTGATAAGATTGTGGACGCCAGTGATGAATCCTGGTATTACATATCCACATGCATACACGCACAACACACCTTTCCGTTATCCATCTGAGGAAGACATATGTCAAAAATATCAAAATTAATCTTGCACACTTATAAATTTACCATTTGGAATCACTTAGGAGATTAAAATATGCTAAAAAATGTACATTTGAACAAACAGGATTGTAACAAATAAATATAAATGTAATAAAATGTTTTTAACAAATGTAAAGTGCTTACCTAGTAAGTGTATACATTTGGCCTACTCTGTATATATTAAAAAAAAAACATACCATTTACCCTGAATGAATAAAATTATATAAAAATATTTAGATTTCGGCATTAAATAGAGATGTTGACATACATCATACAAAACCAACGAACTAAACAGTTTCTTTTTCCACGATTAACCATGAGAGCAGTAATTTAAAAAGAAAAAATAACAATGAAACCATTAGAAACATTAGCAAAAATATTTTTAAATTGCAGTTTATCAGGACATTGAGTTTTTAAGTAATAATTAGAGTGGGACCTACTGAAGATGGAAAATAGTCCACACTAAAATTAGCAGCACAATTGCGGTTATTTATAAGGTGTTCAGCGTTAGAAGACCGGAATATGTTGGTCAGAACATCTGAAGGTAAATAATTAGAGTTCTGGATATTTGTAGGCACGTGTTGCTTAATCCCAACATTCATTCTTTGAGTCGTTTTTCCTAAGTAGTGCGAACTGAAACGATCATTTAAATAAATAAATCAGTGAACTATTATTTTTTACCACCTAAAATATTGGAGATCATCTACATTCCATCTATGAAACGTTCTTTCTGCAAACAGAAGGATTTTGTCTTTGGCCTCCAAGTGATTTCCATTTGGACTTTTTTTTTCTTTTTGTTTTGTTTTGTTTTTTAGTTTGTTTTTTTTTGTTTTTTTCTACACATTCTCCATTTCTCTTATCTCTTTATTCACCTCGATTTAGCCCTGTTGAGAGAGGTTCGAAACCGGTTTTTCATTGTTTTTTTTTTTGCTTTTAATTGTTATCATCTGCTGTAATATTAAAAATAAATTTTGTCTGTTTATGGTGGTTATTAACATTTTGTGCCACTAAGGGGAGCCACGGTGGAGTAATGGATAGCCTCTGGGATTGGGTAATCGGAGACTGAGTTCAAATTCCAGTCAATTCCATTGTACATTCACTTACGTGCCAATACACTTAGGAAAGGTATGAATCCTATTCTTCTCCCCCAGCTATGGGTAAATAGTAGGATAGCAACTGGTCTACCGCAGAAAAATGGCAACCTACTGCGGGAAAAATCTCCTTCGTCAGTTATTTATCAAAAGATACATGATCGCTTAAGCGTGTATCACGCATGGCACACAACTGACTGACTACTAATAAAACTTCATATATATATATATATATATATATATATATATATATATATGTGTGTGTGTGTGTGTGTGTATATATATATATGTTGGGCTCTCTTATCGTATTTGACGTATGCAGGTTAAGCAGCTCAGCTCTTAGGAACTGACAGCCAGACACCTGCACAGATGATTTGATTATAGTAATGAAGGCTTTGTGCAGAACCAAACACATTTTTTGAAGGACCGAATACAGAGACCTGGTGTACTACGTTCCACAAGGTCTCCAAACGACCCACCACGGGTTTTGAATTCACAGTTGTCATTCTCCTAGGCCAGTTGCCATCCATGGCTATAGAACCCAGTCTGTCCTTCTATTTACCCATAGCTGGAGAGGGAAGAAGAGATCAATAGATTTATATATATATATATATAGGGGGCACGGTTGGGGGAGAGAGAAAGCATTATGAATATGAAGACAGAGAAGTAAGTACTAAAGATTGCACTCAAGGATGAAACAGACTGTCACTACTCGATCCCCATTCTTATATTTACAAATCCTCTTTCCCTGATATTGAGAACTTTTTCCCATAAATATAACATACCTTAAAATTATATATTTAATGGCGCGCGCACACACACACACACACACACACACACACACACTTGCTCACAGAATTGAAAACGTTGTTCTCCAGAAGCATTTGCTGATGTTTATAAGAAATATATATAATATATATTTCCAGGAAAAGTAAAACAAGTCTTAGAATTTTAATTTGGTCATAGCCTTACATAGATGTTGGGCACCTCGACGTGTCGTAATCATTATCAAGCCTGTCTCACTCGATTAATTACGACTGAATACTGAAATCGATCCTCACTGGGTACCTCATACTTTCGGCTATGTGACACATGTAACCTACGTTTAGAAAATCATCATAGACTTACATAAATGCAACCGTAAGTTCTATGTTAACGGTTTCTTCTATCGAACTTTTCTCTTGTGGAAATCTTTTTCATGTTGTTTGCTTTCCAATTAAATTTGATCTTGAAAAATTTAAATGCAATATTAATCGATACATTTTGTTTTCTTAATATTTTAATTCCTGTCTTTTTTATCTCTTTAATAATGTTTTCTTTTTTCACATATTCTGTCACACTTAACAACCCCTTGTCTTAATGGATTGTGGTGATATGATTAAAAGATTATGTTGTCAATAAAGCAATTTTTTAAAATTTTACACGAATTCTCGAATCGGTAGCGAATTATGCATCGAAAAATAATTCATATTTATCTGTATCTCACTCATTTAAACCGTTATTTAACTCCACTCTTTAAAACTTCTCTCTGTTAAATTTTAACCCCCACCTTCACCTTTAGGCCTTCCTGTTCTTCTTTCTTCTATTACACCCTCTCTCTAGAGCTTTCATACATTTCCCTCTCACACTTGTTTCCCACTCCCACATATACACTCACACTAAAATTTTGTTTTTTAGACCCGGAGTTATATTTTCCGATTTCTTTTTGAATTTGTAGGTCTGATGAATTGGATCGTGATTACGATTCCAATGTAATAAATTATAACCATGGAATATTAGTGTTTCAGCCTTTTTTATTATATTCTTACTCTGTCCTGGACTACCTGCATTCTATCCTCTTGGGAATTTATTTATATACATACATATATTTATATATATATATATATGGATTGATATATATATATATATATATATATATATATTATATATATATATATATATATATATATATATATATATATATATTGCAATCATAAGCCTGGACAATGAAAATGACACAAATGTCAGGATTTTGTGCACATATTATTGGCAAATAAATGAGTGGGAATTTTATAGTACCGAATATGTGGTTTGCAGTAAGGGCAATAAATATAGTTTCTGTATGACAGAGGATGGGTGTTGCTAAACAGGAGGCAATACCTCGAGGCCGCCAGCAAGCATAAAAATACATTTTGATTAAGGAATTTGACGTTGGATAACGTTCAGTCCTTTATCGACTTGCTTCTCTTCCTCGATACAATATATCTGTGTAAGCTAGCACGCCTTATAGGGTAATGTTACGCTCACGAAGCAAACGGTCTCTCTGTTCGACCTCCGTCAGCCTGCACCCCCCACCATTCTGCAATTCATAATTTGGGTCACCTAATAGGCTTCTGCTTTAAAGCTATCCGCGTGTGTGTGTGTGATTGGCCAGGAATGTTTTTTTTTAGATGTTGTGCAATATTGCACAACATCACAACGAAATACAAATTTTATCACATCTACAATAAGTTTGTCATTGTAAGTTATCCCTGAAGCTGAATTTGGAGGAGATCGAACGTACTTGAGTAGGAGTAGAGGAGGCACGCTGGAGTAATGGATAGCGGCTTGGATTGAGAAATCGGAGAGCCGAGTTCGAATTCCAGTCGAATCCATTACCTAACACCCTTTCTTCTCCCTCCCGCTATGGGTAAATAGCAGGACAGACTGGGTTCTATAGCCTTGGATGGCAACTGGTCTAGGAGAAGGAAAACTCTGAATTCAAACCTGCTCTTAGATGAGGGTGAATGGAGTCTCTCTGAGCCTTGGTTGGCAATCCATTTAGTGATGGTGTCACGATAAAAAACACCCTTGATAGCCCTAGCGAAGCATCAAGAATTCAGCTATTTGACAAGATTATGAACTACACCAATCAAAGTATTGGTGAGTTCAATCTCGGCTGAGGCCGCAAGATGATGATGATGATGATGAGTAGGAAAGAACTACAGCGCCTTCCTTGATGAATACCATCTTAACATCATGAAACTGATTAGAAAATTGGGAATGAACAGTATAAAAATATACATAATATGTATATATTATTGAATGAAACACACATATATATATATATATATATATATATATATAAGTGAACATTAAAGTCAACACTCAGAGGCGACAGGCTGTTTCATGCTCAACGCAATCGTCAGGCCGCGAATGATTTTTCCTCGACTATTCATGTATATGGGTCAGTGGTGCATTGTGGGTAATCTATTCTGACTGTTTTTTGTTGTTGTTTTTTTTTTGCGGAATTAGCTTGTATATATACCTGTGTATATACCTGCTTAAATACGTTCATCTAGGTTAATTTTTTTAATTTTTAATGTAAATAAGTGTTTATTTTTAAAGTATATTACTATTTATTTTTAATATAAATTCATGTTTTTGGTTTTCTTAATAAGTAATCTCTTTTTTTAAATAAAAAATTACATGAAAAAATGAATTTTCGCCACTCAAAAATATTATTTTTAATTTTCTTCTTTTTCACATACATGTATAAATCCCCCTTTGCCAAATATAAGATTTGAAATTAACAAACTATAATTCCAGCATATATATATATACAACATTGAGATAATCAGAAATATTAAAATTCAAATTGGGTTACGGTCAGTTTATACTCAGTACCTGAAGATTGCATTGTGCATGAAATTCCGATTCATCCTATAGGTGAGGGAAAATATGTATATGTATTAAAATATATATCTTATCTTATCTTATCTTACTTATTATAAAACGCAGATTGTGTGTGTGTGTGTGTGTGTCTGTAACGTTTATATATTGGATCGAATTTCCTACATTTTTCAACGGATTTCAACAAAACTTCACAGGACTACATAAAATTACCTTGCGGTGGTTCTAACAGCGCCAAAAATTGCAAAAACTCAATTGTTTTTTGCAGAAAATCAATTTGAAAACACGATTAAGAGGCATTAATGAAAGGGGGACAACTCACATCAGCTTAAAAACCCAGGTTGTGTGTGTGTGTGTGTGTGTGTGTGTGTGTGTGTGTGTGTGTGTTCATTTATATATGGGATCGGATTTCCTACGATTTTCAACCGATTTCAACAATTTTTTTTTTTGGCAGGCAGTGTTTCTTATTTTCTTGCGCACTTTTTTCTTTATTTTTACATTCAGAATGCTTTAAAAATTCCATTTACAAGACGATTGTTTATAATAAAATTCTATTCAATCAGTAGACTCATAACGATTGAAAACAATGTTTTTGTTTGAGTTTGACCAATTCGTAAAAAAAAAAAAAAACTAATTAAGACATGCGTGTCCGTCAACCTTAAAGAATAATCTAACGATCTCTACTGATTGTACGAATCCAAACATAAGATAATTCTTTAGGGCCGTTTTTATAATTCCCTTTGCAATTTGGTACAAGGCAACGATAATGAATTGGTTCTATTTGAAATTAATTCAATATTTAAAAGAAAGTATTAAGAAATAATTTAAAAATGCCGACGTAAGAAATCTGATAGACAAAAAACAAAAATATTTCGAAGATGAAAATTATTAAGGAAAGAACACAGTACTTAACTTGTACCCGACTTTTCTGCTAAATTCCATTTTTTTTTTTTTTTTTGGTTCCTGCAGGTAAGTCTTTTACGAGGGGCTTCTGTATGTCTTGCGTAAGGGTTTTCGAGAATTTTCGTCGTTTCATCAGCGAACTTCGACTCATAATTGACATTTTAAACTTCAATAATTGTCCACACGTTGGTGCTTTTCGGGCGCCAAGGTCATCCCCCTCCTCCTCTTACGGACGGCCTCCATACACGCACTAACGCAACAGGATACACAATATTTGCTAAGAGAGAGAAGGGGTATTCTCACTCTCTCTTCTTTCACGTAAGGTTTGTGTTGAGATGGGACGGTCACTATTACCGACCTTTCCCCTACATTAATGACAGCGATATCTACCGTGATTTCCTCTTTCGCTGGCCGATTTTTTTTAATAGAGAGTGGAACGTCACTCAAGGTCAACCATCTCTACTGCGTGACTCGGGCGTGCTTTCACACTTTTGCGTTTATTGTTGCCCACGTGCACGTACTTGGCCTACTTTATTCGCCAACTTCGGATACCGCAATTTGTTATTACGTGTTCTAGCTGCTTTTTGTTTTATAGTTCCAACCCAACCCCACACACGTTAGCCAATTGTACTAAAACCCCATTTCCTTTTGGATTTTTACCCTTGGTTTACCTTTTAAATTTCCACTTTTTAGTTTCGAGTTCCCTTGAGTAACATCTGAACTCATTTTACTAGGTGTTTCCCCTTTTTGTGTCTACGTTAGCAGTGCACGATTTTTGGATTTGTCGAAATCTCTTTTAAGCTTTACTCTCTTTGACGTTTTTACTGTTTGGATGCCACCTAAAAGGAGGAAACTTTTGGGACGGCGCACGGCAGCTGTCTCCGCTGCTAGAGCAGCGAGGGCGAGTGAAACCCCTGAACAGACTTCTTTGCGTCTTTCACGGATGGCCTCGAGCTCAGCTGCTCGCTTATCCATGGAAAGCACCGCTGCGCGGACTGAAAGGTTGGCTTCAGCGGCTTCAACTATGTCCTCACGCCGCGCCAGGCTTTCAGTTGAAGAACGTTCACTTCAGAATTCACAGGGCGCAGTCCGCGTGGCTAGGTTGAGGGCTTCACAGTCCCCAGCACAGAAAACCCTTCGTCGTTTGCGTGATGCCATCGTCAAAGCTTGCTCCAGGAGTTTAGAAAGCCCCGAACAAACAACTTCACGTCGTCATAGGAATACTAGGTCTACAGCCGCCTCTAGAGCTTTGGAACAACCTCAAGAAACCGCTCATCATCGCTTTAGAAATGCCCTATCCACCGCATCTGCCAGAGCCTTAGAAAGCCCTGCACAGACCACTGTTCGTCGCATTATAAATTCCCGCTTCACTGCATCTGCTAGAGCCCTAGAAAGCCCTGCACAGACCACTGTTCGTCGCGTTAGAAATGCCAGCTCTACTACATCTGCCAGGGTTGCAGAAAACTCTGAAGTACGCCGTCAACGGCTCGAAAACATTAGCTCATTTCGAGCTTCTTTGAATGGCGTAACTTCGCCGTCTGCATCATTTTGGTCAAATGTCGCATACAATTATGACTGCACTGTCAACTATTCCGCTAGGAGAGACGTACAAATAGGGGCCATGGATAAAGTTTGCACTTTTTGCAACGCAAAAAAGTGGGCCGGTGAGCAACCTGGGCTTTGTTGCTCTGGGGGCAAAAATCAAACTCCTTCTTTAGACGAGCCTTCCCAGCCACTTAGGGACCTCCTTCTGGATACAACTTCGGAGTCAACGCATTTTCTTGAAGCAATACGGAAGTATAACTGTTGCTTCCAGGTGACGTCTTTTGGTGCGAAAGCTATTAGTGAAGGGGGATGGATGCCTACTTTCAAAGTGCAAGGCCAGGTTTACCACTTAATGGGATCACTTTTGGCTGATCAGGGAGAGCCACCTCAGTTCCTACAAATTTACTTTCTTGCAGCCTACAACGAGCAGGTTGATGCGCGTCTCGGCATTCTTCCTAGCGATATTTCCATCGGTCCCCGTAGAGACATTCTGTTCCGTCTACAAGACATGCTTCATGAAACTAACAGTTACATCCGAAGCTTAAAGTTTGCGTTGCAAAACAACTCTTTGCCCTCTTTCAGCGTTGTCATCGATGCAGACAGACGGCCTCACGGTGAGCATGAGCGTCGCTTCAATGCTCCTGTATGTAATGAAATTGCCGCAGTCATCCACGGTGAGGAGCATAACAGCCGTGACATTGTCATAAAATACCGGGGCGGTGGTCTGCGCCGCATCAGTGAAACCCACCGTTCATACGACTGTCTCCAGTACCCCCTTCTTTTTCCATACGGAAGCGATGGGTACCACTTCAAAATCCAAATATACCAGGCAAGCAGCGATTCCATGTCGACCTCAAAGACGGTCTCCTGTAGGGCTTACTACTCCTACATGTTTATGGTTAGGGAGGGTGAATTTAACCACTTGCACAGGTGCCCTCAACTATTTCTTCAATTCGCTGTTGACATGGCTGTAAAAATGGAGTCGGTGAGGTTAGGATTCATTAAGTTAAACCAATCCAAACTTCGAACTGACTCCTACATTCACCTTCGTGATGGTCTGCGTTCTGATGGTGACCCACGCAATCTCGGCAAACTGTGCATTTTGCCTTACTCTTACACTGGTGGCCCTCGATATATGCATGAAAGGACACAAGACGCAATGATCTATGTCCGTCATTGTGGGAGGCCTGATTTGTTCATCACGTTCACGTGCAATCCGAAATGGGTTGATATTACACGCGAACTTTTTCCAGGTCAGCAGTACTCACACCGCCCTGACCTAATTGCCCGCGTTTTCCGGTTACAGCTGCGTAAGCTTATGGATTTGATCCTTAAAGGGCAAGTCTTCGGACGCGCCAAGTGTCATATGTACACAGTGGAATGGCAGAAACGCGGTTTGCCTCATGCCCACATCCTTCTGTGGCACAATGATAAGGTTGACGCAAACAAAATAGACGATTTTATTTCTGCTGAAATTCCGGATCCTGCGCTGGAGCCTTTACTCCACGAAATCATTAAAAAAAATATGATACACGGCCCTCGTGGTGCGAATTACGAAAAAAGGTCATGTTGGTCAAGCGGCCCCACTTGCGCAAAGGGTTACCCCCGTAAGTTTATCTCAGAAACGCAGACTGCAACGGATGGTTACCCACTGTACAGACGTAGAAGCCTCGCCACTGCCACTCGGTTAAGTCAATAAAGTACATCTGCAAGTACGTTAATAAAGGTAGCGATGCTGCCGTCTTCGGTATCCGGCGCGACAATTGCGTTGACGAGGTGGCCGATTACGTGGCTGGACGCTACCTCAGCAGTAGCGAGGCCTTTTGGCGAATTTTCGGATTCCCCATACACCAAAGGGCTCCAGCCATTGTGCAGCTTGCTGTTCACTTAGAAAATGGACAGAGGGTGTACTTCGCCGAACAAAACGCCCAGCAGGTTGCGGAAAACCCTAAAGACACAACCCTAATGGCTTTCTTTAAATTATGCTCAACAGATGCTTTTACCAAAACATTGATATACCCCCAAGTCCCGTCCTACTATGTGTGGTCAAACAACCGGTGGGTTCGACGAAAGGCTGGTGACCCTGTCGAGGGTTATCCCGATGTAAGGTCTAACTTTTGCCTTGGACGCATTTATACTGTGCCCCCCAGCCAGCAGGAGTGCTTTTACCTCCGCCTTCTACTTCATGAAATTGCTGGGCCAACGAGTTTCACAGATATTCGCACTGTCAAAGGCATAGAATGCCAGTCTTATAGAGAGGCATGCTTCCGTTTGGGACTGCTTGAAGATGACTCCCAATGGGATGCAGCCATGGCGGAGGCTGAACTTCTCAGAACGCCATCACGGCTTCGAACGCTAAGCGATCCTCTGTCGCTCTGGCTAAAGTACAGAGAATCCATGTCAGAGGATGTGCTGTTCTCCATTCAGCGTAACAGCCCAGGAGTTGAATGCGTTTTCACTGACTTCATATTAAACAGAGCGCTGGTGGCCCTAGAAGATGTTGTTTTCGAACTGGGGGGTGCCTCTTTACCAACTTACGGTTTACCACCACCGCTCAGAGATGGTTTTGACACTGTACCAACTGAGTTATTGCGGGAAACATCCTACTCCATCGAGGGGCTGAACGCATACATTACCGAAAATGAGCCCAAACTCCTACCTGATCAGAGGGTTGCTTTCACTACTATAACAGACAGGGCAAACGGCGCCATTGGAGGTATATACTTTTTAGACGCGCCCGGAGGAACTGGCAAAACTTTTGTTACTAAATTAGTCCTGGCAGAGGTACGGCGTCGTGGGGGAGATCGCTATTGCGGTCGCATCTTCCGGGATTGCTGCAACATTGCTACCGGGAGGTAGAACCGCTCATTCGGCTTTTTAGGTTGCCGCTTGATCTATGCCGGTCACAGACTCCTCTCTGCAACATAACAAAGAATTCGCCACAGGCTGAAGTTCTGCGGAGATGCAAACTTATAGTTTGGGATGAGTGCACAATGGCACACAAGGGCGTCCTTGAGGCACTTGACCGAAGTCTCAAGACATCCGCGACTCCTCCGACCCCATGGGTGGAGTAACACTTCTCCTCGCAGGCGACTTTAGACAGACTCTACCTGTTATTCCTAAAGGTAGACGCGCTGACGCTGTCCACGCCTGCCTGAAGTCGTCTGCCCTTTGGCACCACGTGGAGACTCTTAAACTGAGCACGAACATGCGTGCCTACTTGAACGGGGACTCCAGATCCGCTGACTTCGCACAGGACCTTCTTGCTCTTGGGGAGGGGAAAATGCCATCTGACACACACGGTTTTGTGAAGATGGATCAGCTTGCCACCACTGTTGAATCACCGGATGTATTGATGAATGCAGTCTTCTACAACCTATCATCTAATTTTGCCGATGCCGATGGCGATTGGCTTGCTGGAGGGGCCATATTGGCCCCGAAGAACTGTACAGTTGATTCCATCAACCTTAAACTGTTGGATTGCATTCCCGGGCTATATCATGTTTATAAGTCCATCGACAGAACTTCCGATCCATCTGAATTAGCTGATTATCCCATAGAAGTTTTGAACTCCCTTCAGCCGTCCGGACTCCCACCTCATATTCTTCGTCTCAAAGTTGGTGCTCCGATTATGCTAATCAGGAATTTGCTCCCACCTAAACAGTGCAACGGGACTCGCCTCATTATTAAATCCCTTTCTCCGAACCTGATTGAGGCGACCATTGCAACTGGCTGCGGCAAGGGGGAAGTCGTTCTGATTCCCAGGATGCATCTTCTGTCGTCAGACGCAAGCATACCAATCAACTTTCGTCGCTCACATTTTCCCGTGAAGATTTGTTTTGCTATGTCGATTAACAAATCACAAGGACAGACGCTTAGCATCGCAGGTCTGCATTTACGTGAGCAGTGCTTCTCTCACGGCCAACTTTACGTTGGGTGCTCACAAGTTGGGTCTAAGGACAGGGTTTTCATTTACTTTCCCAACAACTGTGCTAGAAACATAACCTACACGGAGGTCCTGTAGACAACCCGCCCGGTAGCGTTTAAGCAACATGCACACATATGCAGTCCGATTGCATGGCAATTTTTTTGTTTGTCATATTGGTTTTAACGTTAGGTCGTCGTAGTCTCCACTTGCCATTACTAAGACGTCTTTGTAAAGGTTATCCAGCTCTTTTGCTGCCTTCTGACTTTCATACCCGCCATCATCGCGTTTGTTTTCCCTTCAATCCCTATGTATGTTGCAGCTGAATCGTGGTTTCAGAACTACTTACCACAAGTGCTTTCAGTAATGCTTAACGATCCAATAGGTTAAAGCAGTAACTGCTGCCAGCTTTTACTCATAGATGTCTGAGTAATGGCAAACGGCTTTCCGTTACTTCCTTCGATACCTTCGAATACTTGGGCCTGCATGATGTCTGCCTAAACTTTGTGTGCATAGCGTTTCAACGTTTTGTAGAAACTTAGTTCCTGTCGACTTACAAAGCACATCTTTCAAAGCAACAGCCGTCCCCAACTCTTACTGTTACATCCCTGGGCAA
This sequence comes from Acanthosepion pharaonis, assembly GCA_903632075.3. Taxonomy (NCBI): domain Eukaryota; kingdom Metazoa; phylum Mollusca; class Cephalopoda; order Sepiida; family Sepiidae; genus Acanthosepion; species Acanthosepion pharaonis. The sequence continues at coordinate 1,468,432 of CAHIKZ030005478.1, forward strand.
CGCCGGGCTCTACTGCTAGTACTTAATAGCTCTGTTATATTATATCGAACACTGTTTTATTAACACCAGCATTATATGTACGACATATTATAATTATATCTATATTTCCATATACTCGACTCTCCCGTCGAATTCGACGTATGAGGGTCAAGCAGATCAGTTCCCAGGAAACTGACAGCCCGCCAACAGCACACGAGATTTGATTATAGTGGTGAAGTTTCCGTGCAAGACCAGCCATACTTTTTGAAGGGCTGAATACAGAGATCTTGTGCGCTAAGTGCCACAAAGTTCCCAAACGACCCTCCGCAGGTTTTGAATTCAGAGTTGTCCTTCTCCTAGACCAATTGCCATCCAAGGCTATAGAACCCAGTCTGTCCTGCTATTTACCCAAAGGTATTAGCACATAATTAATGGATTCGACTGGAATTCGAACTTGGCTCTCCGATTCCTTAATCCAAGCCGCTATGAACTAGGGATTTTAATTTAATTTACTTAATGTAACGATGGAACCATATTTTTAAATAAGTAAATTTATAATATATATATATATATATATATATATATATATATATATATATATATATATATATATATATATATATATACACACACACAGCAGGGAGAGAGAGAGAGAGAGTAATAAGGACACCGAGGTGGTGTAATGGTTAGCAAGGCTGTTTCGCTAGAACAATTACGACTGAGTAGCAAGTTCGATCTTCACTGAGTGTCCCATACATTCGGCCTTGTGCCACTTCTAAGCTACGCTTGGAGATCACTATTTAAATAATAAAGACTTAACCTTCCCGTTGAGCTGCTGTCATAGAAAATGAAAGTGATTACAATCTTTTCGGTAAATAATAGTTTAACTTAAATATATTTTTTACATCCTTTCTGATAAAGCTTACTAATAACAGAGTTTAGCAAAAATACTCGCCACATTTTCAACTGTCCACTGTGTGGGGCTGGTCACCTTAGGCATGTGTCAATAGTGTCTCCATCTAGCTAATGTATTTCCCACCCTTTTTCCGTTGTTTTTTTTTTCTTTTTTTTTTTAGTGGCATATCAACACCTCTTTGGGTTATTTAATGCCCAAATCTAAATATTTTTGTACGCAATTTAATTTATTGGGGAGGGGTATAATAATTATTTACGTGATAAAAGTCTTACTAATTAAACCATACCTTGGAGGAGATGAGGTGTATTCACAACTTTTCCAAGCGTATTTGCAAGTAAGTGAATATAAATAAAGAACCCAATTTAATTGAAACCCGACTCTTCGATTAACAATTCCAAGCCATTATCTATTACACCACCCGCACATTCATGTTTTCTGCACCTGGTATTCCCAGGTGATCATACATCTAGGTAATAACCAGGCTCGACGTTGCTTAACTTCGGTGATTGTACGGGAAAGTGATGTAAGCGCAAACTCATTTTTCCAGATGCCATCGGTTACCATCATGGCTTGGAATGATGGACACCGTACGTTTGCTGTTGAAACGTTATTTTGTTGTCGTCGTTTTTTTATGTTTTTTTTTTAGTAAGACTGCCGAATTTGTAATTGCAACACGGAGAATTATTCCTGCTCATTTCATGTTATGACAGAATGATGTTGTTCCGGATAGAAAATCGATACGGCCATGAGGTGAACATTTCAGGGGCAAAGGTTAAGCGCTTAAAAGAAAGCCACTTGGTCGACCACGGAGCTGGTAATGGAAAACTTTAGAACTCGTCTGCAACAGTGTATGGTGAAGAGAGGTCACCATTTTAAGGATGTAAGTTTAAAAACGAAATGAATAAGACCTGAGACCCTTTAAATAACAGTGTAATGGATTGGTAAAAGAAAAAGGATTGTACCTATTTGCATATGTTAAGTAGAAAAGAAATCATATGTATAGTAAAGATAAGTTACAGATAGAAATTGACTACTGATCACGTGTCATAGAACAACACAATGCAGCAATATGACGTTACCGATATGATATTTAAGTCGCGTGGATAAACCAGAATTTGTTGAGACTTGGATCCGGTAATTTGTAGCCCAGGCTAGGGCTAAAGAAATTGAAAGCAACCATGCAAGAGAGGGAGAAAATAAAATAAGTGACTTCTTGCTAGCCTCGGCAAGTTGTGAAGCTATAGTGAAGATTTCTGTTATGGAATACCCTAGAGAGTTAGAGAATTTGACTTTCGCCGAAATTTCAGAAATTATGAAAAGACATTTACGACCTAAAAAAAGTTTACGACCTAAAAAGTTTACGAACTTAAAAGAATTTTACGATCTAAAAAGAAATTTACGACCTTAAAAGAAATTTACGACCTAAAAAAAAGTTTACGGCGTTAAAAGAAACTTGTCGTCGCAGAAAAAACAAAATTAAACAGGATAATGTAATAGGAGATTCTTGAGAGAGTTCATTTCATTATGCAAAGGGGACATAACATGGCTATTACATCAAAGAAGGGAAAAGGCCTTATGGCCCATTCTCACAAGTTAAGACCCAGCGGAAGACGTTGTGATGGAAGATCTAGACAGTGAAGAAAGGATGAGTTCTTCAGATCAGTATAATTCAATAGAAGACTAACGTATAGATGATAGTGGGAGTAACTCAGACATTGAAGAAGATTAAATGAGGCCAAGATCTCCATTAAAAAGAATAGGAAATAAGCCCCAAGGGGTTAAATTAGGAAAGGGGTTGTAGAAGTCCGAGAACAACTAAAGGCATTGAATCTTTACGGTTCAAGTAAGTGTAGTTGATTGGTAAACAGGAATGTAACTATTTGCATATGTTAAGTAGAAGAGAAATAAAGTATATAGTAAAGTAACAGACATGCAAGAAGTTGATTACTGATCGAGTTGGCAGCGGTATATCAAATCTCTACGCTGCTTGTTGACCTCTCTGCCTCCAGGTGTAGAGGTTACCAAAATGCAGAGTCTCGTCTAGGGAGGTAGACAATCCTGACCCTGTTGTTACAGGGTCTACGGGGAATTTTTGACGGCGGCTACGGGCTCGGAATGCCCCGCGCTAAAAAAAAAGGCCTTGTGCCACATCCCGCCTTGTTGGGAGAACTTGGGTTACTGACCCAATTGCCAGCGGTATATCAAAACCCTGAGTTTGAGATACGCTACCTGTCTCCGGGCGGTGAGGAACCCAGGCGAGGCTATGCTGAAGGGGAGAGTCTCGTCTGGGGAGGTAGATAAACCCGACCGTGTTATTACAAGATCTACGTGGAATTTTTGTCCGGGCCTACGGGCTCGGAGCACCCCACTTTAAAAAAGCTGCTTCATTCCACATCCTACCTTGTGGGGAGGACTTGGGTAAATGCGAAGTTGACTACTGATCATGCGCCGTAAAACAACACCATACAACAAATGGTGAAATAATTTTTTAATGGCAGTTACCTTAGTTAGTTTGTCAACCTTTGAGGTATTTCCGCTGTCCCATGTGTTTAAATAAAATTAACTTAAATTTCTTTTTTGTATCCTTTCTGGTAAGATGCGTTGGCTTTTCGAAAACACTTTCATAGAATCCCTTATTGTGCTCAAAGGATATCTCGATTGATTGTCGATATAAGAAGAAAGGAAATTTTGATAAGAAATCATGATTAAATACTAACTGAAGATAAGAGAAGTTTACATCTTCCAAACATATTATAAAACATGCTAATATGCTTTTCCCCGGTAGAAATGTGATTTTGCTGGGGAAATAAGGACGCTTAAAAAGAAACTGATTAGGTTTGAAATTGGGTTTTCATTTTGGAAATGCTAGATAAAGAATTCAATTATAATCTTCGCCAGGATGCAATTAAATTTTTCACAGAAAATGGCAAATAAATACTAATTGAAAATCGGGCTCGATAATAGATTTAATTCCTGGAAGCAGTTCATAGAATAGTGAAAGTTAATTTTTGTTTAACCTCCGTAAATATTTCCAAAACTGGCATTTAAGCCCGGGGTTCTCAAGTTACACACACACACACATATATATATATATATATATATATATATATATATATTAAGAAATGGACAAAGTCCGACAATTTATTAAAGACATTTTTATGTTTAACGTTCTTTTTATAGATACAAGTACTTAAGTAAATGCTCTGTTTATAATAAACAGTATTAAATAACATTTACCGGCCTGAATGTCCGAGAAATTTTCATAGAAAATATTCGTTCTTTGACAGGATTCGAACCTGCATCCTATACGGAACCGTCATTTACCATAAATATAAGAAAAAGCATAATCAAATTCTCAAATTTAAATTGTAAGGTAAAGGTAAACTATATTTACAATTTACTGTTAATTCATTCCTTTGGTTTAAGAAGATTTTTTTAATCTGATAATTTCCAGTTTTCAGCACAGAAAACAGGGTTTATATAAATATCTACATCCCCTTGCCGTTTTTAAAATTTTCTATTTCACCTTAGGAGTGTTATCATGATCTTTTAAACTCCAAAAATATTTAGAAAGTATTGTTTCTGTAAATACTATTGGTGAAGGACAAGGTATGTTGATACCACCTAATCTTGAAAGAATTCTTAGTACTACCAATATAGAATTTTTCAACCGTAATATATATATATATATATATCTGTGTGTGTGTGTGTGTGTGTGTGTGTGTATGTGTGTGTGTGTGTGTGTGTCGAGAGAGAGAGAGACTATGGATCTTCACCCATAGATTAAGGCCTCAGGTGCTGATGACGGCGCAGCATCTGTTATGACTGTACAGGCCTACACGATTGCAACGAATGCATGTGAAGACGCCCTCCCGCGATGTCTCAATGTTGTTTTCCTTCTGTAGAGTACGCTTCTCCTCGGCGGAAAACCTCCGTTCCTACTTCTCTCACTCCAGACGTTGGTGTAACTCGTTATCCCCAGCGTGGGCGATTGCTGGTGACGTCTTCACACCTCTCGATTTCCATGCCCATCACCCCCATGTCCCTTTTACAAACGTCCTTCAAACGAAAATGAGGTCGCCCTCGAACGTGTATATATATATATATATATATATATATATATATATATATATATATATATATTCAGTGCAATGATTTCTTCGGCCTTCTTTGGGAGAAAGTCTTGGTTGAGCCATTGTAACTATTCAATCGTTATTCAAAATAGCTTACATAAGGCTTCTATCAAATAAAAGAAATATACACACTCTATGGAGATTTTCGTTTTGGTTTACGAAATAAAAATATTCTAGAACTGATGTCCTCGCATATTTCGTAGCCATTTTCGATTTCCCAAAAACTTTACGCCTTTTAAATTTAACTTTCAGAACGTTTTTAGCGGTTACGCACTGACTCCATTTGTAAGAAATTTAAATTTCTGATAACACAACAATTTGTCTCTAACAATAAGGAATACTGCAATATTTATTTTGTAATAAACAATACCCTGATTATGACTTGGATATATCGAAAGTACTTGGAAATAAAAGAAATATGTATCAACACAGCGATTTTATCTCGTTCTTCGACAATGACAGCAAAAAGCTTATCGAAAATAAGTATACAGAACATGTCTAAACTATACAACGAAACATGTCTGAATATATATATATATATATATATATATATATATATATACAGAGAGAAAGAGAGAGAAAGAGAGAGAGAGATAGGTAGAACTCAATGTCCAGGACAGAGTAAGAATATAATATAAAAGGCTCCAATACTAATATTCCATGGTTATAATTTATTACATTGAAATCTTAATCACGATCCAATTCATCAGACCAACAAATTAAAATTCTTTTTGAATTTGTAGGTCTGATGATTTGGATCGTGATTACAATTCCAATGTAATAAATTATAACCATGAAATATTAGTGTTTGAGCCTTATATATATATATATATATATATATATATATATATATATATATATATATATATATATATTCTGCCTGATGATTTATTCAGCCTTCTTTGAGAGGAAGTCTTGGTTAAGTCATTGTCACTATTCAATCGTTATTCAAAATAGCTTACATAAGCAGGTTTGTATCAAATAAAAGAAATATGCATACTACTGATATAGATTTTCGTTTTGACTTACGAAATAAAAATATCCCAGAATCGATGTCCTGGCATATTTCTTAGCCATTATCGATTTCGAAGCATTCGTTACGCCTTTTAAAAACGGTAAATCTGCCTACGGTAGAATTCTCTTTTGATCGTTGCCGCTTCTCGTCTCTTCTGAACTGAAAATACATTTCATTGATTTGCTACAAACAAGAGAATCATTTTAAGTGTTCGCTAAGTCAGCCACGTCACATTGCTTATACGGACTTTCATCTAAATTGATCATGGAATGTAAATCAATGATTTCGTATCGATATTCTGGTATCAGAAATGATTGATCGAACGATAGAGATGGTAAAATTATTTTCTATTGTGCTAGGATATTTGCAGCGTTTGGCTTGTGAATTTCGCACCTGTTATTTTTGGGTGCGAGGTAAGGCGTGGCTAAAAGGACATGAAATTGTGGCCGGTGAAAGAGTGACGTAAGCGAGACGGCTGACCGTGAAGGATGAGATGAAGAGACGTAATTAGATGGTTGGATGACTGGTAATGAATAAAAGGGCAAACCGTTAACAGGAGAGAGGTCGACCGAGGAAAGAGAATAGATTTAAAAAGGAAAAAGAGGGAAGGAACGAGACGAAAACAAAGATGAAGGAAAATAAATGTGGGAGGATAAGAAGGATAGAAAGAAAAAAATCAAAAAGAAGGAGAAATAAAGAATGCAGTAAACTAATTCTAATCTGGTGGAGAAAGAAGTAGCTAGAAAATTAGGAAGGAGACAGGAGACCTGAAATGAAAAATAGAAGAGAAAAGGAAGACGAAGAGTAAATGAGAAATGACGATGGTGAAGAAGAATCGAGAAGGGGAAGAACAAAAAACGTATAGAAGAATGAAAAAATGAAGAAATAGCGGAAGATGTGAAAAGAAGAAGAAAAGGATTCGAAAATTCGAGACAACGGAGAAGGAGAATCGAGAGAAAAAAAGTTGAGCAAATGAAAAAAAAAACCCGTTTCAGGAAGAAAACAAAAATGATCCAGAAGAACTGAAATAAACAACTGTTTTGATCGATTCGTTTTTTACGACTTATCTACCCTGTGTAGATTATTCAAAACGAGAAAATATTTGTAGATTATAAGAAATCCTTTTGAATATATTTCTTGTGTTACACGATTTACTAATTAACCCATAGCTGGGGGAGAAGAGGTGGATTCATACAGAAACAGAATTTGATAAACAAACAAGTAATTATAATGAGGATATAAAATGGGGGATCAATTATATATTACACGCTATATATAAAATGATCCCTCACTTTGTGGTCACGGTATTTTCTATACATTTATATTCCAGGGAATGTAAAGAAATCTAAAAGACATGCAAGTGTAGTTAATCAATATATCATTTATTAATTGATTCGTTTTCTACGGCTTATCAACCCTCTGCAGCTTATTTAAAGCGAGAGTATATTTTGGAGATAAGAATACTTTAGTGACACAAGACTTACTAATTAACCCATAGCTGGGGAGGGGAGAAGAGATGGATTCTTACCTAAACAGAATTAGATAAGCAAACAAGAAATCATAATATGGATATAAAGTGGGGGATAAATTCTATCTTATAATCAATATATAAACTGATCCCTCACTTCATGCTCCCTGTAGTTTCTATATATTTATATTCTAGAGAATGTAAATAAATCTAAAAGACATGTATTGCAATTGACTGATTGGTTCGTTTTCTACAGCTTATCAACCTTTTGCCGGTTATTTAAAGCCAGAATAGATTTTTAAATTGTAAGAAATTATGTTTATTATAGTAATTTAGTGTTCACAAGTCTTATTAATTAACCCATAGCTGTAAATTGGATAATTCGAACAAAAATTAGAAGTTTGGATTTCGGGTCCCACTCGGCTGAAGGACCATCCAGTTACTTGGCCTGCGAGTGACTTAAGTTGTTTGAATTCAGACAAGGAAATTATAAAATCGTTTGTTCTATGCAATGTTAGTTCAGTCTTTCTGGAGAAAAATATTAAAGACTTTTAAAAAATACCCTAATTAATCAAAACTGATAACAGGCAAAAGTTTAACTTTACGATTGATATGCAAAACAAGACATAAAGATTTGAACACAGAGAGCAAAATATTTTTCATGGAAGGTGATCCAAAGATCATCTTTTGCGAACGAAATCCAGTATTTGTTGAATTCACATATTAAAAAGTTACCGGATTTGGTTTGACTTTATTTTTAGACAAGGAAAGGATGTCGCGTTGTGCTGGTTGACTAGACGAATGTAATTCATATGGTTATAATACAGCATATCCTTTATTGGTGTTAAATGATAATCATTTGACTAAGTTGAACACTTATGAACAGTGTAAACATCTTGGCGTATCAGCTGCTTTAAACAAATTAAGTTTGTCGGGCTTCTGTTTAAGGAGGGCTAGACAGGTTATTAAAAATGTAATATCAGATTGTCTTCTCTGAAGAAAGTTTAATTTTCTTTCTTTTAAATAATCATTAAGTCTCTAAACGCAAAGTCAGATTAATAATAACGTTTACCCATGCTGGCATTGATTATTCCGTTCCTAATCGGGTACATGAAGATAAAGGCGTTAAAAAATGTATTTATTAATCTTTACTTGCTTGTCTGCGAGAGCAGTTCATATAGAATTTGTAAGGAACATGGGCTCTCATGTTTTAGTTCTTACTTTGATTAGATTCTCTAATATATATATATATATATTAATATAGTATTCCTACACATATATACGGTGACAATTGGAGATCGATAATGGTAGCTTGTAACTTAATTATGGAAGTGTTTACTACTAACGAATTTTCAGACAAATTTGGAAATTTTAATATAAAATAAATGACACTTCCTTTGTATTCACCTTGGATTGGAAGTATTTTGGGAACGCATACGAATGATGAATCTCTGTCTTTACAAAATAATTGATCTTTCACGGATCAATTATTTTGATTTATTTACTGTTCTTTCTTACATACAAAAATGCTATTAATTCCAGACCTTTTACCTATAGATGTTCGTATGACTCCTATTTGAAAATAATTACTCATAATATTTATATGGTGTTGGTATTGAAACGTTATGAACGGGATATTATACTAGCAGATCTATTTTGGCAAAATCTCTTGAAATTTGTAATACTATGTAAAAGAATCTATCTATATTTCTGAGATGAGGTATTATGTACATTATTTGGACTATTGTCCTCATCTTTGTCGCCATATTTATCACAACGTTTCGGACGTTGTACGCTCCGGCCTTCTTCAGGTGGTTGGAATGTCGAACTGAACCCTTTATTTCGCTCACTGGGGTAGACTGTTCTAGTTCCACGTGCCATGTTTGATGGATGTCAGTTATCAGTTATCTCCTGTTAATTTTCCCTCTGAAAGTTCTCCACTGCCTTAACCGGGTATTGAACTCACACTCTTTGGGTTTGTCACTGGATCTAACCAACGCCTTTATCCACTGTGCCATGTGTCCTTGAGTTCAGTTCGACATTCCAACCACCTGAAGAAGGCCGGAGCGTACAACGGCCGAAACGTTGTGATAAATATGGCGACAAAGATGAGGACAATAGTCCGAATAATGTAAATAATGTATGTTAAAGAAATTCAGTGATATTTGGTATCAAGAATACCTACTAAGTTTAAGAAAACAATATGAAAAGTTATTTGAAACTAAGTTTTGTTATATAATAAAAGTGGATGACGCCGTCCTCATAAAAAAAAACATCCTTTTTAACTGAGACTATATTGGTCTTTGGATGGAATTGACACAACGGAATAGCCATAATTGTTCGCATGGTCAAAATAATAAAAAAAGGTGATGGTAGCGTTCAGATTCATTCTCTTGGGAATTTCTATCAGCTAGAATTATCGCTTACTCGTGCACATAGATTTAAAGGATATAAATAAGTAATTTTATGGTATGAATCCAGCACTTCTCCCCCAGCTATGGGTTAATTAATAAGACTTGTAACACAGAATCACTATTATAATCAAAATAATTTCTTACAATTTAAAAATCTTTTCTGGCTTTAAATAATCAGCAAAGAGTTGATAAGCTGTAGAAAACGAACCAATCAATCAACAGAAATACATGTCTTTTAGATTTATTTACATTCTCTAGAATATAAATATGTAGAAACTACAGTGACCATTAAGTGAGGGATCAGTTTATATATTGATTATAATATAGAATTGATCCCCCACTTTATATCCACATTATGATTTCTTGTTTGCTTATCTAATTCTGTTTAGGTAAGAATCCATCTCTTCTCCCCAGCTATGGGTTAATTAGTAAGTCTTGTATCACTAAAGTATTCTTATCTCCAAAATATACTCTCGCTTTAAATAAGCTGCAGAGGGTTGATAAGCCGTAGAAAACGAATCAATCAATAAATGATATATTGATTAACTACACTTGCATGTTTTTTAGTTTTATTGACATTCCCCGGAATATAAATGTATAGAAAATACCGTGACCGCAAAGTCAGGGATCATTTTATATATTGCTTGTAATATAAAATTGATCCCTCATTTTATATCCTAACAATTTCTTGTTTGTTTTTTTGATGTTCTTCAAGGATAACCTGATCCCAAGATAAATTTAACTTCCATAAATCTGCTAAATGTATCTTCCCCTTAATCGTAACTTGTAAACATAACGAAATGGGGTTGAATATGCTAGAATTCTGAGATAAAATTGTTGTTTTATTATCATTATTGATATCTTGATAGTTATACGAGATTTGTAATGTATCAAGTACATTATATTAGGTGCCTAATGCTTTATCTAAATCACAACCGTGTTCGACTAATTTATTGCCTTCTCTTTTAATTCTTTACAGTTAGAATTACGCAATCTCAACTAAAAAATACCCTTTTTCATTTCTTGGAACGGATTCCTTATATAAATACATTAGTTTGTCAGCAGGGTTTCGCGTTTTTATCAGATTATCAACGTAAAATTTATTATTCAACATTTGAGAGCATTCATCATTTTGAAATTTATTAATATGATATTTTCTAACGTAATTAAGGATAAACTGACTAGCGATAAACCCAAATATCAACGTTGTATAGTGAAATAAAATTAAATTAAAGGCGAAACCTGTTCTTATCTTATTCATCCTTTAGCTTAATCATTAAAATGCATTTCTGATATCAGTTCCAAAAACATATTCGTTATTTCTGAACAACATTAACAGTCCTAAGTTATCATTCGTCAAATTTATTCACAGTCAGTTATGTGCCATGCTTAGGAGATCATGTATCTTTCGATACATGGCTGACGAGGCATATTTTTTTCCCGCAGTAGCTTACCATTTCTTTCTGGGGTAGACCAGTTACCATCCAAGGCTATAGAACCCTGTCTGTCCTGCTATTTATCCCTAGGCGGGGGAGAAGAAGAGGAGTCCATACCTTTCCCAAGGGTATTAGCATGTAAGTGAATGTAATGGATTCGAATGGGATTCGAACTTCGATTCAGTTATGTGCCATGCGTGATACACGCTTAGGTGATCATGATCTTCTGACGGGGCCGATATTTTTTACGCAGTAGGTTACCATATCTGCGATAGACCACTTGCGATCCAAGGCTATAGAACCCGGTCTATCCTGCTAATTATCCATAGGCGGGGGGAGAAGAAGAGGATTCATACCTTTTCTCAAAGGTATTAGTGAATGTAATGGATTCGACTAGAATTCGAACTCGGCACTCCGATTCCTCAATCCGAGCCGCTATCCATTACTCCACCATGCCTTTGCGACCATACTGCATCAATTAAAAAAGGGACATTTCTCTCTTTCTGCAAACAGTCAATGGCGGGCTTCATTTCAGTTGTATTTTGAATCTCTGCTTTAAACAATGGCAAGTGCGGAATCCACACATATTTGTTATAATCTTCTGCGTAAACCTTAATATACTCAACAATCACCTCCCGTTCTTGGTCATATATTATCTTGCAATAATCATATAATCTACCCGCTTCTAAACTGATGACTACCCTGTTTAATCATTAATAGCTATCTTCTCTTCGTTCCAAGGTATTTCAACATAATAAGCATTATTTTAATATTCAGTAGAATATAAAAAAAACGATACAAACGCTCAATGTTTATAGAAATAAGAAAGATAAACTTTATTTACCATATAAACAACAGTTAGACGTAGCCATAAATAGTACTTGAATATCACTAATCGTAGATTTAAATACTATGGAATTATTCACAGCCCTTTAACATGAAACATCTAAATAAAATGATTTTTTTTAGCGGAACGAAAAAGATATTTCAGTTAATGTCATCTGAACTGTTGTAATGGTCTTAATAACGTTTTTTTATTATTATAATTATTATTATTTATTTATTTATATTTAACCCTTTAAAATCTCGGCTTACTCTGCCAGATATTTAAAAATGAATAATTTTAGCTCGCAAAACCGCTTTGTTCGTAAAGAGATCATTAGTTCCGTTCTGTGGTTGTTAGACGTCATGGAGACATTAATGACTCATGCTGCTGCTGCTGCTGTGGTGTATTTTCTTAAGTTTAGGAACGAAGGAACAAAGGGAGGAAGGAAGGACTGATGATGTCATTCTCCCTTGTGGCTGAAGGCGCTGACCACGAAAAAAAAAAAACACGGCGGTCTACTCGCTCTTTTATGAGCATCTCCAAGGTGTAGCTAAACTCAAAAAGTCAATTAACATATGCACGAGAAGAACCTACACCCTTCTGCAAATTGAAACAAAACGAATAAATCCGTTATTATTTACATTTTTTTCGTATTTTTCCAATGAAACATAACTCAGTACACATGTTAATACCTCGTATGTCCATTCCACGAAGTCGTTCCTTACAGATTGACCACAAATTATCGATTGGATTTAAATCAGGAGAGTTTCCGGGCCAATCTATAGTACTTCGAATTGCTCACTGGTAAGGTTTGTCAGTGTATTCGTGTAGCGTTACACTTTTACTACGCTTCCTTGAAGTAACGTCCATCGCAGACAATGACTGTAGGACAACTAATCGACAGTCGAGACAATAGTGTCTGGGCGTTATGAAAATCTGGTGCAATCACGGATGACGCAATATTTTTCAAGGCCAGACAAATTCCACCATACATCCCTAAAATAGGTTTATATTACTGCACACCACTGCAAATAACCTAATCTGAGGAAAAATAAATTACACCCTGTCACTCCAGTGGGTCAAAAACTGACCGTATGGTGAAAGAAAGGAAACTAAAGCGGCTGTTTCAATTAATTTGCACAAAGGTGTATATGGGCAAAATAAACAAATAAGTTACCTTTCTTACTTTTTTCACGCTAGTATATCAAAAACAACTACAAGCAGAAGATAATAAACGTCTGCAACAAAAAAAAATCATGAAACTAGCAGTCAACATATCTGTTATTATTTTGACAGATGGATACTTTTTTATTTTGAAATAAAATACAGCGTATCTAAAAAAGTAAGAGTACATACAAAAATTAAAGATAATACCTTATTTTTTTTTTAATTTCCAACATATTTACACGTCCCCCATCCAGTGAAAAATATAACCACACCTACAAGGCAAGCAGTAAAAGAGAAATAAAATAATCATGTATTCCCAAAAACAGGAAAAGAGCGACCCCAAAGGAAAACGGCACCATGGACTTGTACATTATATTGGTACTGGGCTCAAATAAAACGAAGAACACCCCCCACACACACACATATATATATATATATATATATATATATATATATATATATATATATAAGTGTTCAAGTTGTGGCGAATAGTAGAATGAGGGAGAATCACAGAGATTACTGGTTGGCGGCTGGCTGGTTGGTTCAAGGTGGAGTCTTGATGGACATTGCTGGCTGGCTGGCTCAAGGTGGAGGCCTGATAAAGATTGCTGGCTTGTTGGCTGGCTGAAAGTGGATGCTTGCTGGAGATTGCTGGCTGGCTGGCTGAAAGTGGAGGCCTGTTGGGGATTTCTGTCTGGCTGGCGGAAGGTGGAGGCCTGCTGGAGATTTCTGGCTGGCTGAAAGTGGAGGCCTGATATAGATTGATGGCTGGCTGGCTGGCTGGCTGAAAGTGGAGGCCTGTTGGAGATTTCTGTCTGGCTGGCGGAAGGTGGAGGCCTGCTAGAGATTTCTGGCTGGCTGAAAGTGGAGGCCTGATATAGATTGATGGCTGGCTGGATGGCTGAAAGTGGAGGCCTGCTGGAGATTTCTGGCTGGCTGGCGGAAGGTGGAGGCCTCCTGGAGATTTCTGGCTGGCTGGCTGGCTGGCTGGCTGAAAGTGGAGGCCTGATATAGATTGATGGCTGGCTGGCTGAAAGTGGAGGCCTGATGTAGATTGCTGGCTGGCTGGCTGGATGGATGGGGGCCTGATGAAGATTTCTGGCTGGCTGGCTGGCTGGCTGGCTGGTGGTGGTGGAGGCCTGATAGAGATTGCTGGTTGGCTGGCTGAAGGTGGAATCCTGCTGGAGATGGCTGGAGCCGTAGGTGATGATGTCTGCCTCACTGGAACTGCTACAGTTAGCTGGAACCGTGAGCCAGATGTCAGCTGTTAGAACAGATACGACACTTTTATCCTAGTGATATGGGATGCGGAACGATATTATTTTGAAGTATTACATTTCATGTGGCACAAGGCCATGGGGGTAAGTGGCGAAAGTTTGGTCGTCACTGACTCTCCTACCCCTAACTAATCTGATTCAAGACCCATTCATCCATTATAATTTACTCATTCACCACAAGAACACGCTATTCAATCCAACACATACCACAATACCACACATTCACACGGATATTACTAAAATACCTATAACAAAAATTTCACGAAAGTATTTATTTCTTTTATTGTTTTGTTTTGTTTTTTTGTTTCATTTTCTTATCAAAAATAGTAAAAAATATATGACATGAAATGACGGGGGGAGGGGATGAACCCTTTAACGAAAATAAAATTCGACAGATCATTCAAACTAAAATTAAAATGTTAGTAGGACCCATCCAGCCGACAGAAAAATACGAGTACCCATTGTATTCTGCCGCTAAGGAGAATCAAGCATATCTCTCGTTAAAGGCAAGGAAGAGAGAAAATCAATTCGGGAGTGTAGAATTATCAAAGGCTGATCCAGTCAAGATTAAAAGTGGGTGGAAACAAAAACAAATTGGTGAGGTTGAGAATCTAGACATGCCTAATAACAAAAGAGAATGTCAGGAGTAGACAGGGAACAGCAATTACTCACATTAACTAGGTAAACAAAAGTATCTAGCTTAACCAGGGGAGGGGTCCGACAGGAAACCGCCCCGTTGTGTCAAAAGGCGACTAAAGGAGAAAATCAATACTGGCTCCATTCACACAAACCAAGCTTGCCCGTGATCTTCATCCTGATGGGAATAACGTTCGTATCGTAAGGTTCTCTCCATTCGTGTTGTTCTCGCCACCAGTCTTGCCACGGCTATCAGCACCAGAAACACCATCTTTAAAACTATATTGTATCATATATATATATATATATATATATATATATATATATATATATATATATATATCCAAGTATAGGATTGGTGTATACGGAATAAATTCAATAATCAACAAATACTATTATTAAAAAGTGCGCAATACAGAGTAGAGCAAATATAATTATTTATTTGAAAATTATAACATAAATATGTTATAAAATCACTACAAAAATAGACATTTTGTTTCAACGCCTCTGGTGTCTTATCACGTGATGATGTTGAATCAACACCATCACTTGATAAGACACCAGAAGTGTTGAAGCAAAATTGCTATTTTTGTAGTGATTTTATAACATATTTATGTTATAATTTTCGAATAAATTATATATATATATATATATATATATAAGAAACAAAGAAAGTTTAGCGAAAGATGAGTGAGTGTTGCGCGTCTATGTCGTGTGAATTGAGCTGATTTAGAGTAGCTGACTCAAAGTAGTGTGTTGTCTTAAAGAGTCACAATGCATTTTCCTGGCGCACATTTTTATCTTTCATGATGAAACCGAACTAAATACATATTAGGTTCGGCGAAACACGTCGACTACAAGCTTTTTCCACTGTTTCATATATATATATATATATGTGTGTGTGTGTGTGTGTGTGTGACACTATTTAGGTCGCTAGAAAGAAAGAAGAAAAAAGAAAGTCGAGAATTAAATTTAGGTGATAAGAAGCCATCACGTAAAGGACACTAAGCGATGTTATTCTTTTTAACAAGGAAAAATGCTATAGGTTTTATTCTCATTAGCGAGAGAAGTAGGGTCGCGGATGTTTCGGATTTAATCTGATTTATGTTACGGGGTGGCGAATAAGATATATCCAATCTGCCCATGGCAATGGTGAAAATTTCAGGTCGTTCAGGTGACCTACAGGGCAGAATTCTAAATAGATAAAAATTAATTGGGTCGCTGGAAAATGTCCATTGGACCACCCAAGTTACAAAGAAAGAAAAGATTGATCCGTTAGCTATCTACGGAGATCTTTGGAAAAGACACCTGTTTATTGTCAGGGCTGGCTATGATAAGAAAATTATTTTATCGAAAACGAATAATTAGCTCCAGATACGTCCAATTGACCACGCACTTGATAATTGGCTAAAATCTCGTTGACGAACTCCAGATGAAGTCCGGAGACCTTCCTAAGAGTCGTGTGAGGTCTCCTCGAAGAAGAGACGGAAAAGGAAGAAAAGAAAAAAAAAAGCAAGATAATTTTTTTTTCCCTTTGAGCAAGATTTTTTTAAACCGAGGCTAGTCTAGCCACACTCACACTGCTGGGCGCCCATTGGCTGAATGCTGGCGTGAGCGTTAGGCGAAGGTAAACTACGAAGAAGGAGGGGAGGACTGTTGCGCCCCCCTAAAGGGATAGGTGTGAGACGCCACTGTGAGAGAGAAGGGAAACCCGTCGACACTCTCTGAGGGTATGGTGAGATACCAATATGAGAACAGAAGAATGTGGGAGGACGAAAAGACTTCCAAAAATGGAAAATAATAAATTTTCCTGACCGAAAACAAAGAAGTGGATTGTGGATTTAGAATTATCAAGGAACCTCAAACCCCGACAAGCCCACCCCGGTTTTGGTCGGCGTCCATATAAGCAGAGTCGCAGCGAGTGAAAAGCAGTTAAGTTCGAGTTCCAGTTCCAGTTAAGTTCCAGTTAGTTGCAGTGAGCTGAGAGCTCTGAAGACCCGCCTCGCAGATAGCTGGCTTGAAAGATTCCACGCAAATCACGACTCATCTTCTAACCAAGAACAATTTATTTTTGAAGAACGATTTAGACTCACACCACCAAAACAAGTTTTACGAATTTCGCCTGAAGATACACCAAGAACCAGTTTCTTAAAGAACAAACAACTTAAGATGTTAAGACTCGCCTAACAAACACAAAGTGTCACGAATCCATATAGCGGGTCCTGTATTCAGCAACCAGATATAAAGTATTGTTATCTTTTTTTAACACATTTGAACTTTTCGAGTTATTATTTTATTTTATTTTACATATACTTGTGTGGTGTTACCCTTGGCCGGACTCAGCTTGCATTACGGCCCGGCGACTGATTGATTTTGTGTACCTAAGATCAAATCACAACGTGGGTAGGTTAGACTAGAAATCAAAACAGTTACTTCGGTAACCAGACGTTGGAGGCGAGCTGGGAACGACAAGGCTGATACCGAATCTAACCAGATTCCCATCCGAATCAGCAAAAGGTTACATTGGTCGTCACAAGACAGGATAGGACGACGACGGCGCGGAGACAGACGGGGTGACGTCACAATTGGCGCCGCGACTAGGACAGCACGGCAGGCGCGGCCAGGCAGACGTCACGATTGGCGCAGCGACACCCGGGGAGGACGTTCACATATGCACGTTTCATTAAAAACGACTGACACGGTACTACGGTTAAGCTTTTTATTTAATTTTTCTTGTGTTCGAACAAGAGCTTTCTTTTCTGGGCAAAGAGTGTAAAAACTGTCCAAATGTTTTATAGATAATAATAAAAAAGAAAAAGCCAACTCTTAACAATATTAACTACGAACAAGGCCACAATGTGCTAACCGTATCCGGAAATTGAAAACAGCTCTACAACACACTAAAACATACACATAATGCACACATTCAATTAAGCTGAAAAAATTAATCATCTTTGATAATTGTTAAAGGTATAACCGAAAGCGCTCGGGACTATAAAACATTTGACAGTTTTTACACACTCTTTGTCCAGATGAGAAAGCTCTTGTTCGAACGCAAAAAAAATTAAATAAAAAGCTTAACTGTAGTCTCTTGTCTGTCGTTTTTAATGAAACATGCATAAACGAAAGATTGTGGCATATATATATATATATATATATATATATAGAGAGAGAGAGAGAGAGAGAGAGAGAGGGAGAGAGAGAGAGAGACAATTTTTTAATGTTTCTTATGTTCGTATAAGTGTTTTCTTTTCTGGACACGTGTAAAACTGTCCAAAATCTTTGCATTACCGGGCGCCTACGGCTATTTTTTAAACATTATCAAGGACGATTTTTTTTTTTTTTTTAAAGAAACGTGTGTGTTTCATATGTATGTGTCTGAAGTTGTGGATGTTTTATTTTGCAAACATGGTCAGCACATTGTGGCCGTGTTCGTATTTAATTATTTGTTTTTCCTTTTTATTATTAACGTTCTATTTTTATTAATCATTCTTACATCCTGATAACTTATTGCGAGATCTTTCCGGCAATGCGATTTCAATAGAATTTTAGTGTTTTCGAATGGAATTGTTTTTAAGGATTCTTGTAAATTGTGAGTAGATAATTTTTTTTTTATAACACTTTGATAAATGACACGTGAGGCGTCTACTCAAGGAAGTCGTAGTATGTCCTATATAGGTAATTTAGTTATTACAGGAAGCACAGTCTTGTACTGGGCAGTGAAAATGATACATTATATTGGTCATCGATAGCTTAGATTTGATAGGGTTATTTTGATTTTGTCTTTGTGACTTAAAGACATGATTGTTGTTTTAAATCCCGTTCATATATTCAATATGTGATTTCCTTACATCTACACACCAACACCAAAGACAAGAATTAATTTCATTTATTCAATAATAAATGTTGCTTATTTCTTTCATTACAACGAATCTGTGTTGCTTTATTAACATTTCGTTTGTTGACAATACAGTGTTTTGTTACCTTCAACAATAGCATAGAATTCAATACACCTCTATGAATTATTGTTTGACGTAATGTTCTCTGTAAATGGCCGTTTATATTCAAAACAAAGAGAAACCGTAAGTGGTGATTAAAATATCAACAGCCGGACCGACATTACACAGTTCCCGTAAATGGTTGTGCGTGTGTGTGGGTGTATGTGTGTGTGGGGGGTGGCAATAGAAAAAGAGACAAATATATTAAATGGCTGTGGGCAAAAGAGCAATGACACTATTAGAGGATCTTAAAAAATGAGAGGAAGAACACATTTCTTCGGAAACCAGGAAAATGACAAACACCAGAAAAAAAAAAGAAAACTACCAATTCAAATTAAAAATCACCGACATATCTCAACATAAATTTCCATGACAACATGGAAAAAAACAAGAAAAATTTGCCGGTTGAATATGATTAAACGTGTTTATATATAAGCCCTCGGCTGTCAATGTGTCTCATACTAACTTCGATCGAATTGCCCTGGATAGAAATAACAGGAAATATTTGTGCCAGGATGGTATCAAAAATTTCGAAATCAGTCGTATTGACAGGCTGAGAGACGAAAGACAATGGCGAAAACCATTAGCAAACATTCCTGTTGCTATGTCCCGAGATCCCCGCTGTTACACAATATGTGGACTTATATGCGGGTCACAAGCGGGAATGAAGTTTCACATACGACACAAACATACTAAATGAGGTTGTCGGGTCCATATACCTCAAAATCGACGGAACAGTCCATCATAGAGATAGATAGATAGATAGATAGATTAAAAATCAGGTCAGTTGAATCCGCTACACATCCTCCTCCTCTCTTTCTATTACACCCAACGTCGTTCGTTTGTTTATTTTTTTAATTTATTTTTTTTAAATAATAATATAGGAATTTAAAAAAAAGAAATTAAGAGTGCATTTTGTAAAAAATCGCCGGAGGATTCCATAAGGTTGAAACCAAAGGTAGCCGATCCAACTGACCTCCTGATTTTTAAAGTTAAAAGATCCATATGTTATTTTTACTTTAATTTTATTTTTTCACGTGTTTATTGAGCACTTTTTACTGTTTCTTGATCTGAATCATCTCTGACCATCAGCATTTTATGTATTATATATACCGCATAGTAATACAATGCAGCCGACAAAATCAAATTCAAACAACGCGCATGCGCGAAATTAAACGTATAAAATGGCGCCAATATGCCCACTGCATCCTGTATATATATATATATATATATATATATATATATAGAGAGAGAGAGAGAGAGAGATACTGACAGGCAGGCAGACAGACAGATTGAGATGAAGATATATATACAGGGTGTATCAAAAATACATTTACAAACTTTGCGGGTGGGTTTCTCACTCCAAAACAAGGGCAAAAATCCATATTAACATACGTCCACAAATCCTTCAATTTTGAGTTATTAAGTTTAAAGTAGATGGCACTGTTTGGTCATGTAGTCTAGGTTACATTTGTCATTCATGTACATTTGTAGCTTGTCTGTCTTCAATGTTTAATGTGTAGCAGTGAAGTGTTCCGTTTAACAATAGCAGAATATTCATATTGCAAACAGGCAGATACATTTGTTTCATATATGGCAGTGTGAATGGTAATTGATGCATAGATGTATCAGATTGCGTTTCCAAACCAAAGACAGCTAAGTCATCCAACCATTGCTACTGTTAATCATGTTGCTGAGAGAGAATCTATGGACCCAAAGTTTGTAAAAGTAGTTTTGGATTCTATCTTGTATATTTAACAGCAACGATAAACTAAGGTTAATAACTGTTGTGGAGTGGTTTCACAGTGGAGGCTTGTATTTGTACTAAGTCGGTCCTAAAATAGGTTAATCAGTTAAAGAACAAAGAAAGAAATACTGCTATGTATTTTCACTTTTGTGTTGTTTGAAAATCAATGAAAATCAAACACAAATATAAAAATGCCAGAATTTTTTTCTTCTTTCTTTCCATATCTCATTGTCGTGTGAGGCTTTAATAAAGTAATGTATCCTGTGAAGGGTTTTATTTAATGTGGTTTGTTTATATATATATATATATATATATATATATATATATATATATATATATATATATATATATATTGGGGTCAAATATACATCAAATATTGGTGGCAAGGAACAAATAGGAAACGTTTATGAATTTAACATGTCTCGCCTTTTTCAAATATTCATTACAGAATGAGATATGGAGAAAAAGGAAGAAAGAGAAAAAACTTCTGCTACTTTTAATCTTTGTGTTCTTTGTTTTTAGAAATTTTAGAGGAAATGGCAGCAACTAGGATTTTTATAGTTAGCATCAAAAAGAGACAGTTGACCTTTCTAGGGCACATACTGAGGAAAAAGAGTTTGGAATATTTGATACTCACAGGACAGATTGAAGGCAGGAGAAAAACAGCGCATAACACAGCTAGCGTGGTTTTGGGCGAGGTAACAAAAAGTTAAAATTTTTGTTAAGTTCTACAAATGATAGGAAATTGTGAAGGACCATGATCACCAAAATCCTGAAGGGACAAGGCACATATAAGAAATCTCCTTCAACCTTATCTTTTATTCATTTATTCCTCAGGTTCATTTCAATTATTTTCTATTACTGACGTGTTCTTTCCTGTAACATGTCGATAATATGCCAAATATTTATAAAAGATTAAAACACAACAGAGTAATTAAAATGGTAGCGTATCTGTTTATATTTATGAGATGAGTTATTATGATTACTTGCATTATTTAAATTACTCGGATTGTTATGCTCATCTTCATTGCCATATTCACAACGTTTCGGCCGTTGTACGCTCCGGCCTTTATGTCTATGTCTATCTATATATCTGTCTATATCTCTGAGATGAGGTATTATGATTATTTATATTATTTACATTATTCAGATTGTTATCCTCATCTTCATTGCCATATTCACAAGGTTTCGGCCGTTGTATGCTCTGGCCTTCTTCAGGTGATTGGAATTTCGATTCGAACCCTTTATTTCGTTCACCTGATGAGTATAACAGTCCGAATAATGTATATAATTGAAGAAATGGTAGCCTATATTCGGTATATTCGGCGTGAATAAATTACTATAAGAATGATGGAAAGCTGTTTTCAGTTCACGGCAGAAGATAAAACAAAACTTCATAATTTCCTGCGTATTCGTATTAACTGATAGCCTCACCAATTTGTAGTAACGCGTACTCGGACATTAAGCAAATTTCTTTTTTTTTTTTCTATCTGTGACGAAAGAAAATCTTTTTATCCACCGGTAAGGTCTTTCCACAGAAATCTACATTTGTATATCATTTTACCAACTACATTCTTATGTTTTAAAAAGTTTATTTTATTTTTACTTTTTTTGTCATAATCCACAAAACTTTATGATCTGAATCTAATATAAAATATGAAAGAATAAAAAATATAAACTGAAGATTTTCCACATCGTCAAAATGTCTGTCTTGGTTTTGTGTTTTCTAACACTCAAGAGAATTTCGCCACAAAGCTGCAAGAACAAATTTAGGAAGGGAAAAGATTCTTACTTCATAAATAAATTAATAACTGAAAAAGGATATGGATATATAAACCCCTAAACGTAATTTTATTTATAAAACCACACTTGGTAATTCTTTTTTGCATAAATTCTGCCAAAATTTATGTTAAACAAATAAATTTATTTAAAATAAGTAAATTCTTGCTGATAAAATGAATTTTAAAAAGAATTACCAAGTATGGTTTCATAAATTATAGTCAGTAGGGAGTTTATATGTCCATATCAATTTGAACTTAATATTAATTTTTTTATTTACAAATGGCGACAAACTAAACACCCAAATATCTACACATCCTTTTAAAATTGCATGGAGTGAAAGTTCGAGAAAAAATACACACCACTGTTAAATATTCCAAAACAAGGAAGAAAATACACTGTTTACAAAAAATATAATTAGTAATATAATATATACATATATATATAATTAGCAATATATAATATATCTGTCTATTTTTTTTTAAGCGTTTCACCCCAAGCAAGGCGGGAAGTCACTAGCACGCAAGGAGTTACAGAGAGTTGGAGTGAGAGCAAATAGCAGTGATAGAGGAAAGGATAAAGAGAAGAATAAGGGATAGATCAGGGCATCTGGAGATGCCGATTGACATTACATTTGAATAGTTGGAGATTATAGCTATCATGGAAACAGGAAAAGGGGAGGGAGTTCCACAGGCGAGAAGTTCGAGACATGAAGCTATTGGAGTAGAAGAGACGGCTGCATTTAACAGTTTCGACAGTGAAAGGGTGAGAGCGAGATACCAGTCTAGTAGAACGCTTAAATTCATCAAGTTTCTGAGATGAGGTATTATGTACACTATTTACATTATTCGGACTATTATCCTCATCTTTGTCGCCATATTTATTACAACGTTTCGGCCGTTGAACACTCTGGGCTTCTTCAGGTGGTTGGAATGTCGAACTGAACCCTTTATTGAACGCGACCAAGCATAGAAATGAATACAATATGGGAACCAGTAATAAGGAGTGCTAGAGAAAAGCGATAATAAAAACAAAAATTACAATATGGGCTCTGTTAAAAAATGAGTGCTGAAAACCTTAGGTTTATAATACCAAGAAATTCATACACAGATGTCCTCCATGATACATGGCACAGTGGATAAAGGCGTTAGTTAGATCCAGTGAGAGGATACAAAGAGTGCAAGTTCAATACCTGATTAAGGCAGTGGAGAACTTGGAGAGATAATTGACAACTGGGATCCATTAAAAATATGGCAAGTGGAACTAGAACAGTCTACCCCAGTGAGCGAAATAAAGGGTTCAGTTCGACATTCCAACCACCTGAAGACGACCGAATATATGGCGTCAAAGATTATAAATATATATGTATATATATATATATATACTATTTACATTATTCGGACTATTGTCCTTATTATATATATATATATATATATATATATATATATATATATATATATTTAAGTCGTTACGACTATGCATGTAGGGGTGAGGAATGTGAAGCATTTACGCAACCATTGAGAACCTTAATTATTCATGTATAAGAAATTCGTGAATATCTCTCATGGGAAATACGCAGTAGTTAAATTAAATCTACCGGCGTACAAGTCGAGATTTCAGGCCTAAAAAAATATCCAAAACCAGGAGTCGACTTATATGGCGAATATAAAATGCAAGTTGTTACCACAGCGTTGTACACAAGTGGGGCAGCACACCTAACAATTCTTTTACACCACTTACCGTACCTCTAGCAGGCTGCCATAAATATATCCCACTATAATTTGAAGAAATTTAACAAAGAAATTAATATAAGATAATAAAATGCAAATCATTACCACCGATTTGGGGAAAAAATTGTTTAATTAAAGACGAAAAAGAGATTTGAAGCACCAGGAATATATTTTACCGGATAATAACTGGATAAAATGTTGTAGAAATGTTATAATTAGATTATTTTTAAATGACACGTTCTTTTCATGGTGTACGAGTTCATGCGTTCATATTTACCTTAAAAGTGCCGTACAAATTGAGATCCTTCCAAAACGAGGGTCAACATATAAATATGGAAACCTTTACCATCGAGTTGTCAACAAAATGGAACAGAATTCCTAATCATTATTGTACACCATTTATATCCAGCAGACTGCCACAAATATATTCCCCTAAAAGTTATATTTGGTGAACATATTCGACATATTATCACAGAAATTAATATAAAGTAATAAAACAGATTCAATATTCTATTAACGCTACAGAATACATTATGTCCAACAATGTTCGACAGAGCCCAACAGCTGATACAACAAGTGTAAATACTTATAAAAGCTGAGATTAACTCAGGCGGTCTTTCAGACAGCTATGGTACGTGAGTCATTTCATGATATTAATGACAGTTTAATGACACATAATGGCAGAATATTAAGTATTAAAAGCATAATTACTGTGCAATTATAGGTTATTTATAGTTGGCGGTCGACCTATACGGTAGATGTAGGCCTAACTCAGACATCTAGAGGTCAACTTATATGGCACGCCGTCTTGTACGCTGCAATTTACGGTATATAGCCCTTACGCTGAACATGAAAAAGTAGATACGCGTTTACATTTTTTTTTGTAAGGTTTGGCCATAATGCTTCTCAAACTTCAGCCAACACTAACAGAGCATGGAATGAAGGATTTGCACGTGATTGGACACTGATCGAAATGCCGTTTGAAATCCAGACAACTTGATATTATATGCGTGTCATCTGTGCAATTTCATGGTAGTAATGACAGTTTAATATAATTTTCGCACAGGTTATTATATACTAGGACCTAAGTTCATTTAGCGGCAAGCCTAAGTTTTGGTAGCCTAGAGGTCGATCTATACGGTAGGTTTTGGCCTAACTCAGAAATTTGAGCTAAAAATTTTGAGGTCGACTATTACGCCAGGTCGACTTGTACGCCATCTCGACTTATATGCCGCATCGGAATCAAGTAAAGATTTATATTGTTTACAGGATGTTTGTCAAACATTACATTTATTAGGTTCAGTTATAAATATTTCCTATTTTTGTTCATCGAGTGAGAAATTAAATTACACTTTTTTAACAATAGTTTTCCTCCTGTTCATGGCCCAAGAGTCACTCGAAGTAAAGGGTTACAGAATAAGTGGTACAGTTTATGGAGATATGTGGAAGCAGGGAACGGCAAATCTAAATTTGAACTTTTGGGGGAAGGTTTACAAATCAACCTTCCATGGAAAGAAGCTGATCAAGTGGAATTTACATCTCACTAATGGAATACGAAGGGACTGAGGATTGTTCTCTACAAGGTGAGTGAAATGGCGGGTTTTAGCCGTGAAGGTTAGAAATGGTGGTTCGGCTGACCACTTTCCATGGAAATAACGGTAGAACAGCGAAAGCCTTGCGACGTTTCGTCTGTGAGAAGGTGGCAAATAATTAATCATCCCTAAGGGACTCTATCGAGACTGGAATGTGATGACGGAGCAGCTCCTGACCATATACATCAATACTTATCCAATTTGTGGCCTGGCCCGGCTCGTGTAAAGGTAGAGGATCTTGTACAGTATGGCTCAGAAACTTGGACATTATCTGCTCGTCTTGAAAGACGACTGGATGGCACATATACAAATCTACTTAAAAAAAAATCCAGAACATCAGTTGGAGATCCCATGCAACACTTAACCCAATTTACAGAGAACTGAGATGAATCTCTCTTAAACTCAAACAAAAACGATTACAGTTTGCCGGCCACTGCCACCCGAGCGGACAGGGAAATCGTCTCATCCTTACTCCTATGGCATTTTTCTGGTAGTGTCTTCTCACGAAAGTTGATTGTCCCAGACACCATAGATCGGGGATCAGAGTTGGACATTGGGGATCTGACCACATTGGGAATCTGGAGACAGCAATACAGGACCAAACAGTGTGGAAAGGGATTGCCAATGGAGTTTCGACCAACCATAGGGAGGAGGAACGGATGACGAGGATGATGAATGAGTGCTACTCCTCGACCACAAGAATTTAAGCGTACCACTAGATTCGCATCAAGGTCTCGTCGTTGACTGAACCAGTTCTACTGTATGGATCAGAAATTTAGACATTATCTGGAATCATTATGGAATCATTTAGAAATGTTTTCTCACGAAAAGTAGCTTTCCCAGACACCATAGATCGGAACTCAGGGTTGGAAATCAGGGGATCCTGGAAGCAGCAATGCAGTACCGAACAGTGTGGAAAAATGTCAGGGGACTTCCGACAAACTATAAGGAGGTCGAAGGATAATAGTGATGATGAAAGGTAGATGATAGCAGGGTGTCAGTTACAGGCAATCTGACATTTTCCCAGCATCTTTAGCTATGTATCATATGTACGAGTTCTACTTGAGGTCTGGGTTTTTATTCAATTATGTATACAATTTTAATTAAGCGGCTCATCCACCTTTTGCTTCAAATCCAGAACGTTTGATATTAAACATCTTTCGACATATGTGTGAATCTGGTTGTCATTCGATAAAAGTTTTCCCTGTGAAACTGTCCTGCTCAGTTTAACTTAATAATCGGTGCAGTTTAGGGCCCGATGGAAGACGAGGTAGGAATATATCAAACTAATTCCAAAATATGCATCCTTGCAATGTGATTAAAAAAGAACAAAAAATGTTTTCTTTAATCCACGGTGTACGCTGCCATTGCCATGCTTTAAATTAATGTATGTAGTATATTCAAATTTATTCTTAACTGATCTGTATACTAAAAGTAAGATGATACAGTGGTTTATAATGATTCTCAAACGGAAATTACAAATAACGAAACTCGTCAAATAAATATAGTATAAACCGTGGAGGTGTGTAAATTCCTCATTGGAGGAATTTCTAACGCGTATATCATCCTTCCCTCTCATTGCACCAGATGGAGGATCGGTGCTCACACCGAGGCCATTTCAACCGACAGTTTCAGGCTGCGGGCATTTTGTTCCCAACCCGGGTGTACGTGCTCGGGGCTCCCCAACTCAAAAGACCTTGTGTCTGAATTCGTCTTAGTCAGGAGAAGGGAGTAAATACATAGTATAAAACGTGGAGGGGCACAAAATTTTTATGAATGCTTTGAAAAAGGATATTTTAAAAGTATATACAAAAACTATAAAACAAAGGGCAGAAAAGCAGAAAATATTCACCGTAATGTGATGGATCGATGAATATAACAACAACAAAATAATAAAATAGAATAACCGATTATCGATCCTCACTCTTCTGAGCCAATCAAGAAAAAATATGTTTCACAACGACTGAAAGTAAAATAAATGAGGAAAGCTTAATATCAGGGAATCAACAGTATAAACGACAAATATATTACGTTTAAACTCAGCCATTCTTATGTTTGCAGAGGTTGGGTGGGCTGTTTAGTCTTAATATAAATGGTCTCAAGAACGTTGAAAACAATACCTGGAAAAGGAGGAGGTAAAAATTCACAAGACTAAATATTCACACAGTTCGGGGCGGAGACTTATTTGGTACATGCTGATCAATCCTAGTCTCCAAAAACTAATGAGTTCTTCAATACATTTCAGCATCACTGTGACATTTGTAACTATAGGTAATTGAACTAACATGATGGGAAATTGCAGAACATCTTTTCGGTGGATTTTTAGCAAAAAGTTGAAATTAAAACATGCGTGAATTGGCGGAAAAATATAAAAACTCAACAACAAAACACTAAAATAAACCTAGTAGCTTTATTGCCTTTGATCTTCGTAAATTTAAATGCAATGTCAATTGTCATCTTCTGTCTTCTTAATTCTTGTTCTTTTATTGTTCTCCCTATCCTTAATTGTATGTTTTCTCATATTCTCTATCACTCAGTTACTACTTGCATCTTATTGGTTTTCTCGCTTTGCTTGGGGTGAAAGATTTTTAATGAACATACAAAATTCACTTTACCCAGAAACCGTAAGTTCTATGCTAATAGTTTCTTCTCGCATTACACGCTTGAAGAACTCTGTTCCGGCTTCTTGCTTTCAGTCAACGTTGATCTTCAAATATTTTATTTGCAATGCCAATTTTCTTAATTGCTCTTCTTTTCTTTTTTTTTTTTGTCTCTCTCTCTTAATAATGTTTTTTCTTATATTCGTTCACGCACAGTCTTAGGGACTTTCTACCTCATGATAAAAAAAAGTAAATACTTATAGATTCAAATATGTTCAAACAAAGTAAATGATAATCTAGTCAGTTATGTACCATCACGTGATACACGCTTGGGCGATCATGTATATTTCGATACATGACTGACAGGGCAAGATTTTTTCTCCGAAATAAGTTGCCATTTCTTTCTGCGGTAGACTAGTTGCCAACAAAAGGCTAAAGAATCAGTCTGTCCTGCTATTCAACCCATGCCTGGGGAAAGATGGATTCGTAACTTTCCCAAAAAGAATTAATCTAACGTACTCGGCTGGAATTCGAACTTGACTCTTAAGTTCTCACCAAACCGACATCCATTATATATATATATATATATATATATATATATATATATAAAATAAACATTAAGTCAACACTTAGGGCGACAGGCTGTTTATGCTAGACGCAATCGTCATGCGTGTGTTCATACGTTTATATTTACAAACGCTCTATCTCTGATATTGAGCACCTTATCCCATAAATATAGCACATCTTAAGACTATATTTATTCATACATATATATATATATATATATATATATATATATATATATATATATATATATATATTGTTATGGGATCTTACCCATAATAATAATGGACTATTCCATACTTAAATACTGCGCCTCAGGAATAGGCAGGGGTCAGTTCAAGTCAGTCAGTGGTTCAAAGTCAAGTCAGAGTCGAGTCGAAGGCAGTCGAAACAAGTCGCGTTCAGACAATTCTGCAAGACATTGGAATAGTGATACTGGTCGAGACTACATTGTGCTCTCTACTAAACCTGATTGTTCATAACACTTCTACTTCTCTGTATAAATTCCCTGTTTATTAATATATCTGTGTTATTCCATACCTGTGTTCGAGTTCTTCTTTATTTGGTTCTACCTTGGACTATCACCCGTGGTACAAGGAACCGTACCATATACACACACACACAGACACACATATATATATATATATATATATATATATATATATATATATATATATATATATATATATATATATATCGACTCAAAATGAGTGAA
Source organism: Acanthosepion pharaonis (assembly GCA_903632075.3). Lineage (NCBI taxonomy): Eukaryota > Metazoa > Mollusca > Cephalopoda > Sepiida > Sepiidae > Acanthosepion > Acanthosepion pharaonis. The sequence continues at coordinate 1,498,424 of CAHIKZ030005478.1, forward strand.
AATATTTACCTATCTGAACAGGTCAATGCTTCTAGACTAACAAAATGAATTTCGACTTTAAATTATCCAGCAAGTATTAAAAATGTTTGTAAAATCAAACAGTGGAACCTTTTCTTTTTTTTTCTCCAATGTTAACTCTTGTCTCATTTTTTTTGTAGCGATTTTAAAAAAAACACTATTTTGGAATTGTGAGCTTCCACGTCACTGACCTTCATTTTTTTTTTTCTTTCTTTTCACTGCCTCATCCCACTATCACAGATGGATCTTTCACTTCCTTGTCGTTTGAAAGATCTTTCAAGGTAACATGGAAATAAAGTTGTCAGTCATAATCTTGAAGGCCAAGGAAAATTTGTGTAGCAAACGGCAAAAGAAGCAACCGAATGCGATGACAAAGAACGAATTGCAAATGGGTTTTCGGCTTATTGGAATCAGCTTTCATTGCGAATTCAACGCAATGCCAATCATTCTCGAAAGTTTTTTTCCCTTACACAGAACATGACGCTAAACTGAAGTCACAGATGCCAACGAAAAACTGGAATCAATATCCAATGTAGACATCAGAATTTTTGAATTTCTTTTAATTCCGATAATTATTCATGTAAAATATACCTATTCTTAGATTTCTATCTCCAAATCCGAGATTCATATTATCAACAGAAATATTTTTTCATTACGAGCATCGCCAGATTCGACACTGCATCACCAAAAGTATTTAGATCTATATTTTCAAATTTACTAATATATAAAATATTAGTTATCAAGAAGCAAAAAGGTAAATTTCTGTAAAAAGAAATTGCATACATACATACATAAAATATTTTAATTTCGGGACAAATAATTCTGAAATGTTATTACATATGAATCCTTGTATATAGTAGTGAATGTCTGTCTGGTTAGGACCGATTATTTATTGTGTTGAAAATGAACAATTTTGGTACAGGGCCGAATGGTAAGTGAGGAAGATGGTCAAAATTACTTATCCTAGACCTAATTAATTAGATTCTAACCCATTCGTCAAGTACAATTTGCTCCTCCACGACAGAATTCGTCCATCAGTATCAGCCGATTTATACCCACAATACTACATCTTCTTAGGTAATCTACAAAAATTCCCATGACAGAAAAAATATCTTAATGTACAAAATCCTATTTTTAAAACTTGTCCCATTTTACAAAACATATAAAATATAATGATATGAAATGATCGATCGGGGAGTGGATACCCCCCGGCAATAAAACTAAAATATAGCAAAATACAATCTGGTTAGTAATGATGATTTATTAAATATGAACAATTTTGGAGCCAGACCGAACAGGAAGTGGCGTAGAACTGGTCAACGTTAAATATCCTCGATCTGTCTAATCAGATTCTACGATAATCCATTCATTACAATTTGCTCATTCACCATAAGAACTCACCCATCACCATTCAATCCTTCATGTACCACAACAGCACATACTCCCAGGAACATACAAAATTCCATGACATTAAAATTTATTTTTGTCCAATGTCCAAATATCTTTTTCATTTTTTTATAAAAATACTGTTATATTCTGTGTTAATAGGAATATACTTGAGCAACATGATGGATAAATAAGTAAAGGTTTTTGTAGAAACCAGTACAATACGAAATAAGGTAACAGTTATGCGCAAAGGTCGTCGCAAGTCAATCAGTGATGAGTGCTACTATTGGAAGGTTGGTAGTTCTCACGTAAGTCTTGAATCGTACTTAACAGATCCCAGCTAGAGTCGGTAGTCCGTAGTGTAGTCACTCATGGGGGTGACAGGTTATTCATTACATCAAATACATACAATATAGTGATATGAAATGAGTGGGGACGGATTAACCCACAAAACAAACGAATATGTAACAAAACATTCAAAGTAAAAAAATAAAGAGATGTTAGTAGGACCCGTCCACCCCCCAAAAATAAGAGGCGGCCTCTGAATTCTACCTACAGATAGAATAAAAGCTCATCTACCAAAACAGAGGAAAGATCAAAATAAATAGTTAATTGGGAAAATCCAAAACTACACAGTCAAGATGAAAAAAAAACAGTCTGGTTAGTAATGATTGCAAAACACTTTCTCCCCCTTTTACAAACAGAAACACACAAATGCATACTGGGATTTTTTCTAGCCAATAAGATCGTCCGGTTTTCGGTTTCATTTGACTCAGTTCCGATCTGTCTTGTCTTGAAGTCAGAACGTTACGTTCTTATCGAACTTGCTTTTTTGTGTCAGCCCCAACTCTTAGATTGCGAACTTTTGCCTTATTACTGTTAATTTGTCTTGCATATATTGTTTGCCTGCTTTATATTATTTTTCTCTGATCTTTCTTTTCTTTTTTTTTTTCTTGTTGCTTATTGCAAACTTTGTCAATTTTGTTTTGTTGGAAAGTTCTGTTACTTATTTTCCGATTAACCACGGCTGCGCACTCTAAAATGTCGACAATTTTCCCATACATGAAGAATATCTATGAACCAACAAAAAATAATAAACTCTACAGAAAGATTATAAGCATAGCATGGATTGAACACTTGATCAACGAGGAAATGTTACGGAAAAAGGGTGAGAAAAGAGCATGAGGGGATAAACAGTACATGAAATTACAAAGGATAGGAAATTGTGGAGAACCATGATCATACATGTCGTGAAGAGAGACAGCATGAGAAACGAAACAATTCTGCTTTTCTTCTGAATAATACAAAACCGGACAAAAAACTTGAAAAAATTCTATGAAGATAAATTTGCTTGAGCAAAATTCTAAAATAGTCAGTGCGTATTATACATGAATTTTAACAAATTTCCTAAGACAATAATAACTATTCCTGCAGTAAACGGTTTCTTGTAATAATGTGGTTTTTATTCTAATGTTTTCATTAATAATACCACTGATTAAAATCCTCTTCTTCAAAAATCACTAAGTGTTTATCTCAAACGAACCTAACTTTAAGAATGCCATCGTGCATTTTAAATCTAAAACCCTGGATAAGTAGGCTCCCGTGAAAATCTATGCTTAGGCTTATTGCTTTATTGAATTGTTGTGTCAGAAAGCTCATATAAATTTTCGATTAAAATCATAATTCTCTCTTCTCTCATTTGCAAAAGCTAAATTT
>CAHIKZ030005479.1:0-45000 GCA_903632075.3 Acanthosepion pharaonis
TATATACAACTATTTGTACATTGATGCATTGATATCATCGGTCACCAAGAATTCTCACTTCTTGCTAGAACAGCTCTTGATGGCTCCTTACTGTTTCGTTTACTCAATTTCAGTCACAAATCTTGGGTCAACTCATGGTATTGTCTTAGGAAATCTCCAAACCACCTACAGATCCATAACAGCAGGAAATCATCTTCCTGACAAATCAACATTGGTGAGATTTTAATCCAACTTCCATGGTTATTAAGCATATGCTGTAATCACTAGACTATCTATCTATATATGTATATATATATATATATATATATATATATTCCTTGGAAATCACCATTCGACATGTTTACCCATTTGTGAATCTTCAGAACTATCCTCAGAATTACCCCCAAACATTAATATTTCTATTTGTGCTTCCGGCCTGAATGCCAAGTACCACAGGATAGCATTTTCATGTTTCTTGCTGAGTGCATTGCATCAATGTGCTGTATTTCTCAGTGCCCAACTGTTCCAACTCTGGTGTGCAGTTTTCAAAACCAAAACCTAACACATGTGCAAAATCTATAGTATAAAATGCCAACAATTTCCCTATCTTATGCTGTGTGTGTGTGAGTGTGTGTAGGTAATTTAAACTCCGAACATTTAATATACAGTTTAATCTCTTAAAAAGTGAACATATTACCATGAAACTGCTGCCCCAGTGAAAATTAAAGTGAGGTAATTTTCATATATATTAAAAAATTATATACACATACACACATGCTTTGAGTGTTGTCTCACATGAAAAATCAAGAAATGTAATTAGACAATTGCTAATACAAACCTTAAGTGCAATCTGGAGTGAGGATGCTTAAAGTAACATCAATAAGTGACAAACCTTTTACTTATATGTGTGTGGACTTCTGGCCTGGATAATATTTGATGAAACATACATCAAACTTGACTATGGGAATTTTGTTTTTTTTCAGATTAATTTTTATTGCAGAAAAATAAATTTTCTAGTCATGTGTAAATCATATTTAAATTTTAGGGTCATGGGACTAAGGACTTGTATAAAAAAAATACTCGAATGAAGAAAACTTCTCATAAATCGTTAGAAACACATAGCAATTAAAATACAACTGTGTTTTCAACATGATGCCCTTGGGACTTTTAGTCTATAGTCTTCATGTTTTTTTCTCCCCCGCCATCCTCTTCTGTGATGAAGTCGTCCTGTAAACTGACACGTCATATGCACATCAATCTTTCAGGGCATTGATAAATAAAAATCCCTTCTTTAAGTGTCATATTAAATTGGAATGTGACTACATGCATATAAATAATAATCATGGTTTTCTTGTTGGAGATACATTGAGGACAAGTTGCAACATTTGAGACTGTGTGTGTGAAAGAAAAAAAATACTTGGAAAAAGTTGAGCAGAATGTTTTTGAAATTAACATTTTTTTTGTTTTTTGCTTTTAATATTTTACTATACATTTCAAAATAAGTTCTCACAACTGATTTTTTTTTCTTTTTACGGTTTTATCAACCTATTGTGTTAATCAAAGCAGTTTTGTTTTTTGCAAATAAGTATTATCGTCTGCATTAACAATTTTTTGTAGATAATGATTTTCTTTTCCAAATATGAGTACTATTATTTAAGCCATAGTTGTGGGAAGAACAGATGGATTCATACTTTTCCCAAGTGTATTCTCATGTAAGTCAATATTTTCAACAATAAAAATTTTTGGATTAAATGCCTTTTAAAAATTTATATACATCTTATTTAATTTGACATTTTACTGTGGAAATATTGCCTAAAATCTTACATTCAAACCACTCCTGTTTATTCAGTGGTATGTGGGTCTTTAAATAGGTTTCACAACTGGATGAAAAAATAAGTAAAATGAAAGTTAATCAAACTTAAAGTATACATTTCCTTCAAACTTGCTATATCCAAGGAAATGTGAGGCTTAATATCACGGATAGAGAAAGAGAAATCAACCTCACATTGTCTGATGATCGCTTAACTCATGAAACTAACAGTTCCCATTCAGTGTTGATTTCTATGTCCATATTAAAGAAAAACAAAAAAGATTGATGGATCAATAGACAACTTGCAAAAACCTAAAACTCTTATCCAGTTAGTCTTGAATAAAACTAACAATACTGAAAAAAGAAAAAGAAAAAAAAGTCCTAAGGTAAACTTACCTAATCAGTAAAGTGTTCAAAGTCTAGACTTATCAAAAAAAAAGTACTGAACGTGTGTGTGCGCGTATTAGGTACCTCCACAAAAAATGCAATATTTTAGTTTTACTTTCAAGTTGAATGATTAAATTTAATAATTCCAATAAGCAAAATACTATGTTGTAGTTCAAAAGTAATTTAAATTCATTGGAAGAACTTTCCATTTTGAATTTTCTAAAATATTTGAATTAAGCACCATTTTTAGCAAACTTTTATAAAAACGTAAATCTCTTTATTTAAAAAAAATCTTCCAAAAATAAAATTTACTTTTCTGAAACTTATTTGAGGAATATTAGCTGATATAAAGTAGAATTAATCTGATTTGAAACAATTACTATTTACTTCAAGTTCTTAAAATATCACAGAAATGTATTTTTTAACATGACAGTAGCTTATTTATGTATATTGACAGCTTTCAAACTGATGTTGTCGTATGGGGGCTTTTAAACATTGAGAAGGTAATTTTAGAACACGAGTGCCGTTTCAGTACTCAGTAATCTTAAAATTTTAAGAAAATATTCTGTGTAATCTAATGTTTTATTGAATTTTAGATAATTTGGGCTCTAAATTTACTCTAGTTATTACTCTGATAATGTTGTGTATATGTAAATGTACCTATAAAAATCGGTATGTTTATACACATAAAAAACCAATTCAAAATTCTTTTAAAAATATTTTTGGTCCTCAGGTTGTAATAAGCTTTATGATATATGATTAGCAAATACAGTTTTATTTACTAACAATATTTCCGAAGAGTTGAAAATGAATTTTAAAAGATTTTAAAATATTATAAACTAGCTTAAAAGCTGCCCTATTGAGTGGCATTTAAGCTAGGTCTAGCAAATGTCTCTTGATTGGGCTTTCATCACAACAGGTAGGGAGGAGTAGATGCAATAGGCAACAATAAACTACAGAAGAACTCAAAACTGATGACTGCATTTAAGTATTGCATTAATACTTAACCTTACCTTTTTAATTATTCTGCTGCCACTTAATTGAAACACAATTTGATGTATGTAGGCTCATACAAGCCATTATTTTTATTTCATGGGTGACTTTTGCTGGATTTCAAAATTTTGATTATTCCCAAATTTTAAAAAAAAATTGTTATCAGACAAAAGAATTTGTTGCAAAAAAATAATCAGGTTAACAAAAAAACAAAACAAAAAAAAAAATACACTGAAAACAATCACAGTAATGAAAACTTGGGAATCCAAAATTTCAAGATTGTGGATCCAGCCCAGAATGTCTTTAATTTGTTCATGGAGTTGTCCTGATTCCAAAATGGTATAATATATATTGGGCTATGCACTCCAGGAGTAAAGTTGAAAAAGTGTGACACACTCACATATTCATTTATTATATAGATAATCTTGTGTATGGGTGATCGTACCTATAAAAAATTAGTACATTTATACACATAGAAAAGCAATTCCAAATTCTTTAAAAAATACTTGTGGTCATCAAAATTGTAATTAGCTTTACGATATATGATTAGTAAATATAGTTTTACTTAATAACAATATTCCCAAAGAGTTACACCATTGAAAATGGATTTTAAAATATTATTATTCTAAATTAAAATTGTAAAAAAGTAAAACCAAAAATGAGTAAAACTTAATTTTTTATCAAAAAAATATTGTCCTTAATATATTATTCATAAAGGCAATTAAGAGCTTCCCTAATTAAATAATTTTTTCATTTTATGATTGAGAGCAAAATTTGGGTAAGACGGGGTCCAGCAATCATCAGGTGAAACTGCCTGATGATTGCCATTGCATGTAATTATATATTTGAAGAAGAAACATAGTTTTAAGGTGTGCTATATTTATGGGATAAAGTGCTCAATATCAAGGATAGAGCATATATATATATATATATATATATATATATATATATATATATATATATAAATTTATTAGAAAATTATAACGTTATAAAATCACTACAAAAAAAGCCATTTTCTTTCAACACTTCTGGTGTCTTATCAAATGATGGTGTTGAATGAAGAATAAAGAGAGAAACTCTTTATTCTACATTCAACACCATCACCAAAAGTGTTGAAACAGAATGGCTATTATTGTAGTGATTTTATAACATTTATGTTATAATTTTCAGATAAATTATATTTGCTCTACCGTTTTGAGTACTGTTATTGGATTTTATTCCGAATATACCAATGTGTGCGTGATTATATATATATATATATATATATATATATATATATATATGTGTGTGTGTGTGTGTCTTAGTGAATTATTTATTCTTTTAATTAATCTTAAATTTAATTTAGAATGTGCTTTAATTTAGTTCCTCCAGAGTAAATTTGTGTCCAGTTTCTTACAGCATTTTGCCATTCTTAGCAGATATTTAATAGAAACAAAAGATAGAAACAAAAAGATAATAGAAAATAATCTAAATGGAATTGGCGAGTTTTACAGGAAAGAAGATAATGGAATGGCCACCATCAAGTTTCAATCTGAATCAGATCAAAAATCTATGCTCAATTGTGAAGGTGCAATTTTATAAAAGTAGCAAACAATATAACAGCAAAGCAGGTCTATGGGAAGTAATTAAAACCACACTGTTGGAAAGTAAACAATTTAAAAAAAAAAAAAAAAAAAAAATCAATACATAATAGATTTACTGCCTGTTCTTAAGGGTTATTATATTAAAATGGAAATGCTTTGAAAAGTTATGGTGCATGCTTATTATTTGTACTATTACAGGTGTTAATCAACTGCTGATGTTTTTTTATTGCCTTGTTATGTGAAGTAAAGAGATTTTCTGGTTTTGTATGACTGCAGTTTTTATAATAAATCCAATAAACTACCTAAAAAATTAAGTGAAGCTTTATTTGACATCTAAATTATTTATTTAAAATTTGACACTTATGTGATTGGTATAACTTCAGTTGCACTATACCTCCTGATGAGTGTATGTATATGTTCGTCTACAAAACCCTGGTGTCAGGATGCTGAAGGTAACAACAATCAGCTAAGTGACAAACCTTTTACTTGTGGTTATAAAATTCTTTTATATATATATATATATATATATATATATATATATATATGTGTGTGTGTGTTTCACGTAAGTGTCTACAGTTTATGCTTATAGGGATTTTCTAAGTATAACTCAGGTTGGGTACAAGGCTGAAAGTATGAGGCACAAAGTGAAGATCAAACTCACTACTTGGCTGTAATTGTTCTAGTGAGACAAGCTTGCTGATTCCACCACATCGAGGTGCCGAAATGATTTTCAAAGCTTATATATGGCACAGGTCCAAAAGTATGGGACACCCAGTGAGGATAGAACTTACTATTTTAATTGATCTAGCGAGTAGACCATATCAATGTGCCCTCTACTTTTTCTATCTATAAACAAATATGAAGACTTACTAATAAAACACCTACAATGAGATGAGTGTTGACTTAATAAATTATGGAGGTATTTTCATTTATGCTTCCAGTTGACAATTTTAAAAAGATCATCTGCTCTAATAAAATAAGCAATAGAATCAAAATATAATGGAAACAAAAAGAAGCAAAAACAAACAAAGTGCAAATTGAAAAAGAGTCTTTTAAGGAGAGAGTGGTGAAAAGTTTAAAACTTTATTCTGTGACACTTTGTGTCTCAGATGGAAATTTTGGATGATTACAAGAAAGAGTGGAACGAGGACTCTCAGCCCACAATCAACGATTCTTTGCAGGTAGACAAAGAAAATAGATTACAAGAACATTTTGTACTCAATTCTTACCATCTTCCCTGCTTTGTATTTTTTTTTTTGGTTTTTTAGGTTTTTTTCCCTTCCAGATTAATTTTTCGATTTCATTTTCATTTGAAGATGATTTCAAATCAGTTGAATATGAGGGGGAAAAAAACTGCCCCATATTCCTTTATTTGTTTTTCCTAAAAGGAAGAAAAACAAAAAAAAAAAAAAAAAATATAAACACTTTCTAAAGCCAAATAATTAAATGTCAAGAGATAAAAACCACAGAATGCCTTCTTTTGAAAATACATTTTTGTCCATCATCTAAAAGTCATGTCTGGGAGCAGTAAGAGAAAAAAAAACAAAAAAAAACAAAAAACAAAAACGGAATGCACCCAGAAGTGAACAAACATTAGTGTTTGATAGTTTATCAACTGACACACTACAAAGTTGTCACAGTATCAAGGTTAGCTTTGGGTTTTATCCCAATATTACTCTTTCAACCCCACAATTTCTTTGTTTTTTTTTTAGCAACGGATATTTCTTTTAATTTCAGCATAGAATTATTTTGAGAACCCCTCGCCATTTCATTTTCAGTCTCCAATCTCATATCAAATAGGTAAACAAGTAAGAGTTATGATGCTAATCCAGTAATGGGATCAGACTCCAAGGGTTGAATCCTTTGAACAGAATTGTACAGGCTTTTAAATTGCACTGATTACCTTCAGATGCCTGGCATTGCTGATTAGCCCCCAGAAACCTGCACCAGAAAAGATTTCAGGCCTATTGACAAAGGAAATAGATTTCAAATGATCCCTTAACTGATGACTTTGCAGTTGGTATCCCCCTTGTGCAAAAAAGCCTTTGTGAAATGGATCAATAGACTACATTATGACAATGATGACAATGACAAGCTTTTATGAACTGGGGTCAGTGACAAAGATCTTAGGAAGATAATTTACAATACCGAAAATAGGCATCAAATTCTAGACAAAGGAATCCAGAGTCTGCTGGTTCAAATTTTACAGGCAGCACATTAACTTGTTACTTGCTGACAGATTTGATGAAAGAAGCTGCAGAAACTGGAAATGAAATTGTTGCGAAAAAAATCTCACATTTTTATCTTCTGTCCGTTGCACATTCTTATAGTTTAAAAAAAAAAAAAAAGCTGATATGAAGGAGATTTTTAAAGGAATTATCAGTATTTAGAGGGATAGTAGATATTATATGGCTCATATGGTCGCTTGGCTGGGGGCCCCATATAAGGATTTGTCTGGGCATAATACCGTTGCCAGTCTTGATTGTAGGGGTAACTATAGGCATCCCTCTGGTAGGGTGTGTTCCTGTAGAACTCTCTATCTGTTCTTCTTCTGTCTCGATAGGAGTCAGAGGTTTGTCTGTGAGTGGTATGATCGGTAACAGGCTGCTCAAAGCGCCTACCCATGGAGTCATTTCTCCGGCCACTGTCTCCTCTGTGATCAGAAATAGTCCGCAGCCGGTCTGGTTCATAACGCCGAGAAGCAATACCCGAAACAGTCAATATAGGAGCTCCTTTTGGTTCTTCTTCTTTGTTTGCTGTTTCCGTATCTTCAGCAGTGCCACTATCTGCCAACTGGTTTGACTCCGTCTCATCAGTGTTGGCAGCTGGGTTGCTCTCCACATTAGCATCCTCCTCCAGTTTGACAGCAGTCAGGTTACGGACGGCTGTCCCGACTGTCTCTGTTAGATCAGGGAGAGAGTCAACTATGGGTGGGGTCACTAGGTTGCTGGTGGTTTTACGTTTCAATTTTTCAGTAAATTCTCTTTGATCATCGAGAAACTCTGACTGGGACAGCACACGGTTCACTCTGCTTGTGTAAACAGCAGGGGTGTTCCCATTTGATGGGGGTGGAGCCTGGGGTGGAGGTTTGGCTCCTTGCAAGGAGTCGGGTAATGGGTTAATGGTGTCTGAGGGATTGGAGAAATCTTGCAGGACAGAACGCCCCATGGGTCTAGCATGAGGCGGTGGAGGGCCCATTGTCAATGGGGGTGGTATGCTAGGGTCATGTGGTTGAGGAGGAGGTTGGCTCATCCAGGGAGGAGGCATGGGGCAAGGCTCAGGACTTGTTTGACCCTGGGGGCTGCTGTTGTAGCCATCAGAAGGGTCACTGGCATTGCTAATTGGACAATATGGCGCATTCATGTCGTGTTTCCAAGGACTACGGGGTGGTAATGGAGTGTCAGCAGGGTGAAAAGGCGGATTGATCCCAGGAATCCCGCCTGGCATTACCATCTGGTCATGTCTTTGAATGTTAGCCATACCCACAGATTCTGGGGGAGGTTGCATTGGAGGCAAACCTGGTGGGGGGATACTTTCATTACCAGGGTTGACCATACCAGGAGGTAAACAGTCTGGTGGTGGAACTGGTGCTACCCCTGATGGTAAGGGTTCAGGGAGTGGAGGCATTGGGGCCATACCTGGGAGGTGATCAGGTGGAGGAGGTGGTCCCATCATTGGTGGCAATGTTGTAATATCTGGCCTTTGGGGCATTGAAGGCATCCCCACCGGTTCATGCTGTTGAGGGGACAGCATTTGGGGTGGCATATTTGGAGGAGGTGGTGGGGGTGCAGAGGTGATCATGTTGGGGAGATCATCAGGAGGACCGTGTTGGGCTTTCCAAGCAGCCCATGACTGTGGGGGTGTTGCTGTCTGGTTGTGCTGAGGAGATGGGGGCTGCAGGGCTGATTGGCTTGGCATTGACACTGGGACGGGCCCTAAAGTAGGAGGAGGCATCTGAGGGGGCATTGTAGGAGGGTTGAGATCAACAGGGGTCTCTTTTGTTTTTGTATCGTCATATGAAGTAAACGGCTTCATGCCTGTGTTCATGAGATTTTGCAAGAAACTTGCCGTGCTTGTCTTTGGAGATTTTTGCGTCTGATTGATAAGCTTTGTGAGGAAATCAATTGGGTTTTCCCTCGTGGTTTGTTCTTCTTTCTCATCCTGCACTGGCGTACCCCCACCCTCATCATTGAGGGGTGTACTGCTACCCTCATCATTTGACAGGGGTGGTGAATCATAAGCTGTTGCTGCTGCTGCAGCCGCCGTTGCAGTCGATGACGCAACTCGACTGGAAGAAGACGACGACGAAGAACTGGAATTGTGCATACCACTGCTGCTTGAATGCAGTTTTCGATGGCTACTTTTATGAGAAGAGTGGGCAGGGCTGGTAGAACTGCTCCGGATGTTTGACCCATCCAGCCAGTCTGGGCTCTCATCAGAAGCTGTGGTGCTACTGCGACTATGTTTGCGGTCAGAGTGGTAGCGATGCTCTTTCCTTGATGATGACTGCTGTAGAACTGGAGGTGGCACTTCATTGATTGGACTGGACATGCTAGCACCGAGTGGCAAGTTTGGCAACATACTAGCAATTCGTTTCTCAAGACTGTTACATTCCTCAGTCTTCTTGCTGCTGCTGCCACCTGCACCACCTACAGGAAAAAAAAAAAAACAAGGAAAAACAAGAATTAAGATATTAAGAGAATTTAATCTATTCCAAATTTATATTTAAGTTAGCCTTCAAAAGATGTATTATTAGACATCTGGGCACATGAAAGATAAAAGTATTTGGAAAAAAAAGTCTTAGCTTGAATAATAGTGGCAACTGTTATCACAACAAATAGGTCTTACTTTCTTTTTTAGATACACAATTGTAGCCTCTCTTCTGGTGAGAAATACAAAATAGTGGGGATATACCTGAAGACTTAGGTAGATCTATTTTCATAACACACTGCCGTAAGTAGTCAAGTGGAAACAAATGTGCATGTCATTGGACAAACAGCTTAATGAGAGAAATGACTAAACCTATTCTCAGTTCACTATTTACATTATTTGGACTATTGTTCTCATCTTTGTTGCCATATTTATCACAATGTTTTGGTTATTGTATGCTCCGGCCTTCTTCAGGTGGTTGGAATGTCAAACTGAACCCTTTATTTTGCTTGCTGGGGTAGACTGTTCTAGTTCCATGTGCCATGTCTGATGGATGTCAGTTATCAGTTATCTCCTGTTAATTCACCTCTCTAAGTTCTCCACTGCCTTAACCACAACTCTTTGGGTCCTGTCACTGGATCTAACCAACACCTTTATCCACTATGCCATGTGTCCTTAGACATGGCATGCAGAACTTGAACAGTCTACCCCAGCAAGTGAAATAAAGGGTTCAGTTCGACATTCCAATAAACTGAAGAAATCTGGAGCATACAACGGCTGAAATGTTGTGATAAATATGGCAACAAAGATGAGGACAATAGTCTGAATAATGTAAATAGTATACATAATACCTCATCTCAGAAATATAGACAGATACTGAAGGATCGGATAAATATGGCAACAAAGATGAGGACAATAGTCCGAATAATGTAAATATTGTACATAATACCTCATCTCAGAAATATAGACAGATACTATTCTCAGTTATTCTGATGAATAGAGAGCAGAGTAGAATCAGACCAGAAATTGTGCAGTTTCATTAAAGACACTGAAATAGGGAAAGTTTTATCCATAAGCATTGACACATAGAATTGTTTGAACTGCTAGGTAAACTTGACCTATTTGGTAAAGATATCAGAAAACAGCAAATGCCCCAAAATAGAAAGGGGCACAAGACAAAAATGTATTTTCTCACCAGACTTATTCAACCTTTACAGTGAGGTAATCCTGAGAGAACTACAAGTCCTACTAAGATTTATTATTGGTGAACACAATCTTAACATCATAATGTTGATAGCAAACAGAGAAAAGAAACTGCAAAGACCCTAAGAGAAGAACATAAAGGAAAAGGAGAAGAAAGGACTAAACATCAATTTTAAGAAGAAAGAATGACTGGCTGTCAGCAAGAGAAACATTCCAAGATATGAACTATAAATTGAAGATGCCAAAATCAAGCAAGTACCAAAATTTAAATATCTGGGAAGCGTTTTAACAGAGGATGGAAAATCTGATCTCAAAATCCAAAGGAGTATTGAAATTGCAAAAGATGCCTTTCAAAAGGCAAGCAAAGGATTAAAGAAACAAACAAATTTTGTTAGAAATAAAGATAAGAATGCTAAAATGTTATTGTAATATTTTACTGGGACTGGTGAAATAGCCTTGGTATCTATTTTACCATCATCAGCAAAATAGCCGTGGTATCTATTTTACCATCACCGGAAAAATAGCCTCAGTATCTATTTTACCATCAGAATGTTTGTCCATATGAAACTGAGAAAATAGATTTTTAAGCAAAGTCTGTGTTTTACCCATTATTATCAAACATTCATTGGCCGATTAATACAGATTACTTGAACTCAGCTGTAGACTTGAAAGTCTTTGATGAATATCTTCCTTGTAACTACATCGTTTTTATTCTTTCTCAAATTTAGTCACAGAGCATATTTTGCTGTTTTTTTTTGTTTTTTTAACCTTCTCTTCCCATATCTTTTATAATCAAATGGCAGAATCAAAAGAAAAAAGAAAAATATCTTTTCACTTTTCAGAAGTGGTTGACTTCCCGACATGTTTCTCCAGTAACCCTGATGAACATGCTTCTCTTCTCGATCATTTCTTTTACCTCTATACCTGACTCTTGTTCTACACAGCTCTGCCCTCTTGGCAACTCTGATCATGTGGTTGTGTCTACATCTTCTTCTGCTCCCACACCAGTCAAGAACCTCCTACCAACAGAATATCTTTCTGTTATCAACAAGCAGATTGGGACACATTCCATGATTTCCTCCATGATGTCTCTTGCAATTCGTTTTTAATCTTCCTGTTCAAAAATGTATGTCTGAGGTCTCCTGGGTGAAAGCCGACATCGACGTTTTCATTCCAGCAAGGAAATACCAAGTTAAATTGAGTTCATCTCCTTAGTTCTCACCTGCATGCTTGGCCACTACAGCCCACAAAAATCACTTTTTCTGGCTGTACCAGAGCAACATGTTTGATTGCGACAGATGTCTTTTTGTCTCTACTCATAATGAGTGCAAGTGTGTCCTCAAAGTGAAGCTGCTGTTCACTGACAGAATGTGTTGCATCTCGCAAACTCAGATCTAGAGATTATTGGCAGCTCTGCAAGAGTGTGCTGAACAACAGCAAAACCTCAATCCCTCCTCTATTCAATCAATTTGAAGTTCTGACATCTACAGCAGAAAAGGTTGAATGCTTTGCTCAGAAATTCTCTTCCAATTCAACACTCAAATCTTTTGGAGATACCCATATCTGATTTCCCCTGTAGAACAGAGGCTCTACTGAGTGATATATGCATAACCCCATCAATGCTCTCAGACTTCATTTCAAAATTAGACTCCAATAAGGCAAGCAGAGCTGACAGGATCCCAGCCATCATCTTAAAGAAATGTGCTCCCAAGCTGGCTCCAGTTCTCTCCAAACTCTACAACTATTACCTTGCTGCTTCCTGCTTTCCAGCTTGTTGGAAGTCCTTTGTAGTTCCTGTTTTAAAGAACTCTGAAGAAGCTATTGACCCCCCTCTATCACCCTAAAAGTCTCCCACCACTTTTTAGCAAAGTATTCAAGGCTTTAATCAATAAACTGAAGTGGTTAAGCATCTTACCTCTCATGACATACTGTCTGACAAGCAATATGACTTCAGCTTTGCCAGGTCTACTGCTGATGTGCTAATGGCCATCACTGAATATGTATATAAGGCTCTTGATAATAACAGCGAAGATCGAGCTGTTTGAAAGGGTTTGGCACGTGGTCTTCTATGTAAGCTCTAGGGCTATGGTATTACTGGATGATTGTTTGAATTAATCCAATAATTCCTATCAGATTGTGGTTCACTTCCAGATCCTTTCACACAAATGCAGGTGTCCCCCAAGGCTCTATCCAGGGTCCTATGCTGTTTCTGATCTTCATCAATGATCTTCCTGAAGTCATCAGTTCCCAAGTAGGCATTTATGCTGATGGCATTATGATTTACTCTTGTCTCAATAGCAAATCCGTCAGAAAAGGACGTCCAATCTGTGGTTGACTGGGGCAGGAAATGGCTTGCAAATTTTAATACCTCTAAAACTGCTCTCATTTAACCACCAGAGAAACTTCTCAGCCCATCATCAGCATGGCTGATGCTAGGCTCATGGAGAGCAACACACTGCACATATTTGGCCTCACATTTTCAACTAACATGAAGTAGAACAACTACATAAAACTAATAGCTGCCTCTACTGAAAGGAAGTTGAGTCACTCTTTGGTGCAAGAAGGTTTTTCATGTCAGAGTCCATTTTGCACATTTACAAATCTACTATTCATCCATGCATTGAATACTGTTGTCATATCTAGTCTGGTGCTCCTGCTATTCATTTCTAGGTTCTTGACAAAATCCAAAGAAGCATCTGCTATGTAACTGATCCTAACTTGGCATCACAACTTCAGTCACTTTCTCACCAACGTGATGTGGCTTCATTCTGTCTTTTCTACAAATATTTTTATGACAACTGCTCCGAGTTTAAGCATGCTATTAGATTAGCATCTAGGTCCAACCCTTTTACTGCTGAATTAGTTAAATGTAACCACCACTTCTACTTGAATAGTTTCTTTTCTCACACTTCCTGCCTGTGGAACTACATTCCGTTTCCTTACTTCCCTGATAAATACAATCTTCAAAAATTTAAATGCAACATCAATTGTCATCTATCTTCTTGAACCCCATTCAGCTTTTATCCTTTCCTCAGTCCCCCCCCCCCCGCAGCCAGTCTTTTCTATCACCTTCACTCTCTGTAATCTTCTGCATACCAGTGACATTCCAGCTTTGAGTTGAAATATATATATATATATATATATATATATATATATATATATATATATATATATATATATGTTACAAAAATGGATTGAAATGAGGTGAAATAGAAAGAACAAACTCTCAGGTGCACAGGCACTGAGGATACTAAGTAGACAAATGACACTGGAAGGGGGATATACTAAAATAAATTGTTATATAGCAGTTTAATGACATTAAAACTTATTGGCTATCATTGAAAGAAGACCGATCCCACATTTAGCAGGATAGAAGAATTTCACAATAAATGGAGATTGTCTAATAATGTATTTTGCTGGTACCATCCTGAACTTCTTTTCAAGTTTTAGGATGCAAATGAAGGTTTTCTGAATGAAATGAAAAGAAAAAAAAAAAAAAAAAGGCTATGAACCAATCAACATCAGTGAAATTTTCAGAATATATTTATAATAAATATACAAAGTGAATTTAAGCTTTTCCTGTTTTTATTAGAAATATTTATAATAACTTTTGATCTGTGAGAGATTCTGTAATGCAACCTGAGGCCTGTTCATTATAGTGTAAATATATGATTAAATTATAGCTATTGGTATCTATTTTTATACTTTTAAGTACATAAAGATTGCTATGAGTTAAATTTCAAATGAGGAAGAAGCTATTCTAAATTTATTGAATGTTGGAAACAATTGCAAACAAGCAGAGATGAAAGCACAAAACATTAAAATCATTGGTAAGATAAGAACAAGAAGGACTGGCTTTAAGAATGTCACAGAAATAGACAAGTTGAGTGAATCTGCAAGATTCAAAGAAGCTCCTGTTGTGAATGTAAACCAAAAAGATGCAGAATATTAAAAGATAGGAAAGCAAGCAAAAATAACGTCTTTTAAGTAAACATCACAAAGATAAAGGGATTTATTGTGGGGAAAAAATTGATGAAAACTGATTTTTCAACAGTAATTTTTAGTGATAGATGTAGAACTACAAAGAATGAACCAGATGATGAGCTAAAATTTGGGTCATTAATGGAAATAGTCAAGCAACACAATTTAGAAAACTGGCTTTGGGGTGGAGTAATATTTTAGATTTGTATTGTAAGCAGTAAAGTTCCTTCAAAATTGGTAATACAGAGAATTATTCAAAGTTCTTGGACAAGACATTTTTTGAGTTGTACAGGTCACAACAAAAAATTTTTTTATTAATACTAGTTACATTGTTTGGATTGTTATCCTCATGTTTGTCATATTCATGACGTTTCAGCTGTTGTACACTCCAACCTTCTTCAGGTGATCTATGTTAGAATTTTGAACCAAACCCTTTATTTCATTAACAGGGGTAAACTGTTCTAGTTCCACATGCCATGCCTTTTCTGGGTATCTCAGTTTCAGCTATTTCCCTTTTAGTAACTCAATTCTCCAAGTTTTTTTTTGTTCACCTGTGCTGTGGCCAGGTATTGAACTCACAAGTCTTTGGGTCAAGTAATTGGATTACTTGAATCAAAACTTTTTTTGTCCACAAGGACAATGACCCAGTGGATAAAAGCGAAATTCCAATGTATATCACCTGAAAAAGGCCGGAGCATACAACGGCCAAAACATCGTGAATATGACAATAAAGATGAGGACAACAGTCCAAACAATGTAAATAGTTACAATACCTCATCTCAAAAATATAGGCAAAAAGTTTTAAGTTTTATAGTCATGCATGAAAGTGCTGCCTCACATTCTGCAAAACTGATGATAGCTCACCTTGCCAAAATTGTTTCAATTACACTAGAAAAATGTTAATTGTCCAGAGCCTCTTCAGATATTAATCTAATAGAAAACTGGTGGTTCATTAAAAGAGATGTATATAAGAATGATAAGGAAATGTTTACACCATTCATTGACCAAGCAGGCAGTGCTACTTTTGGGTGAAATTTATAAAATAATTTTTCAGGAAAATAGATTTTTTAAGTCATCACTCTTTTCAGTATTAATGGGGGTTTCCTCCCTAACCTTTGATCTGAAGTAGTGTGGAATGTCAACATCTTAAGTCATTATTTTCTCTTAGATTTCCATATGCTGTCCATTCCAGTTGTTGCTGTAAGTCTTCAAGATGCAGTTTCTGTTATTTGGTATAGTACTTTGTTTGTGATTCTGTAGCACTTGTCCATGACATTCAAAGAAGAATGGGCCTCCCTAAAATCTACAGGTTTCATTGATTCTGCCATTTTTAATCATTGATCTGAAAAAGCATTTCCATAGAGCTGAGAGTTTAGATATTTCTGAATGAGTTTGGCACTATGCATGACATCCATATGAAAGTTTTGATCTGACACAGCTATTTTAAAAACATGACCCTTTTGGTTTTGTAGTAATTTGCCATCTTGTGTGAAACTACTCCCTGCAGAGTCTCATGCAAAGATACCTGAGAAGTAATAAAATCAACTGAAAGCAGACAATGACAGATTTTCTTAAACAAGTCAATATTTTTGCAATAAAATTATCCAACCAATGTTGATAACATTTTCAATATATATATATATATATATATATATATATATATATATATATATAACAGTAAGGTTAACTCTGTACAAGGCCCAAAGGCCAATCAAGGTAGAGGGTTACATTAAGGGATAGTTTATATGGATAGGAGGGGAATATAACGGTTGACTCTAGACTAGAATAGGTTAAGATTGTAGTGATCAGGTAAACAACCTCTTGGGAGTCTGTTTCACAGAGCAATGGAACATGGGAAGAAGCGATTTGAATGGATTTACTGCTCGCTGATCAAATACAAAGGGAATGTGGATGGTTTGCTATGTAAGTATCATGGAAGATCCTTAAGAAGATAAACAGGAATTTCTTTTCTTATTTGATATTATTAGAAACTGTTGTGATATAACCCAACTTCCCCATTCACGATAATGGACAGACTGGTTGCCGATTAAGTACGACCACAGCGGACAGTCGTGAAGTCTTTGTTTGTTAACCCCTATTGAGGTTAGCATACTCCCGACTGTCTCTGTACTTGACACACCTACATCCGATTATAAACCTATTATTGAAAACCAACACTCGGGTTACTTTGTTTATTATATCTTGCACGAGATATAACAGAAATGTTTTGTAATAGATATTTTGGTGGGGTTGAAACTTTATTATGCTACATGAAGAGTGTTCACATTATTCTAAATAAAAAACAATAAAAGGGTTTGATAACAGTTACAGAAAAGCAAGGAGACAACATGTAAATATAAGAAATTTATTCATGTTTAATGGGCTCATCAAATATATTTCGCTGTGATTTTTTTTTAGAATTATTTATAAAAAACAAATAATATTGAATTCTATTTACATAATAAAGCCAGATACTCCACCACCTAAAAAAACAAAACACAGCAATGTTTTTTTGATGAGGATGAATATTATAAAGGTGAAAGTCATCCAATACATTGCTTACGTAAAGGAATGCTGAAAATCTTACCAACATCGGTCAGTTAATCATGAAAACACAGACTTGTCTAATCTGAAATGATGTAAATGTTGAAAAAGAGAATCTAAAAACTAGAGACTTTAGATATTAACTAACAATAGCTTGTTTTAATTTTATGGCACCTCTACCATTTTATAATACAATCCCAAAAAACTACCCCCCACAAAAAAAAAAAAAAAAAAAAAAAAACGGATTTATTTTCCTGGTTTGTGAAATTTCTAACAAATTTTTGATTGAACAAAGAAGCCCCAACACAGACAAGCCTTTTTGGGTCTCATTTAATGGATCAAAGTAAGAAAAGTGAAAGCGAAAGTAACTTATCCATGTGGAAATGGGAATCAGTGAGCCAAGTTTACATTATGATTTATTTTGTTGCACTTGCTTTTGTATAAATGCTCTTTGGAAAGGAACAAATCTACTTCTCTCCCCTCAGCTATAAGTTAAATAACATGATAGATTGGGCTCTGAAGAAGGCAACAGGAAACCACTCTGCTATCTTTCACAAGAATGCACAGAATTCACAGATAAAGAAAAGGATTCTCTGGAGAGTCATGATTAACTACATCCAGAAGAGAGATTAAAAAAAAAAAAAAAGGACAAATCTGAAAATTGCTTTTATCTTTTACAGTAGTGCAGACCAAAAAGTACAGAGTGCAAATGTGTTGATGCAGTCCTAATTTTACAATGGTCTTTTAATGATACTGTCATCACTCAGTTCTAAAGAGTAAGGTTTCAGCAAATCTTCTCAAATACATTTTAAATAATATCTAACTTCAAAGAAAATATTTCAAATATTGCAATGTGATTTGTTTTTTTTTATTAAATAATTTTGTTATTAACCTAGTCATGATGACCAACATAAATTATACTATTTTTCGGTGGACATCATCTTGGGTCATTTTTATTTATAGGTGGACATCTAAGGTTATTTAAGCAAGGTGCATTTGGTGATGTCCTCTTTGATATGAATATAAACATAAATAGGATGTTTTGACACATACACACAGAAAGAATATATAAAAAATACATTTAAGTATCATCTAAATATCATCAATTATTTGCATTAATGCCTTGACCAAAATGATTTGTTTTTTGTTTCATGAAGAGGTCAAAGTGAATAGCTAAACAGAGAGATTTTGTTTTAGATGAGAGAGAGAGAGAGAGAGAGAGAAAGAGAGAGAGAGAGAGAGAGAAAGAGAGAGAGAGAGAGAGAAAAAACAAAATTGCAATTCTCTGAATATGTGTTTAAATTCACTGAAGATTAACTGTACAGGTGACATTACTTGGATTACAGTAAATAATCCCAGATACACATTAATATATGCACAGGTTACAAAATAAAAAAAAATGCATCTGCAGTATACCTGCCACACATTACCACACAATATAATCTCCTTGGACGTTTAGACAGGCCTTTACTCTTAAATGTATACAATCATACAAATGGCAAATAACATCCTGAGAATAGAATATTACACGCCTCTTGCATCTGTTTATACAATACAGCAAGAGACGTAGATGGGCTAACTAAATGAATCAGGTCATGCCCTATACATATTCAATGGAGAAGAGGTTTGGCTAGGAGATGAGTTGAACAGAGCATGCTAAGTAGCACAGGTATCAGGTGGGCAGGTATTATTCTGCTTATCATTTTCCCCTTGCACCAGAGAAGGTTGAACAAGGTTTTAGTTGTACATGGTGCTGTTCAATGTTCTCTATGCAAAAAAAAAAAAAAATGAAAGTCTTAACATATGGTACCTAAAAAGAAATGAGATACCAAAAAATTGGAGATTTCAAAAATCTTTTTTTCTTTTTGACAGTGGGAAGCCATAAACAATAAATGTAAAGATTATTGAGAAGCTGACAGATATATTAAGTCAAGGATATATAGGTATTATGGAGAGAAATTACTTACTATCATAATTGTCCTCTGTTAATCCCTTGTGATCCACCATTTGGTTAGAATCTGATGAAGGAGAAGGAGGCCATGTTATTGACTGTGGAGACATTTCAGCATTAGCCTCTGAAATATTAGAAATTAAATCAACTGAAAATTTACAATGTGAAAAAAGAAGTGAAATATTAGAAAAAAAAAAAAAATCTCTGCCAATATACAGAATGAAAGAAACTACAACACTTTTTTGTTCATGAACAAATTCAGAAACAAGGAAAACAATTTTTAAAAATATAGACAAACATCTAGATAAATGCATTGGATAAAAAAAAAAAAAAAAAAATTGTTTTGTTTAACCAACTACATAAATAATTCAAAGTACAATTTTAAATGTCAAATATATATTCTAGAAATCTCTGCAAATATACACTGTAACCGTTTTTTTTTTTTTTTTTTCACTTGCGTTCCTCCATGGCTGTCATACTGTTAAAAATGTTTGCAGTCTTAAAATGAGATCCAGATTGGTTGAAGGATAGCCAAGATGGCAGGCACAGATGAAATATCAAGGAGGAAGGTGAAGGAATTGCCTACACCCATTGGAAACTGTTGGTGTGAGATACCAAAATGAGAAGAGGGTGGATTGATATCCTGTGACCACTACTCATGGGAGAGGGGATTTCTCCAAAATTGGGAATGTAATTAATTTCCCAGGATCAAACAATGGGCTCTTGTTGGCAATTAGGGGAATCACCAAAACTCCAGGCCACGTTCATGCCCCAGGCCAGTTTTGGGTGAAGATCCATATAATCAGAAAATCAAAGGTTTGGGTGAAGATCCATATAAACAGGAAATCGAAATGGTTGTGGCAGCTGTTCCAGACACTGGATGAGAAACAACAGCTTCACCTGATCTCATGTGACTTCCTGCCTGAAGAAAACCTGTGCCAGAAGCAGATTTAGCTAAACCAACCGAATTATTGCACTGAACTTACTAAGCAGCAAGGGTTGATATTTTCTGCATGAAGAATTAATAATTTTTAATATCAAGAATTAACCAAGTCCTGTACAAAGAATGTATATATAAAAACATTTTCTTTTACTCAAATTGTTTTTTTATTTTTATTTATTTATTTTTTTTTTTATTTGTGACTTCCATTCTGCCTGGACCAAACCAATACAATGATTTCTGTCAGCAATTCGATCCTCGCCAGCCTTATGATCAAAATCAAACACAACATGGGATAGGGCAAGGCTTGGGTTGAAGTGATCAACTCATCAATCAGCCACAAGGATTGGACATTGGATAGAACAGCAAAGAAAAAGGCTACAAAACTATTGTCTTTCATGTAAATGAACATGCATTTTTATAAATTGTGCTGTATTCTGGGGAGAACGATATTATGTGGAAAGACATGACAGTGTCATTTTGTTCAGAGGTTTTTTTTGTTTTTTTTTTTAGGAAAAGCTTTTAAGATTATTGCTGTCTTGTCTTCCTGCTATTTTGAATTACATTCAAAATTCGTAACACTCACTAAACATGTAAAAAAAAGTTTTAAGTTTCAAGGATGCGCCAATAGCCAGAGGCAGGAGGATGACCAGTTGATGATAGAGGAAATATTTTTTTTCAATTTATGGAGAAGATACAAAGATGAATAATCAAATGGATTCAGTAACACCCATTAAGGTATTGATCAAAATCTAGTCATGAAAATCTCAATGTCATACACCACAGGAGAGAAGGGAAAAGTGTCAAAATATCCAAATTGAACATTGAAATTCATTTGTCTCAATTTGGCTAGGTTTAGTTTCTTTGAAATGAGATTTTCATATAAGTAAAGAAAAAAACAAAAAAACAATAGTATTGTATAATTGTATGCAATAGACAACAAAGAAAACCTTGCATTTTGAAAACAATTTGTGAAGTGCAATAAAAAAGGATGCTTAGCAACAAAAATGAAATGCTGAGGATGAAAAGGCAAATTAAAGAAACCACCACTAATTGTAGTAATGATTGGTCTTCATTCAAATATGGCATATATGCGATGTGTAGTGTGGGATTGAAAGTTGACTGCTTTAATATGAGATCCTTCTGGAAAACAAAATGTTTGATTCAAACAAATCAGTAAGACCATTTAAAGGGAAAAAGTGATGAAAAAAAACCTTCATTAATCCAATTTATGTTCACATCCTTTACAATTTTATTCTAATAAAGCAAAAGATTGAATGATAAACAAACACAAAATACACACCTTCATAAAATTCATATAAATACCTACAAATACTTTGTGTGTGTATGTGTGCTTTTACAGTGAGGTTTACCCTTTACAAGGCTGGCAGCCACTCAAAGTAGAGGGTTACATTTGGAGGACATTTGCGTGTAGAAGAGTGGAAAGTAGTGGTTAACTATCCTTGAAAGGTTAAGATTGTAGTGATCGGGGAAACATCCTCTTTGGAGTTGATTCCACAAAGTAGTGGTTTGTGGGAAATGGCTGCTTAGGTGGAACCTACTTCTCAATGGTGGAATACAGAGAGAATGTGGTTGGTTTGCTACTATGTAAGTGTTATAGTGTGTTCTTACTGAAAAGGTTTGTCTTGGTGGGACCAGGGAATGTAGTTTAAGAACTTTCCATGGATGTAGCAATAAAGCAGTGAGAGGCATGCCACTTCCCGCCTATGAGAGAGAGGTTGAAGGGTGGAATATAACTTATCACCCACAAGTGCTTGGAGATACTTTTCAATTCTGTCTAGGCTCGAGAGTGAGGTCTGGGCAGCTCCTGCTCAAATATGACAACAGTACTGCATTTTTGGCACACTCTGGATCTTGTATACATAGAGAGCTAAAGAGAAATCTAATCAGAAATCAGGTCAATAATTTCAGTTTCACTAACAGAAATTCTCTTTTAATAAAAAAGATGTAAAAGCAAGTCATTTACTTTTCTGTTTGTTAACTTCCATCATAATCAAATTCCTACCAACTAATTACAATCATTGAAATCAAGTTGATTAGCTTTTGTGATTGAAATATTTCAAGTAAAAACAATGCAAGTGACAAAAATAAAATGATTTTGGAATAACTTCTTGTGAGGATATCAAAGAAAAAAAAAAAGGGTTTATGATTAAAAGTGTAAACATACACTGGGTACCCCTCTCCACTTCTCTCAGTCTTTTACCAATTGGGCACATCACCTACCATTGTACTTCAGTTGCTGTTTATGTAAACAAGAACTACGAAAGGACTGGTGCGCATTCACACTGAAAAGCAAGGTGAAGTATTACCAGGGCTTGTGTGTGTGTGTGTGTGTGTATGGGGGGGGGGATGAAAACACAAATCTTGATTCCAACATAATTGACTATTTATTAACCGATTCACAGATGGTACACTCTAGTGGGGTGTTAGGTGACACTTGGGAAAATGCTACTACTTCTCTTATGACAGACCAGATCTTCCCTTTGGCCAGCAAGAACACTAACTTCTTGCTTCAACTGCCTCCAGGGTTCCCACAGATCTGTGTAAAAAAAATTCCAGGACTTTTCCTCAAATAACTTTTGAAAAAAATGTATAATTGATTTTTACAAGATTTTTAAACACAGAATTTAACTTTTGTTTACAATGTTGTCAAAAATGGTGGACATGATCAATGGCAATTTTGCTGAGCCATTTAAAAATAAAATTTTAACAACCAAAATTTCAAACATACTAGAAGGATTAAACAACTAAAAAAAATAATTAAAAATTAATTTGGTCTTTCTTCTTAATAATAACAAACATTTTGATGATAAAACTTTGTTTTTACTAAGTTTGGTGCCTTTTTTCATCATGCAATACTGTTTTTTTGGCAAATTATTGAAGATACCTAAGCTACAGATACAGGTTATTATTAGGCTGAAAACTTTAAAAATAATATTCTTATTTTTTCAAGGGTGCATTTTCTATTCTATCATTCCTGATTATATTTTCTTCGAGTCAAATTTGATTCTCAAACTTGTTACTTTTGGCAACAATTTAGAAGACATACCTTCAATAATTCGCTGAAAAAAAAAAAAAAAAAAAAAAAAAAAAGGCCCCAAACTTAAAAACAATGTTTTATAAAAATATCTTATTAACAAGAAAGACCAAAGTATTTTTTAATATTATTTTTATTCCTTTCTAACAGATTTTATTCCTTTCTAACACAACACATTTTTTTTTTTAAATTATAATGTTTTAAAAATATTTTAAAGTTCTTTCAAACATCGTTAAAATTAGGTTATTATGCTATTAAATGAGGACTATATTTACTAAGCAAAAATTGAAAAGCTTAATACAAATCATCCCAACAAACATTTTTTTACAATGATTAAAAAAAAATTTTTTTTTGTGTCTAAATGTTCTTTTTTAAGTATGGGGTTTCATAAGCAACATCATTGTTAGGTCATGATTTTCAAGGGTTGTCCCCCCTTATGCTCATAAACCTTTTAGATTTACTTAAGAAAAATAATTTGTTTTTATTTAGTTTTTTTCAATTTTTTTTAAGTTTCTTTATTCTTTTTTGTGAGTCATATTTTGATAAAACATTTGAAAGGTAACCCTTTATTTCATTTTAAACCTAATGCTTAGCTTGATTATTTTTATACTTTTTCATTTACATTTGAAATTAATTTTCTTTTATTTTTATTTTTAATTGTGGTAGGTACCTCCACTAATTCACGATACCTAAGTTTTAAAAATGAATTTAAAAAACAAAAATAAAAAAGCTTTCTTGAAGCTTTCATTTTAGCTTTAATTGAAAGCTAAATTATTAAAAAATATATTTTTACTATTTCCAGTAAGCAAAATACTCTGGTGTATTTCAAACAGAAATTATGTATTGATTAGAATGATTTTGGTAAATTTTTTTTTTTTTGTCATTAAAAAAAGTTATAAAATATCTTGCCATCTTTTTTCTAAACAAAAGTTAATTCTTGTTTTTTAAAATTTGTAAAATACAATATATTTTTCTGAAACATTGAGGAAAATTAGCAAATTTAAAATTAAATTAAGCTGATTTGAAATTAAAAAAAAAATTAAAATACACAGCACTGGCACAAGAAAAAATATTAACCAAAATATCGAACATGATAGAAAGGATTCAAAAATTAGAGCTAACTCAATAATTTATGAAATGTTATTAATTTAGGAAATTTTTATAGTATTCTAAATCTTATATTTTCAGAAAGCATCTTCAATCATATGGCTAATAAAATATTAGATAATTGCTTAAAATATTTTGTTAATTTTTAAAACATACCCGGTAGTTAAAAAACAAAAAACAAACTGTTTTTAGAGTTTGTCTATATTTCTGAGATGAGGTATTATGTACAGTATTTACATTAGTCGGACTATTGTCCTCGTCTTTGTCGCCATATTTGTCACAACGTTTCGGCCTCAAGGATACATGGCACAGTGGATAAAGGCGTTGGTTAGATCCAGTGACAGACCCAAAGAAGGTGAGTTCAATTCCTGGTTAAGGCAGTGGAGAACTTTCAGAGGGAAAATTAGCAGGAGATAACTGATAACTGACATCCATCAAACATGGTACGTGGAATTAGAACAGTCTACCCCAGTGATCGAAATAAAAGGTTCAGTTCGAAATTCCAACCACCTGAAGAAGGTCGGAGCGCATAACGCAGTCAAACGTTGTGACAAATATGGCGACAAAGATGAGGACAATAGTCCGACTAATGTAAATACTGTAAACTGTTTTTACTTAGAATGTGTAAATTTATATCAATTCTGGTCCACCATACTTAACCTGTCAACACCTTCGGCAATCAATTTATTGATAGAAACATAAGAATGACAAGATCCTGTGGTCAGGAAATGCTTGTATAAAAAATTTTATGCTATAAGTAATATTTGTTTCAAAACAGATTAATTTAACTTGAAATTTGCTAATTTTATGCAAATAATGTTTCAGAAATATATATTTTATTTCTGCAAGATTTTTAAAATCAAGAATTAAGTTTTGTTTACAATCTGTCAAAAAAAATTAAAAATGGCCATACTGATTGGTTTTTCTGAAAAGAAAAAAAAAAAAAAAAAAAAAGAATCTACTAAAACCTATCCAAATTTCTATTAGAAATACATAACAGTATTTTGCTTTCTGGAATTAGAAAATTTAATCCTTTAGCTTTCAACAGAGGCTAAAAAGAAAACTTCAAGAAAGATTTTTCATTTAAGAAAATACATTTAAATTTTTGGTATACCGAATATTTGGAGGTACCTAATTTAGACAAACGTAGTTTATACACAGATACACAGTGACATAGGATGCGTAACGTATCTATTTTCTCAGAATTAACTCATCGAACACTGATAGGAGATCAAAAGTCCTTTTTATTTTTGAAATTTACATGTGAATAAAATTTCTTCAATTGTTCAAATTTTAAAAGTAATAATAATAATTTTTTCTAGATTCTACTAAAATGTGTTTTATTATTGTAAAATAATTTATTATTTTCCTTTCAACTACAAATTCAATGAGTGTAAAATAGATTAATTTATCTTTGACATAGACGTTTACTTGTCTCTAATGCCTTTTAGCTTTGCTTTTCCTCTTTTCTTCTTGAGTGAGGATAGCAGCTAGCAGAAGACATGCCTTCATATTTCTCCTTTTCTTTCTCAACAACTAGACAAGAAAATACAAAAGTAGCTACAATGTTAAGAACTTGTTCTAATCAAAGAAACAAACCACCATCTGCAATAATTGCCAAATATTACTGATGACCAAAATAAACAAAAAAAAAAAAAAAAAAAAACTTTTCTTAGACAATTTTAGCTTGTAAAAAATGCAGATTTCTGGGATTACCGATTTTGACTTTTATGAATTGAGAAAAAGGATGTATGGGCAATTTAGGCCAAATTTAGAAAATTCCAGGAAAAGGCCATGCCAATTTTTCAGGACTTTTCAAAGTTTCTAGGATCTGTACAAACCTCTTTCATATATATCACTCTTACTGCTGACTTACCTACCACCTCACTATAGCTCTGCTTATATATAAGCCTGCAGCGAGAACTTTCTAATTTCCAGCCGCATGGCACTTAATACTGAAAGTTTTCATTTATTTATTTACTCAATTCTCTTTTCTACTATTTCTGGACAGTGGGTGATTGCCTTGAAGATCTTATTTTTAGGTTTTTACTGATGGCTCATAAAACACCAGACACTTCAGTGCCAGATAAATTCATTCACAGTACAATTTATTTCGTAGGTGTTCTATGCCAGTGGCTGGATTACATTGTGTTACAGAAGATGAAGATCAAAAATAGATTAACATTTCATGTGGGGATTTGCAAAAATATTTTGCTGAGCAACCCCCCACCCCCCAAAAAAACAAGAGTATATTAGACTTCTTTTTGACATTAGCATTTAATAGATTTAAAATACACACATAAATATGTTTTTTGATACATCAACTCCCACAGAATGCGTCTTGCCAAAGTCATTAACTGTTAAGTAGACAAAATGGAAAAGAATAAATATAAATTATTTAAAATGTTTTCTCTTCAATATTTATGAAAGAAACGATTAAACTATAATAAAAATTATACAAAAGATTTGTTATTCCAAGTCATGTTAATTTCTTCTGTAATGAAACCTTTAGAGATCTGTTTTTCTCATTCTTTTGACATCACTAAAATTTTAGTGAAAATGATAAATTAGCTTATTGTGTCCTAAAGGACATTTGTGTGACATGTTTCCTCCTTTAGGACTTCATCGGATTAAGTTTGTGTTTACAATGATGTGATTACAGAATGTGGGATATTTAATAGCAAAAGTGTTAGAAACAAAAACTGTCATCATTAGTGAAGTGAAAAATGCCGAGTAAAGTGCAATTAATGAGTAACACTTCAGGGAAGGTAACTAATAATAAATTGTGCAAAAATTAATTAAGGACCCGGAATAAATAATATGTAGCAACACAGTAATTTTCTTTCTTTCTTTAATAATGACATCAAAAAGCACGCCTGTGAATATGAAAGGAGCCAATTGAAAATAAGTAAACAAAACTTGTCTAAATTATTCATGAAAACAAGCTGCCAATATATATATATATATATATATATATATATATATATATAAAATATACTAAAACTCTAATCTTGTATGTATGTTGTTCTGTTTTTACAGCATTCTTAATAAGAAATTCAGTACTTGTTTTTAATACACATTCTTATATCAATCCGTGTTTATAAACAAACACTTGCATATTATATTCCAACTATTATGTGTATGAAAAAAACATTCATAATAGATTATAACAGCATTGTTAAATAAATTTAAATTTGCATAACAACATTTATACGATTCACTACATGACATTAGAACTTTTTTTTTTTTATAAACAATTACTTGAAAGGGGAAGAGACTATATATCACATGACATGAGGGTAAATAAATAAATACAGTCTGATTTGCTGCCATTACATATTAAGATGTGGGGAAGAAACGAGTATGTATAATATAAAATATTATTTTGTTTAAAGCTATTACTTCAAATTTTCATGTAATGTGTTAACTATGAAGACCAGTGTAACAAACCTTGTTTCACCATCTTTAGTATTAATTATTCATTTTGTATTCAAAGTACATTTTATGGAAGAAATTTCCCCTTTAATGTAAAGTAAAACATATATCTATTGATATCATAAAATAATTTATTTTCATACTTTAAATCAGGATATAGTTGCATTAAGGCATTTTGGGTGCTTTTCATTTGTTTTTAGGCCAGAAAAATATTACTTATTAACTAATAATTAATAAAACCTATTCTTACTTTGAAAAAGACTACACCTGTTTTAAGCTAATACTCCAAATTTTCACAAAATGTGTTAACTATGAAGCCCAGTGGAACAATAAACCTTCTTTTACCATCTTTAAATAGAAATTAAAATGTGTAATTAATAATAAAACTGACAATATTGTTACTTCATTATTATGTATAATGAACTGCTTTTAAAAGAAACCCAATGATTTTATAGGTGGTCAAGTGTGTGTGTGTGTGTGTATATATATATATATATATATATATATATATATATATATATATATATATAAAGGTAACAGGGATTATTTTTTCAAAACAATAATTTATATAAACCATAAAAGTTTTCAACATGTTAAGCACAAAAAGACATTAACACTTTTACTACTTGTTATGTAGCAAGTTAATTAATGTCTCTTTTTTGAAATTCATGCTATGTCTTCATGTTTTTTTCTTTCCTCCAAACACTGTTGTGAATAACACCTGCATTTCAGCAACATTATTTTGTTACTGGGAATCTCCATTGTTCTACACTTGGTTTACACACACACACACACACAAAACATACTTTCTCTCTCTTTGTTTCTTTATAGTGGTAAGTTGGGAGCTGATCAAGAGATTTTAGAAGATTCTGCTTTCAAGCTTGATATAAATGAACATTCTAATGAGGAGTTTTCTGACCACAGTTCTTCCATATAATGGTGGTGCATAGAGAAATACAGGTTGTCAGGAGGAAGTCATTTCAATTCAGAAATGAGGGAAAACAAGTTCTTAGATTTGTGTTAATGACCTGTCTAATAGAAAAAAAATTGCTCAGACAATATCATGTGTGAGTGTGAAACATTAATTCTTGTAATCTATGAAAATGCTAAAAAAAGTTTCATTTTTTGGTTTGTTCAAAAATAGATGATGGATGTTTGAACAATGTAGACAAGTAAGTGTAAAGCAGTTATATTTAGAACAAGCCTAGAAACCACCCTTCTGCCTTTTATTTTTAGCATCTTATGTATGTAAAAGTTATAAGAATTTAGAAATAATTATTTTATCTTTATTGAACATCTTAATTCGGCATAATCTCTCTTTGTATACGCAACTGTTTACATTTATTTTGTGTGCAATTTTTATTTTCTTTTAAAAATCCCCATTCTTTATGATCCCTTTACATAAAGTCACTATTGATAGACATTAGGAAACCTGAACTATGTGATATTTCAAATACATGAAATTTCTTCTTTTTCTAGCATGCATGCTAGAAAAAGAAGAAAAAGAACTATGAGCAACATACAGGGATCCTCTTAAGTTTTAATTATGGTTTAATTAGACGATATCAATTGAAATTGTGACAAAATTAAAGTTAAACCTTTAATAAAGAGTTATTTTTTAAACTTTTCATCCCATTCAATATATAGATTTAACTTTAAGTGAATTATTTATTCAATTTTTAATCATGTGTAACTACAGTAGTTAACTACCTGTTACCTCAGGTTGTTTATGATTCAATGAGATTGAAGAACAGACGGACACACATACATTGCACTTTATTTATATAGATATGTTTATAATTAAAAAAAAAATAATATGTAGTTTGAAGAAGTGGAGACATATTGAAATTAACTTTTAAAAAGAAACAGGTGCTTGAACTCTTTTGCTCGATAGGAATTAAATGTTTTTTTTTTGATAATTTCAACAACATTTTCAAGCTATATTTAGGTTTTGTATTAAGAAATTGTTTAATAACATTTGATTGTTCAGTTATAGCCTCCTGGTACCCAAATGAAAAACTCTACTTTTATAAGTCTACATCATCTGATACATGATAAAGTTTGCACCAATTATCCATTCTAAATTTAAAAGGAATTTGTCAAAGGAAACATTCAATTTTTCTCCAAGACCATATCTGTAACTTCATTATATTTCTTTGTGTTTTAAATAGATTCAGTTACTATAATTAACACCACTTGTAATAAGTTGATTGCATTTTAAAATGATCATGTTTTTACCTAAAGTGTATTTTCAGGTGACTACTTATGAGGATTTTATATAGCAACTAGGATCAGAGACTAATTAGAATTCTGATATAAAATCATATCACTTTCATTACAGTGCTAATATAAAATACAAACAAAAAACTTAATTAATTATATCAACATGATGTCTACTCTTGCGGGAAATTGCTAATTTTCTTACCATCTCCTTAAGATATGTTTTTACTCTCCATTAACAATAAAAGATGCTTGCATTATTTCTGTTCCTTGATAGCCAGGATTGAAAGTTTACAGAAGTTATCCAAATGTGATGCATGCATAATAAATGAGAAATATTTGCCACAAGATTTATTGGTAAAGTTAAGAGATTTAGAATCTTGGAAAACACTCAACCAAGCAGCAACAGATATTTGACATTTTCAGCCAATCACAAACTAACTTGAGTCTGATCTACATTATCATTGAGAATGTAGATCTGAAGACACACACAAAACTCATCAGGCTACAAAATAAATGGAAAAACTGAATTAGATTAGTGTGAACAGACTGTTCAGGTCACCAACACAGGGAATAACTCATGAATGTTTATGTATCCATGACAAGATTTGCATATTTTACCAGAGGAAATCAAAATCAATCAAGAAGACACAATTATAGAGAATCACTGATTCAAGCAGGAGATCTAAGTGCTGACAAAAATTATATTAAGAGATTGAAACGAATATTTAATTACTTTTAATGGATATTGTTGCAATTGAAACACCCTACCATGTGTCATGCTATCAATTATATACTGATATGAGGGGGTACTGAAAAGTTCTTGATCAAGTTCACTTCTCAAAATCAAATCAAAAGATCAGAATCCTTCTTGATCGGGATGAGAAACTTTCAGTACAACATTGTAAATGAAGAAGCTCTATTCTAGACATCAATAAAGTTAAGAAATCTGCATAAGTTGAGAAAAAAGTTGTGTAACAATTGCTTGATTATATTCAAATTGATATCTTTGGAAACTCATGTTTAATTACTTCCAATGAACTCACAAGATTGCAATTATTCAGAATTGAAAGGAATTCAGGAAAAAAAAAATATCTGTAGAAAGGAAAAAAACAAGGACCCAAGATTAAATATCCCAGCCCCCAAAAATGATATCTGTAATTAGTAATGAAATGAGTTTTGGAAACCCCTAATGCTGTAACTTTATCAATTGTTAACTGATTGAGCTTGAAGAAAAGGTTGAGGAATACAAATTAAAAAGGGAAAAAAAAGAGGTTCGTAACCACTTCTTACACAGTCTCCCTTGGTTCTACACAATAGCATATGAGTATGAACAAAGAACAGCTGTGGCCTCTGCTTAACCAGAATCAATTGGATGTGGCCATTATACTGAACTTTCAGACTGCCTGAGTTTCTGAAGATTCTTGGGAGAAATGAAGTTCAACAAAAATCCAGTTTCTATACATTTGTTTGGACAAAATATACTCAAATGCAGGTTCAGGATTCTAAAGATTACTGTTCTTCTATGGGTTGATATTTCACCCAAAGACTGCCATTCTTCTATGGGTTGATATTTCACCCAAAGACTGCCATTCTTCTATGGGTTGATATTTCACCCAAAGACTGCCATTCTTCTATGGGTTGATATTTCACCCAAAGACTGCCATTCTTCTATGGGTTGATATTTCACCCAAAGACTGCCATTCTTCTATGGGTTGATATTTCACCCAAAGACTGCCATTCTTCTATGGGTTGATATTTCACCCAAAGACTGCCATTCTTCTATGGGTTGATATTTCACCCAAAGACTGCCATTCTTCTATGGGTTGATATTTCACCCAAAGACTGCCATTCTTCTATGGGTTGATATTTCACCCCAAAGACTGCCATTCTTCTATGGGTTGATATTTCACCCAAAGACTGCCATTCTTCTATGGGTTGATATTTCACCCAAAGACTGCCATTCTTCTATGGGTTGATATTTCACCCAAAGACTGCCATTCTTCTATGGGTTGATATTTCACCCAAAGACTGCCATTCTTCTATGGGTTGATATTTCACCCAAAGACTGCCATTCTTCTATGGGTTGATATTTCACCCAAAGACTGCCATTCTTCTATGGGTTGATATTTCACCCAAAGACTGCCATTCTTCTATGGGTTTTCACCCAAAGACTGCCATTCTTCTATGGGTTGATATTTCACCCAAAGACTGCCATTCTTCTATGGGTTGATATTTCACCCAAAGACTGCCATTCTTCTATGGGTTGATATTTCACCCAAAGACTGCCATTCTTCTATGGGTTGTTATTTCACCCAAAGACTGCCATTCTTCTATGGGTTGTTATTTCACCCAAAGACTGCCATTCTTCTATGGGTTGTTTGGACAAAAAATGGTAATGTTGAACTGATTAAAACCCAACAGACTTAATCAAAATTAGAGGAGATTTATGCAGTCTGTTGCCTTGAGAAAATTCAAAACGCAAACAATTTACTTAACCCTTCAGAAATGCAGCCTTTGGTGCCTTTTAACAATGTTGACAGCATAAAGGAAATCTGAAAAGTAGATCAAGAACATCCCACTGATTAAATGATATTCTGGTATGAAACCTCCTATCTTAACATGTGCACTATCATAAAGATGAATAATCACCACCATAAAAGGTTGGGGAGGCAAGAGAGAGAAAGAAAAAGATATAAATACAACATGTGGTAGTAGAATCCTATGTTCACTATGTACAAGCAATGGACTCACCCCAGTCGACTATTTAACTTGTAACTCCTATTTTCCTTTTTTGTAGCTGAGTTTCATTTAGTTGAATAAAGCTTAGTACTTTTACTGTTGTCCTGAGATCTATTTACTCATACAATTACTACAATTTATTCAATTAAATGTGTAGATAAAATCTAGAATGAAGACAACATGGAAGCCAAAATGCTTGGATGTTAAACCTTGTTCACCAACAGCTGCCAGAGACTACCACTGTTGGCGAACTATCCTTCTAAACTATATAGATGATTACAAGGAAAGAATACCGAACAAATACCAGGCTCTCTTGAGTTGTATAAGTCCCAGTGTGTTTGAGTATATCGAAGGATGTACAGACTTCGACGTGGCTATAAGAAAATTGGATGCTTTATTTATTAAAACACCTAATGAGGTGTTCACAAGGCACCTGTTGGCCTCAAGACGACAGAAGCCAGGAGAGTCTCTGGTTGAATTTTTCAGAGAACAAATTTGCCAAAAAAGAAACCGTAATTTCAAAGACCATACTGTTGAGGAATGCAGTAACAAGGCTACAAGAGACGCCTTCATTAAGTTCACATTCCAGACGGCAGAGTCTCTTAGAAAATAAAACCCTAGATCTACAAACAGCTTACACTCAAGCACAAAGAAATAATGACATATATACTGCCCCAGAAGCACAAATGGCAGCAATAGTCGATTCTGACCTCCCCCCCCCCAAGGTATGTGATGAATTTCCAGTCAAACCAGCAGTAGCCACGACTTATCAAGCCAAACATAAATGTTTTTTTGTGGATTTGCCTACCATTCATGGGACCACTGTCCTGCTCATAGAGCTATGCTTAAAGGAAGGACGCTATATTCATGAATGTTGGTTCAAATCTTTGTTAGCGGCAATGGCTGGTCCCCATATACTGACCATGCTTGCTAACATACCACAGGAGTTCTATCCCACTGCAACGTATGTAGTGGCTAATAAGAAAAAAAAAAAAAAAAAAAAAAAAACTAACTGCTCTACTCGATTCTTGTAGAATGATATTTATATCAGCGAAAGAGTCATGCGAGAACTGAACTTGAAAGTCCACCTGTCCAGTAAGTGTATCATCATGGCCAAGAAAACTTTAAACATTAACTCATGGGGCTATGCAGTTGTAAATCTAACCCATTGCCTTAATGGTCAGCCATATGTTACCACCCATCTAGGTGTTTTGAAAGATTTATGTTCTGACGTGATACTTGGTCAGGATTTTCTGTGTCGGCATCAGAAAACGACATTCCAATATGGTGGGCCACTGCCCGAATTGTGGACAGTCGTCATCAGGTTTGTGCATTAAATATGGTAGAGATAGAAAACCTTCACTATTTCCCCGATATCACCAAACTGTAAACCCATTGCAGTCAAGTCAAGGTACTTTAACAAAGAGGATCAGTCCTTCATCAATAAAGAAATTCGGAATCTGTTTTCTGAAGGCATAATCAAAGAAAGTGTTTCTCCATGGCAAGCCCAGCTGGTAGTGGTAAAGGACCCCACTCATAAAAAACGAATGTGCGTAGATTACTTGCAAAGGATAAATCTGTATACAGAACTGGACACTTATCCTCTACCAAGGATTGATAAAATGATCAATGACCTTGCATTTTTTCTACATTAGACCTCAAAAGTGCCTACCAGCAAGTGCCACTTAAAGTATTGCATAGAAAATACATGGCTTTTGAGGTGAATGGTCACTTGTTCCAGTTCTACAGAATTCGGTTTGGGATCAAAAATGGGGCTGTTTCATCCCAGAGACCTATAGACAAAATAATAAAGAAAGAGAATCCACACAGTGCTTTCCCTTACATTGCTGACAAAATGTGAAAAAGTTTCTGGAGGTGATGGCAAAAGCCAAAATTACCCTCAATAAATCAAAATCTGTGACTTTGGTACCTTCTATCAATGTTTTAAGATACCATGTCAGCAGTGGAATCATTAAGCCTGACCCAGAAAAACTTTGCTCCTTAAAAGAACTATGACCTTCAGAAAACTCAAAATCAGTAAAAAGGGCACTGGGCATGTCTGTGTATTATGTGAAATGGATACATAATTTTTCAACCTTTAGTAAAAAAAATCAAAAATTTCCACTTGAGAAAAATTCACTCAAATCTTTTGATCAATAAAAAAAAAAAAAAAAAAAAAAGAAATGATGGAGGCCGCACTAAAACCAATAAACGAAAGGTGGAATGTGACATGTCAGATGTGGTTATTTCGACAACCCTTAGCCAAAGTGGATGCCCAATAGAGTTCATGTCAAAAACACTACAGAGAAGTGAATCAAAGTATATCACATAATAGAGAAGGGGGCCATGACAATTATTGAGACGGTTCAGAAGTAGAGTCACTATTTGTCACCCTAATTACTGATCAGAGATCGGTGGCCTACATGTTTACCAACAAAAAAGTATACTAAAGTTAAGAATGCCAAGATTCAAGATTGGTGGCTAGAACTTTCAGCCTTCGACTACACAATAAATACTGCCCTGGCAAGGAGAACGTAGTTCCCAATGCACTTAGTCAAGCTTACACTTGTTCAACCATTATAAGTTCTGCCCTTACCAACATTCACAATGGGCTATGCCACCAGGGAGTTACAAGACTCTTACATGTTGTTAGGAGGAGAAAAAAATCTTCCTTCTTTTATGGCAGAGGTAAAAAAGGTGTGTGCTCTTTGCAGAAGCAGTGTGGAAATTAAACCTCATTTCTATAACTTGCCAGAAAACATGTTTATCAAGGCAACCAGACCCATGGGACAATTAAATATTGACTTTAAGGGACCCGTACCTTCTGCCACATGCAACACATATTTACTGGTAGTAATTGACGAATACTCATGGTTTCCATGCGTCTTCTCATGTTCAAACATGCACACTACCTCAGTAATCAAATCTTTAAATCTTTTGTTCGGCTTAGCTGGGATGCCTGGCTACATACACTCTGATAGAGGTGCATCTTTCATGTCTAAGGAGTTGAAAGAATACCTCTCCCAAAAATAGGTTGTGACAAGTAAAACCACTCCATATCATCCAACCAGGAATGTACAGGTTGAATGAGTTAACGGCACTATATAGAAGGTGATTCAGTTAGCTGTTAGATCATGAAACATAGCTGAGAAGTACTTGGAATTGGTGCTTCCCAAAAGTGCTACACTCTGTAAGATCATTGCTATGTACTTCTACAAATACAACACCTCATGAGCATTTCTTTGCATTCCTTCATCACATGAGAGTTCTCTCCCATACTGGCTAATGTCACCAGGCCCTATGTTATTATGGAGGTTTGTAAGAAATAGTAAAACTGATCCTTATGTGGCCCAAATCAAACTCTTAGAAAGTAACCAGATGGAAGGGAGTCTACTGTATCTGTTTAGCAGCAAGGTTTCTCCATTTTACAGTTGGAATGGTTCAATGTAACCATAAGTTCTATGCTAACAGTTTCTTCTCTTGTACTTCTCCCAGTCAATGTTGTTCTTCAAAAATTTAAATGCAATATCAATCATTATCTTCTGTCTTCATTCTTGTTCTTTTTATTGTATTCTCTCCTTAAAAGTAGTTTTTCTAATATCTAACAGTAACCACTTGCATCCTAGTGGCTTTATTGCCTTGCTTGAGGTGAAATGATATATATATTACTTCAGATATATTTACATAGATCTATGGTTAGCATTTATATTTATTTATACAAGAAACTTGACTAAATCTGCAGATAACAATGGTCATTTGCCAACCATCAATGTACTTACAACAGACACATTAAATTGTAGTTAATTTTGCTGCACTAGTCACTTTGTGTGTGTATCAACATTTAGACCACAATAAGATTGTGATGGACCAACATTGTTATGGAAAACACAGCAGATATTACATGAAAGTATCAACATCACAATAGTAACTTTTCTATTATATGCAATTTGCACTCCTTCATAGGTGATGTTAGCTGATGTTGTGTTTTGAGACATTTTTGTTGAGTCAAGAGATTATAGGATCTTTTGATAAAAAGATGCCGAAAGGAAAGCAATACCATCATGGTGTCTGACTGTACAAAGTTCATTCATGAGAATTGCACAGACAGTTTTGAGAAAGGTTGGAAATGACCTATAATATAAAAGACGTACAAAATCCTACTTGGACAGTACATGCAATTCATATTTGTGCTGCAAATTTTGAATCTGCTTTGACCAATCAGAGGATGTTCCTTTTTTCCAAAACTATTTAGGTACCATGCAACATCAGCATGGTCAGCTGGTTACTTTCTGGATTAAGTATATTGTTATAAGTGTTGATCAAAAGGTGGCAATTGGCACCTTAATTTCACTTCAGAGAAATGATTCTTTGTGGAATGGACAAAACAAAATCTAAGTTATCTGCCAGTGTCCTATAATCAAATGACACAAAGACTTCCAGTCCAGAACTGTATACATATTTTAGGAATTCTGTGGTTTTTAGTTGACATCTGAAAGTCCAGCCCTTTGCAAAGAATGCCTCTTGACCAAATCCTGCAAGAGAGCATCCACAAAGACATCCAAACAATTGGTAGGAAAAGAGGATTTAATCTTAAGGAAATGTTGCTTGATATTATATCCTTATTGAGTATAGAAGAGAAACTCTTTGAAAATGACTCACTGCAAAATGATTACATTGGATATAATGACTTATGAGTCTGGTAACATGTTAGAAATTGAATGGATCAGTCTGTTGAGTAAGGTTTCCAATTATCTTAGTGTCACCAGATACAAGTAGAGACTTGTTAAAAGATGGTAATCAAGGAGAGGAGGATTTCAGGTTATACAGAAAACAATCAGAAATAGCAGTTAACTATTTTCCTTTCTTTTTTTTTTTTTTTTTAAATGATCCAATAAGAAACTGAAGCTAAAAACTATTAAATATATCACCAAACAATGGTGAAAGGGACAATTAAATAAAATGGTACTGAAAGTATTGTTTGGTTTGTTTTACGGCATATCAACCTCAGTGAGTCATTTAATGCCAACAACTTATTTTTTTTTCTGGTAAGATTTTTGTTTTGCCAAAAATTTATTTCTGGTAATATTCATTTTTTTTTTTTAAATGTATAGCTGGTAATATTCATTTTTTTTTTTTTAAAATGTATAGCTGGTAATATTCATTTTTTTTTTTTAAATGTATAGCTGGTAATATTCATTTTTTTTTTTAAAATGTATAGCTGGTAATATTCATTTTTTTTTTTAAAATGTATAGCTGGTAATATTCATTTTTTTTTTAAAATGTATAGCTGGTAATATTCATTTTTTTTTTAAAATGTATAGCTGGTAATATTCATTTTTTTTTTTTAAAATGTATAGCTGGTAATATTCATTTTTTTTTTAAAATGTATAGCTGGTAATATTCATTTTTTTTAAAAATGTATAGCTGGTAATATTCATTTTTTTTAAAAATGTATAGCTGGTAATATTCATTTTTTTTAAAAATGTATAGCTGGTAATATTCATTTTTTAAAAAAATGTATAGCTGGTAATTGTTATTCTTTTTTTCTTCAAAAATTTATTTCCAGTAATAATTTTTTTTTTTTAACAAAGTATTTCTAGTATTAAAACCTGTTTTTACACTTTTATAATGCTTTTTAACTATTTGCCCATAGCTGGGACCCTAACAGGTGCTACCACCCCGGGTCAGGGTGAACCTGGGAACACTAGGAATTAAGAGGTGGTTCCATGCTCCTCAAAGCCTCCTGATCAGGGGCCTTGCTGTTGGATGTAGTTTATTGTCTTACCCTGAATGTGGATGTAGTTTGTCGTCATACCCAGGATGAGAAAGTATTGTTTCTTTTGTCAAATGATCGTTATCCACACTGAATGACAAACTGGACAGGATGGAAGTTTTAATTATCCTCTCAGTTCCAAATCATGAGTGCTTGATAATACAGATGACAGGATGAAGAAAAACAAACAAAGCAAGTCTAGGATTGCATACAGTGGATTTCAAACCCGGGTTCAAAAGCAATTATTATTGAAGTTATAGGAATCGAGTAGAGAATTCACAATGAGAACTAAACCTTCAAGGTAGGTGTCTCATCTAATTTTGTATATGCAAGAACAAAGGCACTACTAGAATTGATGTAGTATTTTGTGCTGACAACACTCTTTGACTGTTCCTTGTTGTCTGCAATAAGCACAGTGTTGAGGAAGAAATGAGTAGACTCTGGCAAAGAATACTCTTGGAGAGTTAAAAAGAACAGTTTAGTAGGAAATCTTCAATCCAATGTTGTCAATGGTCAAAATCCTGTGTGACTTACTTGCAAGAAACAATACAAAAAGAGATAGTGAACTCTAAGTTGCACATGAGTAGGTCAACACATATCGCCTATGCAGTTATAAAAAAAAAAAATTATAGTCAGTTGAAAAGACACTTTGATGTCTTTAAAATTCTGGTTGGACTGCATGCAGAAATAATGTGAAATTCTTTCAAAAGACTAACATGAATAATGAGATGAGTCTCATCTAAACATGCTACAAGATTTGACAAAAATGTATTAGCAGAACTTATTGAATGTGATTCTAGCAGGGTAAAAAAAATTAAAGCAGTCATTTAGTGATGTATTTATGCTCTTGGAGTTGAAAGGATACATCTTAGAAGCTAATGTCTGATTTTGTACATGCATTTGTTCTTATCTGGTTCAGCCCTATTAATTATCATTACACACAAAATATTTCCTCAGAACAACTGTGAAGATGTTCTCAAAGTGTAATCATTTTCAGGCTAATATTTGATGGACAATCTTAGAGAATGTCACTAATAGCACTAATCTAACAAAGCCATGAATACTTGATGGCCACTCCTCAAGATCATCATAATGCAGGCCTCTATTCTTGGATACACTGTTCTTCATTTTCATCACCAACTTTCCTGATGTCATCAGTTCCCGACTCAGTATCTATACTGATGACAACTATTTACTCATCTTAATAGCAAGGCAAATAGGTTCAATAAAAACAAATTGGCAGCTCACCTCAAAAATCACCTACAATCTATTGTTTGCTGGAGCAAGAAGTGACCTGTTAATTTTAACCCCTCTAAAATGAAACTTCTCTCTATTAATCATGCTAAAAAACCTGTTTTGCCTTCCATTAATGTAGCTGAGGTTAACCTCCAGGAGAGCAACTCACTGTGCCTTCTTAGTCTCACATTTTCCACTGACATAAAGTGGAATGATTATATTGAATCAGTTGCCACATTGCTGCTAGGAAAGAGTTCATTACGTCATGTTAGACAAGTTTTCTTGCACATTTGTAAGTCTACCATTTGTCCATGCATCAAATATTGTTGCTATATCTGGCCTGGTGCTTCTGTTATTTAGAGATTCTTGACAAAACCCAAAGAAGAATCAGCAATCTTATTATAATTATCTGGCATCTCAGTATCAACTAATTTCCCATTGCCATAATGTAATTTCACTGTTGTTTCTATATTTTCATGGTAATTGTTCGGAAGAGCTTTCCTTGTTTATACCTAAACTTCATGAATTTAA
Organism: Acanthosepion pharaonis; assembly: GCA_903632075.3. Taxonomy (NCBI): domain Eukaryota; kingdom Metazoa; phylum Mollusca; class Cephalopoda; order Sepiida; family Sepiidae; genus Acanthosepion; species Acanthosepion pharaonis. The sequence goes on from CAHIKZ030005479.1 coordinate 40,124, forward strand.
ATGTAGTACTAGATTGGCAGTTACGTCTCATAAGTTAATTTTTGAAATTGCTAGTTGTAACCATAAGATCTATGCTAACAGTTTCTTCTCTTGCATTTCTCACTTGAGACTAAGTAATACCTCAAGTTTAGTGGATCAATTTTGCCATAAGATATTGTGATTTGTCCTTCAATTTTGTCTTATTCATTTCACCCGAAGCAACCCAATAAAACCTACTAGGATGCAAGGGGTTACTGAGAGGGATAGGAACAGACAGGACTATAAAAGAACAAGATTCAAAGAAATACAAGATGACAATTGTCATTGCCTTTAAATTTCTGAAGATTGTAGTTGACAGGGAAAGCAGGAAGCCATAATAAGAGAGTTCCACAAGCAAAAATGTGAGAGAAGAAATTGTCAGCGTATCTTAGGAAGTCCTATTATTAATAAGAGACCATCTTGAATAAATGTACATGTGTCAGGAATGCAAGATTGTGTACATTGTCAAGACAAAACCAAGTACTACCTAAAGTTCAATGGATCAATTCAGTCAAGATTGAAATTTTCGCCTCCCCTTTATTAAATCATTCACCCCAAGCAAGGCAATCCAATATTTGTTTATAATTATTGATATCTTATATCCAAACTTGTTTGTTTGTTGATTTTGTTTAGCAGCATACCAACCTCTATAGGTTATTTAATGCCAAAATCTAAATATTTAGAATGCAATTTTATGGCTTCAACTACAGATAAAATAGGTATTGTTGCTCATTTTTTTTTTTTTATATAAGAAGATTAGATTTTGATTTGCTCATGGCATTTTAATAATTAGACATATATCAACTGTAATGGTGGGTTTTACAAAAGTTAATATGCAAAAACTTTGAGAAACTGATAATTGACGTCTTTTATGACCAGGTCAGTTTTAGTTTCAATGCATTTAGACACACATGCTCACTTAAAACATTTAACTAAACATTACTATATTGTTAGCATAGCTGCAGAAGGTACAGGTTTTCAGAAAGAAGACTTTTTTATGAACAACAATCAAACTTAGCAAGAAAAATTAATGAATATTTGAATAAAATTGGTTTCAAAGACACTTGTTTGATGAAGTTAGAAGTTTGTTTGCCTGACCTTAATCTGATTGAAAACTTGTGGAACATTCTGAAGAGGAAGGTTTATAAAAATTAACTTTGGAATAATATTCTGGATGTCATACAGTGTTTTATATAAAGAAAACTTTTTCAGAACATGGATCATATATAATAACTGTTTCATAATTTCAATTTGTTTTTCTTTCAAACATTTGTCTTTGTAAACTTAACACAGGTTCTGTAAATGTGATTGTTAATTGTTTTCAGTGTAATAAGAGTTGGTCACATCTCATCAGAGTGCCAGGGAAACAGCTCCAGGGAACAGATGTCAGCAACAGTCCTTCTCCCCAAGCAAATAAAGAGCAAGTGCTGCCTATTATCAAGGTCTCCATAGATGGAAAGTTTACAGCTCTCATTAGCTGCTTGCAGACACTGGTGAGCAAATGCACATACTGCCATTGATGACCAATGGAGATGAAAGTCCTAACAGCCAATCGTATGGACCTAATATGTCGTAGATATGGCAGTAATACACTGTACATTGATCATGCTCAACCCATGTGCATTGATGCCTTAATTGTGGAGGGATCTCTACTTGGGTTTGATCTTCTTGGGATTGAGCAATCAGAGAACTGCGAGGGGAGCACATAACCCGATTGGGAGAAGTGCACTTTTTTGAAGGAAGTATGCCCCAGTGTGCTGCTATTTCTATCAATGAGCCCAACTTTAGCACAGAGTTCAATTGTCATAAAAAAGTGGGGATGGCCTCATGAAAGTGGATGGATGGACAACCACCTATAGCCCTAAAGAATAGAGGGTCAGAATATGCAGTACCCAACTATGCATGGGGTGAATATGAGAGGGGCTCTAATTATGGCTGGATAATGGGTGACTGTGGCCATATCCCAAAGATGAACTGGCTAAAAGGAAATCTGGATATGAGGGAAAACTGGAGTAGGTTAGCAATGGACATCACCAACTATGATAGTAGACATTTTCAGACAATCATTGATTGCAGACTCTCTACATTGACAAGATTCTACCAGTGTAGTTTGCTAGTTGGAGTCAATTTTTTATGAATGGGGTCCACCACTTATGGTAATTGGGGTTTACATTTGCGGTTCCAATGTGCCTATGCACCCACTGGGAATGGCATAATAGAAAGAAGTCACCAAAGCATCAAAACCATTGAGGCTAGAAAGCAGTGCTCTATACCAGAGGCAGTCTACCAGTATAATGTCACGCGTAAAGATAACCAATCACCTACTACACCACTGGCTGATGTGCTTCATAGGTACCATACCCAAATATGAGGTGTTGATGACCACCCCCCGCTGAGTCTCAGGATACTTGAGGATCATATGAAGTGGAGGGAGATGTTTGGGTAAAAACTACTCACAGGAGGTGCATGACTAAGACTAAAATAGGCCATGTGACTCAGGTTAATAGTTGAAAGTCAGTACAAGTTGGAGTTCCAGGTCACGTGAAAGACTTACAACCCTTCATGGGATCGGTCCCGACATCTGAACATGACAGCAATTCTGAAGAGAGTGAGCGGTAAGTAAATTTGAGATCGACCCCAGCAGAAGGACCTGATAACTCCCCTGATAATGAATCCTCTGAAGACAAAACAACTTCACAGGTTGACTCCCCAATTATCAGCAGCCAAAATACTAATGTGGTATGACCAGTTTGCTATCCTGGTGGCAGTTCACCTAAGGATGAAGCTCATGTTGTTCCACTTCAGAGGGGTACCTGGAAAAAGAAACCTGCTCCCAACGGTATTTTTTGTGATCAGGAGATTGGGGGGAGTGTGGTGAACAATTACATAAAAGTGAGTGAGTAGCTTGCATTTTGTGCAAAAGAAAATAAGTTCCTTACCTCAATACACAACATATAGCAGTGGCATTTTGTTCCTTGAAAATGGCATGAATCCCACCCACCACCCATTTTAGATTGTTCTGGAAGTGTATATCCTGTAATGTTGGCTTTTATACAGCTTAGCATGGCTCGACAAATAGCAATTTGCATGATGATTGGTCAGACTGGAGGATGCCATTTGGCTGTGTGACGGAAGACAAAGTGAAGAACACATAGTGTTGGCATGATAAAAGAGGGCTGAAGCAGTGAGAAGCAGAACGATTGGTGATGTGTGTGAGAATTCAAGAACGGCGTATTGAAAAGAAGCATTCAATGTTGTACAAGCAACGTCAGAGGAATATAAACTCATCTAACTACAGTGATTTTTAATTCCAGCATAGTGTTTAAGTTTCAGTAACTTGACTAGTAATGTAAATCTTGGAAAATCTGGTAAAATTCATAAAAACTTATATAGTAAGAGGGAGATTTTGTCCATTTTAATTTATTTAAAGATAATATATATCATGAAATATCCTGCTGAATAATAGTGCAAATATTTCTGTGAATTTCTGAATTCCTTTTTTACAAAATTAGCAGACAATTTAAAAGTAGAAACTAATGTAAAAATGCAGTGTATTAATATTAATGATAATTAAAGAAATTAATTATGCAAAAATACTTTTTGACTTTCAAGTGATTATTGTCAAGAGCATGAATTGTGTTAATGGTGATGAGGACACTGAACCTGCACATGCCAATGTAGCCAATAGTACCCCACCCTCTGCTAGCAGTTGACAGCTTGAAGAAGCATCACATTGATAAATTTCCTGCTTTTAAAACAGGTTATAAGTAAATGTTGAATCTATCAAAAGAGTGACAACAACACAAGATACTAATGTTCAATTCATATTGTGCCTCTTTGCTGAGCTTTGGGAATTATTATTCAAAGAAATATTTGTAAAAATCAAAAAAAGACAACTTTAATAACAAAACCTAAAAATCTGTTCCTCTCGTATAAATTGTGACTTTTTTGTAATGCTACATTCCTGTGTCATAAAATGAATTTATGTTCCAAAACAATGAAAAAAAAAAAAGGTATTAATGTGTTTCAGTTCTTAAGAAAGCCCACCCATAAACTAAAGTTTTATTTGACCATATATGCTATAAGAGTAGAAAAAAAAAATTTTTTTTTTTTCGATTTGCTAACTGGATAGTACTTATATATTTTTAATGCATTTAACAGTTTATAGCTATAGCATAACTTACATACAAATAAACAAAAACAAGTTCTAGAAGGTTCCAGGAACTCATAGCATGACCATAATTATATGCGATTTTACAAATTCTGTGCTTCGACATTTTTAAAAAATAAACTAAATTAAACCATTCTTCATTATATTTGAAAAGTTCATTGAATTATGATACAGGAAATGAATTATTTTACAAGAAGTCATAACCCTTATATATATATATATATATATATGCACAATAGTGAAATTGTCCTCTTGAAGATATAAGCGGGGGGTGCTTAACACTGAAAGTGCTCAAAATTTTTCAAAGTAATGAGAAAAAAAAATGTAAGTGTATATAAATGTGTGAATGATAAAATAAACACAAAAACATTAATAAAATCTATTTATTGTTTGCAAAGTAAACTGTTTAACTTGACAACATCATGATCAGAGATGCATTCATCATATATATATATATATATATATATATATATACACACACACAAGCTTAAGAGCTGCCCTATTGAGTGGCATTTAAGCTAGCTCCTGCAGAGGGCTCTTGATTGGGCTTTCATTATAATAGGTAGGGAGGCGATAGGCAACAATAAACTACAGAAGAACTCAAAACTGATCACTTAAAGTATTACATTAATATTTAAGCTTACTTTTTAAAAGTCCAATGATAATTCTTCTGCTGTGACTTAATTTA
>CAHIKZ030005479.1:50000-320000 GCA_903632075.3 Acanthosepion pharaonis
TATTTCGCAATCCTGCTGAGAAAAGAAAAAAAAAAAAAAAAAAGCCTGAAACATGCAATCAAGCTTAAAAAAGAAAGGAAAAAAAACAGGAAATAAAAAAAGAAGCCATGTGCATGTCTACATTTTTCAAGATTAGAACCAAACAAAAAGAAACTGTTTTTTATTTATTTATTTATTTATTTATTTTACTTAATCCCCCCTCCCCACCAAATGCTGAAAATTTATAAAAAGTGTCAAGTGGCTTGTCCGGTAGCCATTAACCAGAGACAAAAAAAAATCTGCCACTCGGGCATTTGTTGAGTCTAATTTGGTTCCTCATCATACAATCTTATTTTCATCTATTATTTTTATTTCTCTAGCCTGAATGACAATTTTCACTATTGAACATAAAAATCTATTTCATAGCCGATAAACATAAAAATCACTTCTATATTGTCCAAAGTCAACAGAGAAAACTGGTTATACAAGTAGATTTTGAACTTTTAAAAGATTCTTTATTTTAGAATCTTTACTAAAAAAATGGAGCAAAGTACAATACAAATGTGTGATGAGAAATCTATTTTTATTTTAGTGATGACAAAATTACAGTGTTAGAGTCACACAAAAAGAGATTACTTTTTAAATTTTATAAAATGAAGACAAACTTAATCAAAATTAGATGTTATAATAATCAAAGTATATAATGACAATGAAAAACTATTTTCATAGTAAAGATAGTTATTTTTTATTTTTTGTGACATCTCATTAATAGACAAAAAGCATCAATGTGATAATATTGTTGCAGTCACAGCTGAACAAGTGGAAAAACTGATAGTTCTAATAATTGATTATATAATATCATGTGCAATGTCAAAAGGTAATTATCCTTACATTTATCATTCAAAGTCTTCATTTTATATTTTACAGATGAATAGAAAAAGGAGAAATAATTAGTAAATATATTGTTATGATTAATTTTATTTTCTTCACTCAAGATGAATTAAAAAGATTTATACAAATATAACTAATGATGGCATTTGGTTTTAGTTATTTTTCTTTTCTAAATTAATTTCAATTTGCTAATAGTTAAATAGTCTTCTAAAAAGATATATTCTTTGACTAGGAAATGGTTGCCTATATTATTAAAATTAATATCTAGATTGGTAATGGTTGAGTGATACAATCCTTGTCTTGGTGGAAAAGAGCCTAGTGACTACCAGACTGTGAGATAAAAAAATAAAAAAAATAAAACGTGCACAAAGAGAGTTAAGGAGCAAGAATAAAAACAGATTGCAAAACGGAAGCATAAAAATTCAACCACAAATAAATGGGAAAAATCTATTGAAAGAAATATTCTGAAGAAATTTGATAAAAGATGAAAAATTGAATAAGAACCTTTGGAATCTAAAAATATTGATGAAGGGAAGATACAATTTCAGAAATTTTTGATCATATTTACACAAAAATACAAAACTCTTAACATTTTTAAAAATTCAATCATGTAAAATTGAAAAGAAAAAAATCAGGAGGATATTAATTCTATTTTTAAAATTTTTGAAACTAAAATTAAGAAATTAATTAAACATTATGATCAAAAAATAAAAATTTAAATATTAATTTCTAAGTTATAAAGAAATTTTAAGAAAAACATTAAAAAAAAAAATCCTTAAATTGACAAGGCTATAAAAAGTTAAAAACAAAATAAACTTTTAAAAAAACAAAGTGAAAAAATGTTTTATTAAAACAAAAAGACTAAATACTTTAAATCTCTAAAAAAAGTTAAAAACTAAAATAAAAAATAACTTAGAGTAAAAGTAGAATAAATAGATAAGTAGATAAAAAAAAGAATAGATTAAAAGGTGGAGGCTCAAGTGAAATTCATCAAGTTTGACCTACCCTCGTGTTTCATTGTGATCTGGGTAACACTTGAGATAGGCTGAACGATGCACTTTGTGGTGTTGGTGGTGGCCGCAACCACAACAGGATTCACACACGAAGAAGGATGTGAAGGAGGAGGAGGTGGAAGAGTAGGAGGAGGAGTAGATGTTGGTACTGAAAGACAACATTACGGTGCCTTCAAGATTTTGGCCAAACCAGACGACCAGAACAATGGCAACAAAACAACATTATAGAAAAAGGGAAGAGAAGCATCATCAACAATTGTATACAACAACAACAACAAGCAAGAGAAAGTCACAAACCACTTTTGGATATTGCATACAGGAAATTTGGTTTTAGGGAGTTTTTTTTTAGTCTGGGAATAAGTTTTCTAAATAAACGGTTGAGCAGGAAACAAAGGTTATATACTTTAATTAAAATCAGGTACAAAAACAAGAAAAAGAATGAAAAGTTGATAAAGAAATTTAAGGAAAATAGAAGAAATAAGAAAAAGAACAGAAATGAAAACAGGACACAAAATAGACAAGTGGATAAACATTCATCATAGTTTGTGGGTTGATTTTGAAAAATCAGTCCTTTTTTTTGTTGTTGTTATTGCTTTCAACCTAACATTTCAATTAGTCAACCCCTTCAGTCTTTGTAAGAGAAGTGAAAAAAAAAACAAAAAAAAAAAACCTAACTTGCTGAAATGTTGTGTCAAAAACAGCTTAAAATTAATGAACTTGGTGGTTTTGTGCACAGAATTCACAAGAAGAAAAGAATTGTATTGTAAGTATTTACAGCTGGTAATAAAAAAATTCTTATGCCAATCTATTGTTCTTACCATATGTCCCAGCAAGACACATTCCATAAATTTAAAAGCATCTCTTGTAACATATAAACAATGTGTAGAATCACACACGCACAAAGTAAGCATCTGGTTAAAAGTAAGTTTTATCTATTGCTATTAATGCTTAACAATAGCAATAAGTTTGTATAATCTGTGTTGGTAACTTTACTATTGGCTCCTGAAAGTCTAATAAAAAATACCTTTCAATAATTGGAAGAGCAGCAAGAGAAAATCTAAAATTATCCAAATGAAATAATGCATTTTTGTAAAGTTACCAAAAATTGTCAAATTTGAGAAAAAAAAAAAAAAAGTTTTTAGAATTTGGCATCATCTAAAACATTATATATTAGATAAACAAATATTTGAACACTTAATTATTCTAAGAAGATTGTCTAATAAGAATTTGTTTTCAATATTTACATTGAATGAAATTATTATTTTTTTTAATTGTACAATGGGACACAAATATCCGATTACAGCAAATGTTAGATTCTAAAAGATTAACAAGTTAAAAGTCTTGAATGATATTATCATGGATAATGATGACTGAAGCTGATAATATTTATAAAAATACCAATTTGTAACAGTAGAAGTTAGCTTTTAAAATATTAATTGAATACTGACAATAGGATAACGTTGGTGATATGGTGGCATCGGTGATAAAAAAAAGACAAAGATAAGGAGAATGTTAGATGACTGTAAGTGCTTTTCAAGATAAGAATGAGAAAAAACATTTTAAGTTAGAAAAACTGCATCTATTAAAACGAATAGTATAATCTTTTAGATATTTAATATTTTATTAACCAATGAGTAAAAGAGAAAAATGAGAAAAGGCATGGCTTAGTGCAGAAAAAAGAAACCCCAATTCTTTTCTAATTCTAAAAAAAAAGCGGGTGCTCTTGCTTAGCTAATAAAAACTTTCATGATAAATTAAGAAGTTCATATGATTTTCAATAGCAACAAAGAAATATTTAAAAGCTTGTAAGAAAATGATTAGTAGTTGTTAGTCTTTCCAAATGTTAAGCAAGTAAACTGAAAATCAATTCTGATGAATGTTCTCAAAGAATCAAACTCGGAATTCCGTCAGTTTCCAAGTGAATCTTTTCCGACTTTCATTTTTCCTGGGTTCAAAGTTCATAAACAGCTTTAAGATTGTAAGATGCTCAATTCAATCATTTCCCCAAATAAAATGTTCATGAAAATAAAGGTCTCTTCCCACCCCACAATAGGCTGACTCTTTAACTGATCAAGTTGGTACTATAATGCCTGAAACTATGAAAAAATCAGTTCTTTTCAAAAACCCATGAAAAGGAGAACAATATTTGGATGTAAAAAAATTTGTAGGGTTTTTCAGTAGACAGGGTCTGAACAGGGGATTTTGTTTCACATTTGACAAATTTATGACATATGTACATGTTCTGAAAGGTAAAAACACTGTACAAACAGTAAAAAAAGATATGTGCCATTTATGAAGAGGGTGCTCTAGCTGAAAGTAATTTGTTATGTTCTGAAGTGGAAATTTGAATCTGGAAGACTGAAAATGTTCTGACAGACCAGCAATGATTGATGAGGACAAAATTCAGACATCAATTAAAATTAATCCAAATTACGAGACAGGACATTGTAGAGACATTCCGCGTATCTCATGTGAGCATTGTAAGGAATTTGAAAAATACTTGAAAAGATGAATTATATTTGTGTACTTCATGATTTAAGAGAAAAAAAAAAATTAATTGACCCCATTTCCATCTGATCTGTATCCAAAGAGGGTGGATGTTGTGTATCTCATAGGATTTGTGGAGGGCTTGTGGATTAGGAGTTCTTTTTGCAAAATCAGTTATTGAATTTAAACAAGTACTGTTTCCAGTTGGACAAACAAAAGGCAGTAATTGATGAAAAATGTCCCAAATTAGCCTAGCAGAAAGGTATTGTCTTCCAAAAGGACTATGTCAGACCTCACATATCTCTGCAGACCCAGAAGAAATTGCCACATCTTGGCTGGGACATCCTACAACATCTTCAGATTACTACTTAATTTGATCACCACAAAATTCTCTGGAAGTCTGTAAAAACCATTTAGACCATTTCATCACTTAGAAAGATGCCAAGTTTGGCAAGAATGGAATCATGAAGCTGCTTCAAAGATGACAAAAGGTAGTGGAACAAAATGGCACATGTATAGTTGAATAAGATATGTACAAATATCTAAGTATTGTCTTTGAAATTCACTTAAAAATATGTCTATATTTCTGAAATAAGGTATTGTAACTATTTACATTATTTGGACTGTTGTCTTTATCTTTATTGTCCTTGGACCCATAGCCCAATGGATAAAAGTGTTGGTTGAAGTAAACCAAAAGTGACTTGACCCAAAGAGCTGTGAGTTCACCTCTACTGGCTACAAAAAAAAAAAAATTTGGAGTGTTGAGTTACTAAGGGGAATTAACTGAAACTGAGATATCCATAAGAAGGCATGGCACATGGAACTAGAACAATCTACCTCTGTGGACTAAATAAAGGGTTCATTTGAAATTCCAATGTATATCATCTGAGGAAGGCTGGAGCATACAACAGCTGAAATGTTGTGAATATGACAATAAAGATGAAGACAACAGTTTGAATGATATAAACAGTGTCAATATTCACTTAAAATGCTATGAACTTTTTTCCAATCCAATATTTGAATTTACTTCAACAGTTTATTTTATGAGAAATTATCTTTAAAATTTTCCACCTTGTCCCTAAAAATTAAAATTTTTTTTTTTTTTTAATGTCTCAGTCCTTTCACAATAGTTCTTGAACCAAAAATTCTGCTGGTAGGTTTCCATATTTAAGGCAATTATTTCATTCCTTATATGTACAAATGTTTGTTCATTCAAGTGGCTCAAAAACGGTTTCCACATGGTATTACAAAAAAAAAAAAAAAAAAAAAAAAAAAGATCTTGTGCAACATCCAGACCAAATAAAGTCCACCTGGCCCAGTGGATAAAAGAGTTGATTGGATCCAGTGACGTGACACAAAGAATTGAGAGTTTAATACCTGGCTACTGCAGTAGTTAACAAAAACTTGGAGAGTTGTGTTAAAGGGAGATAACTGAGTCACCCAGAAGAGGCATGGCACGTGGAACTAGAACAGTGGATAAAATAAAGGGTTCATTTCGAAATTCCAACCATCTGAAGAAGGCCAGAGTGTACAACAGCCAAGACGTCGTGAATATGGCAATAAAGATGAAGACAACAGTCCAAATAATGTAAACATATACAGTCATTTAATTCCACATTTACATAAGAGGGTACAATTTCAAATAAACAAATTCTAAGTGCCATAATTATGCAATTATTCCATATTTTTAAAAATCAGTTTGGGAGAAAATGCATTATAAAATTGTAAATTGCAATTGTGAGTGTGATTAAAATATAGGAGGAGGGGGGGATGCAGCAACCGATTCCAAAATCAGAAAGAGAAATCACTGACAAGGTTTTTTTTTTTTTGACAAAATGAAATTCCATGTTTTTAAAAGAAATTTGTTTAGAAATCATAACCAATGCCAATTAACTATTTGTTTTTATATTCAGCAAGAGACCACCCAGAACAAAGAAAGGGTGGGGCAAGGGAATCTTCTGAATAGCAGACCTTCTATTGCCAACAAATAAACAGGAGCCTATTTTAAAAGTGACACTGTTTTTCAGAAAACATTTTGCTTTTCAATTCACATTATCAGACATGTGTATTTACTGCATTTAAACTTTTACAATAATCAAATAAATTATCAAGATATTTTGGGTTCACCAACCACAATTTCATTTTATTTGTACAAGTATCTAAAATATTTCCAGAAGCTTTTTTCTACTACAATATAGAATTTCCTCCTTCCCAAATATCTACAGTAATTACTAAGAAGGTACTCAAATAGTCATCTTCTAATGATAAATTCAAATGTATATCTGATGTCTCTATTAAACTTAAAACTATGGGTTTGATAAAGATACATATACAATATCATTAAGAGTAAAAGTCTTCAGTCTTCACACTTCTTGAAATCAACCTAACAGATTCTCTGCTTGCTTTCAGTTGGATACTGAAATCACAGAGCAAAAGGTTCACAACAATTTGCAACTAACAATGTTACATTTTCTTTTTAAAGAGGAACAATGATGTTGCTCTGGGATAGACAAGATATTCATTTTTGGCAACCAAACATCATAAGACAATTACAAAAATGTCATAAATTTTGAGATGTTTAAAAAACTAATTCAAAAATTCTCTTCTAGATACACCTGGAAATTAAAAGGAGAAGCAAGAAGGAGACTGGCATTTATAAAAGAGAACATTACTATCTAGTCATTTGGCCAAAGTAACTTACTGAATGAAATTTATTATTTATTTTTCTTGAAAGATCAACTTCTGTCTGCCATTCTTTGAAAGGACATGAGGCCAATTACAAAAGCTATCTAGGTTCACTATAAAGATCAGCAGGAAAACTGAGGACACATCTAAGAAATTTATTCACAACTTGAAGATCCAATATCACCAATTAACTCATTCACTTAGAGAATCTATTTGTTTTCTAAAAGACTTAAATAACAAAATGTGTCTGGAAAATTACAAGTTCAGAAAATCCAGGGTAATTTAACATTAAATTTTACATATAGATATATCAAGACATTTAATCACAAACTAATTTTTAACGTTTTGAAAATAGTATTTGTTCAAGATAAAATTACCACCATTCAATTGTATACATGTCCTCTAATTGTTATGTTTTTTTTTAACAGTAAAGATTTTTTTTACATGTCTACATAAAGATATACATAAAGGTCTATTATTACTCATTTTTTTATTACAGTTTTCATATTGATTTGTACAAATTTTCTACTCTATATTAAGTCGACAGTTTTCATAAAATGTAAACAATAATAATCATTAATGCTATTTTAATCCAGATAATGTTATCCAATCTGTCACTTTAATAGGATTCCAAATCCTACATCAGAAGAAGGTTTAATAAAATGGCCTAATCTTTTTTAATTCATTTAATGACAGAAGTATAGGTACCTTCATGAATTCACTGAAAAAAAGAGCATACCATGATGAAAAACAGTTCCAAAATTAATAAAAATAAAGTTTTATCGTCAAAATGTTTGTTATTATTAAGAAAGACCAGAGTATTTTTTGATTATTAAATTGTTTAATCCTTTTTAGCATGTTCTAAATTCTGGTTAAAAATTTTGTTTTTCTTGCATCAATAGAGAGGAGTGCCCAAAGATTAGTATAGGAAATTTTAGTGTTTTTTAAAAAAAGAAAAGAAAAAAAAAAAAAGTTACATTCAAATGGAAATTCGTACAAAAATCAAATAATTGTCAGATCTTAATTAAATTTTCAGAACTTATTCACAAATGAATGAAATTATTTTTATTTATATATATATATATATATATATATATATATTATATATATATTAGAAAATCTTGATAAAAATACACATTTTTTTTTTTTTTTTTTTACATCTGATTCTCCCACCACCACCAATTCACACACTTAATTTTATGAAATTTCAGATATTAAAATTCCACCCTCTTCATATTTATATTAGTTAAGAACAGGACTCCTTGGAGAATTTAAATCAATTTTGTTTTTTTATTTTTGTCAAACAAACACCATTTACTGAAAATCTGCTCTGAATCCTAAAATAAAAAACTACAATAAAACTAAGACATTATTTAGTTAGAAAAGATTTTAATTGCTTTAATAAATAAGGTATATTAAGGAGACTATTGGTTTAAAAAAAAAAAAAAAAGATTTTTCTGATGAATAATGAATTTTTACAAGAATTGTTTTCAATTTTTTTTAAAAACTTGAATAGAATAATTTATAATCTTAAAATTCTGTATTAATTTCACCCTTTTAGATATTAAATAAAAACTATATTTACTAATCATAAATGGAAAAGTTTAGTACAAATCATCACACATCAATATTTTTAAAAGAATTTTGAATTTTTATTTTTCTGTGTGCGCCAATTTTTGTAGATATGGTCAGCCATTATCAGAAAATAAGAATGATAACTATAGTAAATTTAAAGCCAAAATTTCTAAATTTCAATAAAACATTAGATTATGGAGAATATTTTCCTAAATTTTTAAGGTTACTAAGTACCTAAATATTGTATAAAAAAGGCACTCACGTCTGGTCAAATCAAAAGTTAAAACTTAAATATGTCAAGATAAAATTTTCCCTTATTTGAACAAATTTAAGGAAAAAAGATTGTATCTTGCAAAGTTCTGACCATGATAAATAGATTTTTGGCCAGCATTCTCCTTACCAGTGGATGCTTCAAAATACAAATAGATTCAATGTGAATGCCTGTAAATTTCACAGAGTAAGAGAGGGGAAGACTGAAATATGAACAAAAACAAAATATAATTTAGAAAATTTAGGAGCTGTTTTAGATCTTTTATAATAAGATTTAATCTTCCAGATTAGTGCAATTTATTTATTAAAAAAAAATTAATGGGTGCAAAGATTGGATGAAAACTTTTCCAACTCAGATTATCAGGGGCATCTCTTAAAAGATAATGTCTGCAGATCAGATTAAGAAGTAATATTTTCTGGTCAGCTGCTTTTAGTCTGTCAGGTGGTCTGTTACATTTTCATATGTCTGTTGGTGATAAATTAAGCAGACTGCCAAGCCAAAATACATTCTACAACTTATATCTATATCAATGCTAACATAGCCCAAGTCCCTAAATAGTTTGTCTTTCAAGTCAAAGATAAGACAACCTGCAACCTCCCTAAGAATACATTGTGTTTTGAAATCAGGCCAAATGGTGAAAGAAATTTTAAACTGAAAAAGAAAAAAAAATGCCATTGTCTCCATGCTGTCTGGTAAGGAGATAAAGTGAAATAGATGAGAAAAAAAATGTGGAAAAATAACTGGAACTAGTTATACTATGTTAACAATTTCACTCTCTCGCCCACAGCTACATGTCAAATATTGAGAAGAGGGTAAAGGATGAAGGTTTCAGAGAATCACTATTGACAAAGAGAAGATCATGCATAATTTGAAACTGGACAAAATTTTAAGTCAAAGCTAATTAAAAAAAATATTGAAAATAGCTTTTAACATACCTTTAGGAAATTAAACTAAAGTAAATCTTAAAAAAAATAAAATAAAAAAAAAAGGCAATTTTTAAAAAAAATTTCATCCTGTATCCTATATATTTTAATATATTTATTGTTTATACATTATTTTTATAGATACAAATATTTAAGTAAATACTGTTTATAATAAACACTACTAACAACATTTACTGGCTTGAATGTCCAAGAAATTTCATAGAAAATATGTGCTCTCTGACAGGTATCGAACCCGTATCCTACACAGAACTGTCATATAGTCTGATGTGCTATACCATTTAGATACAGAGCAAGTAGTATCTGGTTAGCAAGTAATTAAAAGCAATAATTTGACCTTGCTAACCAGACAATTCCTCTGTAGCTAAATGGTATAGCACATCAGGCTATATGATGGTTCTGTGTAGGATACAGATTTGATTTCTGTCAAAGAACACATATTTTCTATGAAATTTCTATGAAATGTTGTAAATAAGGTTTATTATAAACAGGGTATTTACTTAAATATTTGTATTCATAAAAATAATTTATAAACAATAATTATATTAAAATAATTGTTGGACTTAGTCCATCTCAAAATATATCAATGAAACAATTCAAAAGTTGAGAATAAAACATCCAGAAAAGTAAAACCTGTCCAGTATAACAGATTACATATTTCAAGTTATGACGGTTCATAGAAGATGTAGAGCAACACTTTTGATAGGATGCGAGTAGGTATATAGAAAACATTTTCATTTTCTGATAAAGGTATTAAAAAGAAAAATTGGCAGCAGGTGAATAGCAAAATTGATCTCATGGTTTAAATTCCAACAGAATTATAAAATTTTGAATTTGATTCAGTTTTTTATTTTTTTATTATTATCATCAAAGATTCATCATCCTTAAATTCAGAGGTACATCTTTGGAGACAATGTCCACAATACTTATTTTCAACAAAATCTCTTCTGAAAAGATAGTTTTAACTCCTTCCCCACCAATTTAGGAAAAATGCTTCATTTTCAGACAATTTTTTTTTTTTTTTTTTTTTTATTTGTTTTTAATATAGTAATTAAACTGAGGCACCTTGAGGTACCCAAGTGGTGGCTAATATCTCTATCAAATATATGAGTTGACAATTGGACTCATTGCAAGCTCAGAGGGGAATAAAATGAATCAAAACTGACGTATAAATACATCTGTAGCTGGTTTTTGGACATTATGTTTTGGACATGTTTATTTGCCTGTGTCTATAAAAGACCCTTTTGGTAAAAATGTATATACATATGTCTATGCCAAGGAAGGGGTTAAATAACTTAATCAAATACCATCACCTGTGAATCACGTTTAAACATCCTGGGCATGACGATAAACTACATCCAGTAGCAAGGCCTCTGATCCAAAGGTTTTGGAGTGGGGGTGGGAGGTGGAGCCACCTCTTAATTGCTGTTGTTCCAGGTTCACCCTGACTTGGGGTGGTAGCACCTGTTAGGGTCCCAGCTATGGACAAATAGTTAAACCCCCAAACTGGGGTCAAAACATTATGAAAGCATAAAATTAGATTTTTATAGTAAAAATACCAGCAATACATTTGACTCTTGACAAATCCTCTTTACAAAAATATGTTAATGAAACCTGATCTACAAACTGATTTATTACAAAGAATGCATATTCTATTCATATAAACCTATCCTAAAAATCCTAAAAAGCCGAATTTAAAAAGGTTGGATTCTTTTAAGATTTTGATTTGTGTAAATTACATGCTTGAACAGTGACAGAAACTTTTGTTGTTTAACAATGTAAGAATTTGAATAGGTCTTCATTTCATAGCCATTTATAAAAATGTATCAAAACTAACTAAAAATATTGGTTATAATAAGAGCTTTTGAAAATATAGATAATATAAATTTAGTGTATATATATATGTATATATATGTATGTATATATGTTCACTTTCCAGTGTGTGTGTGTGTGTGTATATATATATATATATATATATATATATATATATATATAATATTATATATAGCGTTTAAATTACTCTCTCTCTCTCTCTCTCAATTGGTTTGTAACACATTACTTATCATCTCTTAGTTGCATCTCTGTCCTTGGGCAGAGTGCTCTTGGGGTGACTCCGTCAAAGGACAGTTGCAACTGAGGAAAATTATACTGAGAGGTGCCGACCCTGGAGACCACTCATTGCTCTAGAGAGAAGGATTGGCATTCGCACCAAGGCCAGCGCAACTGATGGCTTTGGGGTCTCAGGAATTTTTGTTCATAGCCCGGGTGTATGTGCTTGGGCTCCCCACATTAAACCAACCTTGTGCTACAACCTGACCTCATGAGAGGTTGAGTAAATACAAATATATATAAATAAACTTTGTAAAAATATGTTCACTTTCCAGTTTCCAATTGAAACAGAACATATTTATAATTCCTTTTCTTACTCCCTTACAGAAAAGTATTCTTATGGTATAATGGCTTAAAAAAAAAAAAAAAAAAAAAAAAAAAAAAAAAAGATTACAGGTGCATGATAAACAATAGCAGAAAAAGAGGCCATGGACGAAAGGGAAACAGAAATGCTACAGTGGATTCTATAATATATCTGAGCCCCCAAATTGTCCCAGGAGTTGATGGGCAACATTTTCTGATGTTACATTCTAAGAACTGATTTAGCCATCACCTTTCTTTTGTTCTAATGTCAAGAGAGTAGACTTGGAACAAAATAGTTTATTTCAAGTACCAGGTGTTTATGACAAAAAACAAAAACATTTTTAAAACATTATCTTAAAGATACAAATATTCTGTTGACATAACAGAACTGATTCATGAATGTATTTTTTTCCAGTAGACTTTTACAAGCAAATCTGCTGCAATAATTAGAGGCAAAACTTTCTAAACAATAAATGTATAAATTTATTCAAACCTAATTTAATTCATGGGAAATAAAATAGCTTAAAATTTAAATAAAAAGTAAAATGTAATCATTTTACACAACATCAACACACACACACACACACAGAGGAGAAAGGAAAAAAGAAAAGTACTTTGCATTTGTTTTAAGAGGTAAATGATTAAAATTTCAGTTCTGTTGAGTTTTGATATTTAAACCAAATGAAACATTTTTGGTTAAATATTCTGAAAGAAAATGGAAATTCAAAATGTTTTGGTTTTTAATTATTTATTTACACCCTCCCACCTTTAATCAGCTCCCGGATCTATCCTAAACATTTTAAAAAGTTTTTGTTATGCCTATTTTGTGGATCAAATCTGTTTTCTTTTTCAATACTTCAGTGCCTCTAGAAATTACTTTTGGTACATTTAGCAATGAAATCCTTTTTATGTTCATGTAGCAAATGTTCAACACTTTGTTGTACCTATTGCTGTGTATTTTAAATCATCCAAAATTACATTTGCAATTCTAATTTTAGAATTTTGCAATGATAGGAAAATAAGCAATGTATAATTCTTCATTTCTTTCAGATTCAAAGATTAAAGATAAAATATAAATTTCAAAGTCCACAAAATGGGAATATATCATGTTCTTTTTTTTCATACACTTCTACATTTTGTTTAATCCCTAAGTACTACAATTAATACATCCAGGAAATTGTAATGAACTGGAAATCGGTACAACTAAGATATTTTTATTTCTCTATGAGGTCGATACCTTGATAAATAAAGATTAAACTGCATGCAATGTTTTAACTCAACTTTTATTTAGGTAGCTTTAAATATATTAGTGCGAGTCAAAACGTAATGCCTGTTCTAATTTAATTTTAAAAGTACCAGTAGAATCTCTGGAGGTCTACTTTCTTTTCTGCTATAAAGCATAAAGTGCCCAGGAGCCCAAGGAAAAAGAGTTGTGGAGTTTACCCACAATCCTCTTTCAAAATGGTTTTGCCTTTCTGGAGATATATAGAAAGCCATTATAGAATTTCTGTTTTTCAAAAGAGAAATTACTGCAAACATTCACAAGAGGCTAGTGAATCTTTATTGAATGGATGCATTTGATGTAAGGAGATAAGATCAGTAGGGTTAATAACAATCCTAGAAGGTGGAGGATAACTTTAGTAACAAGCCCAGCAATGGCAGACCAAATGCTGCTGCTGGGAATAAGGACTATACCAAACAAAATGATACTCTCTATAATTGACAGAAGAATCAGTATTTCAAAACATCCTTTGGCACCCTCTTCAGCTGAGCCAGTGTGGTGCCTGCAGCAAAGTGCAGTCTCTTAGCTATTCAAAGGTCTGTGCAAAGTTGATTCACAGAATAATGACAGACAGGATGAAACAGATGGTGGTTGCTGCCAAAGAGCTTCTTGGAATGACATAAAGAAAGCATTCAGGGGGCAGGGGTTTACCAATGATGAAAAAAAAAAAAAAAAAAAAAAAAAAAAACAACCTGCACATGCCTAAGAAAGTAGCGAAGAAGTTTCTATGAGGTAAGAATACATTCAAAAGGTGGAATATCACAATTAGAGTAGGAAGGAGATGATGCTAATGATGACACTTGGAATCCCAAGATTTGCTCATTTTGTATGCTTTGTATAGTTCTATTAAATGCTGTATTAAAAAAAAAAAAAAAAACCAACCTGCACATGCCTAAGAAAGTAGGAAGAAGTTTCTATGAGGTAAGAATACATTCAAAAGGTGGAATATCACAATTAGAGTAGGAAGGAGATGATGCTAATGATGACACTTGGAATCCCAAGATTTGCTCATTTTTGTATGCTTTGTATAGTTCTATTAAATGCTGTATTAAAAAAAAAAAAAAAAAAAAAAAAACCAACCTGCACATGCCTAAGAAAGTAGCGAAGAAGTTTCTATGAGGTAAGAATACATTCAAAAGGTGGAATATCACAATTAGAGTAGGAAGGAGATGATGCTAATGATGACACTTGGAATCCCAAGATTTGCTCATTTTGTATGCTTTGTATAGTTCTATTAAATGCTGTATTAAAAAAAAAAAAAAAAAAAAAAAACAACCTGCACATGCCTAAGAAAGTAGCGAAGAAGTTTCTATGAGGTAAGAATACATTCAAAAGGTGGAATATCACAATTAGAGTAGGAAGGAGATGATGCTAATGATGACACTTGGAATCCCAAGATTTGCTCATTTTTGTATGCTTTGTATAGTTCTATTAAATGCTGTATTAAAAAAAAAAAAAAAAAAAAAAAAAAAAAAAAAAGAAGCATTACTTTCTGACTGACCTCTATACAACTCCAGCTATTTTCTTTATGCCTTATGCATTCATTCTTTCAATACACAATTAAGTCATTAACTGTAAGGATTTTACATTGCTTTAAAATTTAACTTAAAAACTAGTTAGGGGAAAAAAATTACATCTTAACTATGTAGTTTTAAGATGTAATAAAAAAAAGTTACAAAGTTAACTAAGTAACTTTAGAGTTTATGATGTTCATCAATATCTTTTATTGAATACCAGAGTGCAATATTTACTTTCTCCAAAAATATCTATCAGATAAGACCACAAAATTTAAATTAAAAGGACAAATTACTTGGTTACCACTTGGTTCATACCAACTCTCATGTATTTAAAGATATTTTTTATGTAAATGAACTTATATATTGATAGCTGGCTGAGTGGGCACCTGATTGTAAAAACAGACTTCTCTTTAAAGCAAAATGAAACACATGCATAAAAATTTTCACCCAGACATTTAGCAGAGAAATAAACCATCATTTCCATGCCAAAATCAGGCATGGTTTGATCATGTTTGGAGAAAAGAGTGAGGATGGTCAATCGTTGTGTAATGAAGTCAATAGATAAAAAACAACACTGGGGGATGACAGAGGAAAAAAAAAAAATATCACACTATACACAGAATTAGGCACTGACAAAGTCTTTAACAGACCTAGCATAATGATGAACACCATCTGGGTATTTCTAATTAAGAAATAAACAACATTCAAAAATTCCATCACCTCAGCAAAGACAGAATTACACAAGATTATTCTACAGATATGGCATTAAACATCTGCTACTGTGGCAGTTGCAAGGTCAATCCCTGGGTCAGATTGGGGTTGGGGGCCGGGGGGGTGTTAAGAAAAAAAAATTCATATACTGGTTCAGTAGAAAAGTGACACAAAAAAGTGAAATAGATTAAAGATTGATAGGAGACATTCCTGAAGCATGTAAAGCATAGTAAGAACAATCTATCTCAATGGATTTAATAAAAGGTTTCAGTTCATAGTTCCAAGGAGCTTACTGGGAACAAAGGACATATAAAAGTGACCAGGGCTACAATGGCTGAAATTTGTGTATAACTAAGATGAGACTAATAGTTTGAATAGAAAGGCATATAATAATAATAATAATAATAATAATTATTCCTCATCTCAAAAGTTTCAGCATAAAGACTCATGATAAATTCTAATACTATTACTTTCTATGGTTATCTTGGAAATGCTATTATGCAGTTTCAAGGTCTAAAAACTGAAAGCAAGTAGTGGTAGAGGATTGTTCTCCAAATGAAGGAGGTTATTAATGATAGAATAAAATCCTTTCAGAGTCAGAAAGGACATTGAAAACATTTTATGAATCTATCATAAATGCTCATCATTTAAGCAAGTGTGCAAAAGATTAGAATTAAATATTAAGAAATTTAGGAAAAGGTTGACTATCAATTTTAAAATATAATTGAGGAAAGCGAAACAAATGTGCGATTAGTGATTACAAAATGGCCTTTTTTTGTGGGGGAGACAATCGGCTTTATAAAAACTGGAATATTTTCGGTTTTTGCAGGTGCAAAAGTCATCATTAAAAAGGAAAGGAAAAACACTTGCTAAAATTTTAATCCAAAATTTCAACTAAGCATTTGGAGAAGAGCAAGATCCAAGGGTAAGTGAAAAGGGTTGAGAGGAGGGGAGTCCTAATTTAAGAGCCTGAGCACCTGTTCAGTTGTTTGGACTTATAGTTGCTCCAGCAAACTCTGTTGGGCAGCCATGACTTTGACAAAGGTAGAGAGTAAAAGACAGATGTCAGCCAGTTAAAGAGATGTGATTAGTCAAAGTTACGCAAACAAGTTTCAAGCATAGTTATACCCCCTTTATACAAATGTCCTATTGACCCCCCCCACCACCACCACCAAAAATAGTGAGTGTTCAGGGAGAGTAGTACAGCACTGTAAAATGATGCACTCATGTTGTCATCATCCATCATTTTTTTTTTTTTTTTTTTTAAATATGAAGAGAGGTAAAGGTTATAATAAAAAAAAAAAAAAAAAAAAAAGACAATGAAAGAAATTCTATTAACATCAGCCAAAGCAATATAATAATAATAATAATA
This sequence comes from Acanthosepion pharaonis, assembly GCA_903632075.3. Lineage (NCBI taxonomy): Eukaryota > Metazoa > Mollusca > Cephalopoda > Sepiida > Sepiidae > Acanthosepion > Acanthosepion pharaonis. The sequence continues at coordinate 67,137 of CAHIKZ030005479.1, forward strand.
ATAATAATAATAATAATAATGCACAACTTAGATTAGATACAAAATATAAACATGTTGAGATAAAAAAAAAAACTTTTTAGAGAGAGTAATATTACAGTGAGAAATCCATGATTCCAGATGACATTAGATAAGCTGAGAAAAAGGAATGATTTATGCACAGGCAAATATGAAACCATTTTCAAGGATCCAAAGGCACTTATAGCCTACTATATTTTAGATACTGGTTTCACAATTGTATTGCAATGATAAATCAAAAGGTTTAAATAATGAATTTAATTTGCCTTTGAAAAGAATAAAAAAATTCTGTAGAACAACCAAGTAAAAGATTTTAATTTGAGTAATTATAAGTAATAATGTACTTTTGTGAATTCATTGTGGAGAAAAAATATTGTAAATACATTACTCCATGCACAAACTCATGAAAGGTTAAAGTCAGAAAAACAAACAAAAGTATAAAAAAGAAAAACTCAGATAACAAGCTATAATTTTTTTTAATAGTGTGTGTGTGTGTGTGTGTATATATATATATATATATATATATATACACACACACACACACACACACAGCTTGATGGTATCACAAGGTACTGCTGGGGCACCCTGGGTTAGTAGTAATGATGGCATAACCACTCACCTGCCAACCCTGCCTGAACCCCCACTCTAGGTCATCATCTGATGAGGGTTTTGTTGTAAGCAGTCAGTGTACACATATACACACACACAAAGATTGAAAAGATATGACAATGACCAACCCAGTGGATTTATGATTTTATTCAGTCAGATAAATTATTCCCTCATCACTAACACTAAATCATATTGCATCCGAGAAAAGAGAGTGAGGAGTAACATACTATATATATATATATATATATATATATATATATATATATATATAGGATTCCAATAAAATGACAATCACATGGTAGTGAGTGATGTGACTAACCCTACAAAGAGGGTTAAGGAGGAGAGACCTTGAAAAAAATAAAAATAGGGAGAAAAGAGGGATGATTGAAAAGTAAAAAGAAAGTGATTAAAGGGTGGATGGAAAGAAGAAAGCATAAAAATATTGAGGGAGAGGAGTAGAGAGAGGATGCAATAATGTAAGGAGAAAGCAGAGATAAGATTACTATGAAAAGTCAAAGAGGAGGAGAAGAAGAAAGAGAGGAGGCAATAGTGAGAGAGTCAAGAAGTGAGAATGGGAGACAAAGTTTAAAGAAAGGCAGAATGGTACAATGTTTGTCTGTAGAGAGTGAGAGAGTGTAGATAAATCAAAGTGTGTCATCCAAGAGAGAAACAAAAACAAATTTTAATGACAGCTGACATTCACACGATGCTCAACAACCAAGGCAGAGCCAGCTGTAGAGAGAACTATTTTTTTTTGTGTCTTTTTTGAACAGAAAAAAAAGAAAAGAAAATAGAATAAAGAATCCGTGTGTGTGTGTGGGGGGGGGCACATTTCATCATTGAGGTCAAACTGAACTGAGAGAAGAAGACAATCACAAGTGGGATGCCTGACAGCAAACAGAGAAAAAGGCATAAGTTAATTTTTTTTTGTGTAGTTGTTTTTCAGAATCTACATATTTTACTTGTTTGCTCATCTAAAGCAACTCTCTCTGGTCCTTCAACTTGGTTTCTTTATTTAACTTGTTTTTGAAACTGTCTATTGCCCCCAAGAGAAGGTTAAAGGAGGAGTTCTCATATGATCAGTTCAAATTCTGATCAACAAGGTCAATAACAGAACTAAAGATTTTCTTCCTTTCATTTGTGCGTGTGTGTGATACCTGAAGTGGGTATATGTACGTTTCAACAGAAGAAAATCATGAATTTATGAGAAAAGTAATGAAAAGGTGAAGAGAATAATACTTAACAGTTACTTTCTTCCCACCCATCTTTTTGACTTGACTTTTCACAAGTTCAATTTTTATCATAGTTTTCATCTTTTAAAGTATTTGATTTGAATGAGAAAATATTAAATATTCAAATGATGCATTAAGAAATGAGTTTCAGAATTTGCAATGGAATAATCATTTCACATCAGTTTCAATTCAATATCAAATAGAGAAGAGAAATTTTCCTTCTTAAATTTTGAGTCATTTATTATCTTATTTCTTTTACTTTTTTTTATTGCAACTCCATGCTATCCAGCCAACTTTAATCTGCAAAAATTCAAATGCAATGTCAATCACTATCTACTGTTCTGATTACTCTTTCCTCTTCCTACTCATTATTAATGTTTCTGTTCCTAATTCTTCCACATCCTGTAACCCCTCGTGTCTTAGTGGCTTTACTGCATTTCATGGGGGTGATACCAATTGAAAAACAAACAAAAAAACTCATGTTATTCTATCATGTTGTTAAGTGAGCAGAATAAGTTGAAAAAAAAAAAAAAAAAAAAGTAAAAAAAAATCAAACTCTCTAGCAAGAAAAGAATTAAACCTGTATTCCTGGGAACATCTTTACAATAACAACGCTTTCCAAGATTTTTCAGATTTGCAATAAGTAGTAACAGAAGTAAGATGAAAAACTAGTCAAAAATTAATAAAGACTACACTCTAATAAATTCATTTGCAATAGATGTCTTTATATAAAAGAAAACTTCCAATGACAATTAAAATCTAACTACTTACATAGATAATGAAATTGAACAGATATGTAAGAATAAATAAAATGGCTGGCGTGGGTTGAAACTTTATTCTGCTCTTATCCCAGCATGAGACTGATCCATTTCTATATTCAATTTATTCTCTGCAAATGATTTCCAAGACTTTTAAACAAATCCCTCAACTTTGATACATTTTTCTAACACACACCTAAAGCCTCATGAAAATTCTTTCACTTCCTTGCAACTCATTCCTCCTGTGTGAAAAAGACTTTCAAGTTTGGTAAAGAGAAAGCACTGTTTAAATTAAGTTTTACTTCAATAATGTACAGAAAAAAATTAGGAGATTGGAAAAATTGGGCAAATTGGAAATTATTTGCAGAAGTGAATAATGAAAGCAGCCAAAAAATTAAATTAAAAACATAAAAATAAAAATGAAGCCTGATTCAATCGAGCAGGAGTTGCACCGAGAGAACCTTCAGAAGATTGGGGGGGATATGAGAATATTTTCAAAAATGGAATGAGGATTTGTCAGAGTCTAAAAGCAAACAAATATGGAATAAAATGTAAAAAGGATTGAAAAGTAGAAACGATAAGAAAGACAAAGAAAACCTCTCAAGTTAATGTTGACTGTGGAGTTGAAAGAAGTGCAAAAGAAAAACTGGATGTTTGTTTTGTAAAGAATGTAAATCCGAAAACATTGGTAATTTACACTGTCAGTTGTTTAATATATTGACATGGCATTCAACAAAATCTCTCTTGACCACACATATTTGCAAATATGGTCTTCACATAATGAAAATCTGGGAATTCTTTTCTTACTGTTAGGAGTCTGAAAGAATTTAGTGCCATTAAAATTGCTAGAAAATAAAACCTGTGTAGAAATTGTTGCTGCAGGGAATCCTCATCTCTACAGTTGTTTAATGCTAAATTTTTTTTTTTTACAACATTGAGAAATGTAAAGTATTTCTAAATGACCTCAAAAGGGTCAAAGTTGAGAGAAAGACTGATCAAGAAAACTAGGACAAGAGATCCAGTCAAATGTTGTTTAAATGTAATATGTTTTTAATTAATTGTTTACCCAATACAAGGCCCAAGAGGGTTACTCATTAAGGTTGATGCATGTAAGAGGGAGAGGTAAGAAGTGCAGTTTATGAGGATATATAGGAAAAATAACGGTTATCTTTAGGCTTCAAGAGATTAAGATTGAAGTGAACTGGGAAGCTACCTTTCAGGAATGTTCCATAAAGTAGCATTTCGTGGAAAGCTGTCCGAATGGAACTTTCTCCTTATTAATAGAATACAAAGGTAACGGGCAAAATTTGTTCCAGTGTATATAGCCATTTATGAATGAGGAGAACATAGATGAATGTCAGATCAAAAAAGGGAGGGTATATATCTGTTACAATATTATGATTAAGTTATAAACAATTGATGGTTCATATTGACCTGGGATGATATACATACAGTTCTTTTTTTCAAGAAAGATGATAAAACAAACTTCATTAGATGTTTTGCTGACAAGGCCAGAGAGAAGAAAAACAATAGAAACAGGGAAAATAGAGTTGAGTATGGATCAATTTTGTATGGCTAACAATTTACACCATCAATAATGTTACAAGTGAAATTTTCCAATAAATCATGTATTAAAAAAAAAAAAAAAAAAAAAAAAAAAAATTGGGGGAAAAAATCCTGTCTGAGAGAATGAGAATAATTGAGGAGAACAAAGGTAAAGGACATTAAAACAATGTACAAAAAAGGAAGAAATGAAGACAGATTAAAAAAAAAAAAAAAAAAAAAATAATACTCAAAAAAATTCACTTCTTTATACAAAACTAATATTATGAGTAACATAATCTAACAATCTAATATTCCTTTTTTCTTTGGGTTTACATATGTAATCTTAGACAACTGAATGACAAAGTGGAAAAATTCTGTGTAACAAGTTTCATCCATCTAAAAAGACCTAATCAGACTAAAGTAATGTCCTTATTGATGGAATTATATATATGTTGTGGGGAGGAGATATAAACATAAACCCCCAAGATATATATAATTCTAACAATAAGAACATTAGTCTGATGAATTCCTTTTAGAGGTTGAAACATGTTACACAGAATGTTTTCCACTTTGTTATTCAATTGCCTAATATTGTCCTGATATATAAAAATTTATATCATTCTCCAATGTATAATCTTGAAAACTAGATGACAGCTGGACAACAGTCATATATTTTTATAAAAGTTACAAAACTAAAGTTGGATTGGAAAAGATTCAGGAACCAATTTGGACTCATCATAACCATTCAGACCGTTAAACTATTTTTGAGCTTCTCTTAAAATCTGGTAAATTTTGTATGAGTTTTTACAGTTTCAGTCTAATTAATATTTAAATTTTAACTAAACTTTCTGGGCCCCAGTTTACTTACCATTTTGCATTGAGATATCTAGAATTGAAATACAATGGTGCAAAATTCTTCATTTGAAGTTGAAAAAAAAAAGAAAAAAAAAGAATGATTATTTGCTCACCAGTTTATAAGGAAACTGAAAATATTGTTGCTGAGGGTCATTCATTTTTCAAGCTGGGCTTATGAATAGGGACTGAAGGGGTGGGGGAAACAAACTCATTTGCTATGCAATATCTAAAACATATATAGCACACACACACAGACACTTAAGATTTATAAGCTAGCTGCCCAAATAAAAAGAAGTGGAAAGAGAAACTTCCCCAAAACCTTCCCAATAGGAAAATAACGGTAATTCTATCTCATCCTGGGATGATAATCGTTTACAAGCATGAATTTATGTATAGTGCGACTGCTGAATATTTTTTCATGAATTTTAACCTCCTCCAGAAAAACAATTTACCTGTATATAGTGCAATTGGTTATCAAAAAAATGCATGATTTTTAATCTCTTCAAAAAAATTACCTGTGTATAGTGCAACTGGTCATCAAAAAAAATGCATGATTTTTAATCTCTTCAAAAAAATTACCTGTGTATAGTGCAACTGGTCATCAAAAAAAATGCATGATTTTTAATCTCTTCAAAAAAATTACCTGTGTATAGTGCAACCCTTACTTTTTGCATTAAAAACTGATCATAAAAATTTGCATTATATAGGAGTATATACAGTATTTTTAATTGCTTTCAATCACAAGTGTCTCAGGTTGTGAATCTACAAATAATAAAAAGATGAATTTCTAATGAAGCTTGTAGATATATGCCTCTGAACTTTGTGTTGAGGAAGACTGTCTAGCTGCCCCATTGTACTTAACATCTAACCCATGAAGAACTTTATGATTAACAGAAAAGAAAACGAATACATGTTGAGTATAATGAAAAATATAAGTTCAAGTAAAGTAAGCTCTCACCCCCCACCAAATTATTTTGAGATGTATTATATATCAATATAAAAGATAATATTTAACAAGGCACATTCAATACTATTTAGCAATCAACAAGATGATTAAGCAAGACTTTAGTTTTAAGGTGGGTTTACAGTTAAAGCAACAATATTAAAAAGCAAAAGGTTTATCAGCAAAGATTACAGATAAGAAAACAGTTTAGGTTTCTAGACTAAAATAAATTAAAACAATATGTATCAAAACTTAATTTAGAATATAAATTAACTTCTGCATTAAACAAAGAGAGAGAGAGAGAATAGACATCTAGCAACATTTGTTTTGACAGCCTTTCCCATCCCTAACCCAAAGTGTGCACATTGTCTCAAGCATATCTATACCAAAATGTGGCCTTGTCATTTCAGATAACTTTTTCTCCTAAGAAGGAAAAAAGTTCCAAAAATAAAAGAAGCTGTAAAAATTTTTGCTTTAGAAAAAAAAAAAAAGAAAAAAAATCTTCTATTATCAGCAGCAAGAAAGAAGACATTTGTTTTCTCCTCCACCATAGAGAATTAGGATTTTCTTTTTGTTTTTAATCAATTTAATGTCTCTAGGGCACACAGGGTTACAGGGAGTGAAAGAGAGCAAGAATACTTTAATGAGAAGTGAGAAAATGCAATAAAGGAACAGAGTTCAAGAAGACAGAAGATGGTGACTGATACTGCATTTAAATTTTTGAAAGTTGTAAGTGGTAAGGTAGCAAGAAATCGGAAAAGAGTTCCACAGGTGTGAAGTGTGAGAAAAGAAACTGTTAGAATAAAAGTGGCAGTTGCATCTAGCTAGTTCAACAACAAAACAGTGAGTCAGAGTTGCCAGTCTAGTAGCACACTTAAATTCATGCAGTCAAAACATGAAAGAGAAATGTTCATCAGAACAGAAGTCAAGAAAATATTTGTAGAAAAGACAGAGGGAATTCATGCTATGTCGGTGAGAAAATGACTGAAGTTGAGATCAATTACATTACAGACCCTTCTTTGGATTTTGTCAAGAATCTAAAGATATATAGTAGGAGCACCAAACCAGACATGGTAGCAATATTCGTTGCACGGACGAATTGAAGATTTATAAATGTGCAGGAAGGATTCTAATGAGAAAAATTTTCAGGCATGAGACAGTGAACCAACTTTCCTTGCAGTAGATGCAGCAATTGATTCAATATAATCATTCTACTTCAAGTCAGGGGAAAATGTGAATCCAAGAAGGTAATGGCAAGCAGAAAAGGTTCTCCATGGTGATTACATGAAAGCTGTTTTATTCTGACCATTTCTTGCCCCTGTAAGTTTAAGGATAGAGCCCTGAGGGACCTCTGTGTTAGTATGAAATGATCTGGAAGTATGGCTTTTATTACATGATTTGTTAGGAACAATATTTGTCCCTTGATACCATAGTCCTTGAAAGTATGTAGAAGCCAGCATGCCTAACCCTGTCGAATGCCTTTGAGATAACTAGAGTCACAGGCCAAGCTTTGCCATTCTTATCTATTTGCTGAAAGAATGAGAACCTGTATATCCTCTTACAAATTTGGTTCTAGAGATTACCGACATCTACTGCTTCTTGCTTTCCTGCTTGTCTGTAGACCCCCCCACTTTTTTCAGGAGTCAGGGAGTGGAAATAAGGAAGAGATCAAGTAGAGAAATATGTCCGTCGGAATTACTGGGGAAACACATGAACAATTTAAAAAAAAAAACACACCCACATACCTACACAAAATTTAATTTCCTCTATAACATTTAATGATAACAACCACCTGCAGAATACTGAAGATGTTACCTGATAAATATCATTAACTTAAACAGAGCGTAGCAAAGACTTGTCTACTTCAGAAAGTTTACAAGAATAAGGACCCAGAGAGGAAGACAGTGAAATTGTCGCCATAAGTTCATAGAAAAGCAGCATCCTCAACTCCTCTGGATATTAATAATCATTAATTACACACAGGTGCCAAGACACTACTTTAAATTCTTTCGTTTCAGTCAGTCACTGTAATAGTCATTTATTACAGTGATGTTTGTCTGCATTATTTCAGCAATAATGCTTAGCATTTTGCACAGACCCGTACAAAGATGTTATTTCTGAAAAGAGTAACTTCACAGAAACAATCAGATAAAGAAATAATATAATGAAACCATTTTAAAGTTACATATTTTGTTTATATAAAAATAAGAGTAAATAGGTAAGAAAGATAACACAAATCAATACAAAGGTCTTTCTGCAGATGTAAGCAGTCCAGCAACCATTAAGCTTATTAAATATTTACCCACCTCCTCCAAAACACACACACACACACACACACACACTTCTTCAAGAATTGACAGAAGACTTTGAAACATTTCTCACCATATTATTTCTTTTTGGTATGCAAACAATCTTTTCTATCATGAATCTTGCTCCTTTTATTTGAACAATTTGTTTACAAGTCTACAACTTTTATTTATTTTTTTTTTTTAAATTTAACAAAAAGCAAAAGTATTCAAACCTACATTGTGGGTGGTTCAGTTTTGCAACAGTAGCTATTTGCACTTTTAATTTTTTTCAAAAGTACAAAGCAACCGGTTTGAGGTTTTCTTATTTCCTTCTAACTGATTGATATATTTTCTTTCAGGTTTTACCAGAGATGAAAAAGAATAATCTGAAACATTTTTAACTCTTGGCCATTCTTGTTTTTTCTTTGACAAAGGTCATGGATTGTGTTCATGAGATTTGATAAAAAAAATAATGGCTCTTATCCCATCAATAACCCATATTTTCTTTGCCATGTTGCTGATAGCATCTGACTGGCAAATCTGGCAAAATAACATCTGACATGACAATGCATAGAAAGTGGAGGTATGTCAATGTGGAAAGAAATTGTACTGATTGACATTCATTGATACTTGCTGAAAATTCAGAGACCAAATAGTGGATCTGAGCAGAGTTAAATGGTAGGTAATACATGTCAGCAATGAAAAAAGCAATGTATATGAACAAGTGATTTTCCTTCATTGGTGCATATTTTTTTTTTTTTTGTTTCAACAAGCAAAATATGCACGTTCTTGTTCATTGTTGGCAAAAATGACAATGTGGAAAAATAGTATTTTATCATTGAAAATACTCTCTCTAATGGCGTCATCGTGCCGTTTCTGTTGTTTCCATGGAAATAAACAAGTTATTACTGTCAGAGTATGTCTCATGCATAAAGAAAATAATTTTTCATTTAGTTTTATTAAATTATATTTAAACATTATTCTGAGAATACAACAAAAATATTGTCCTGTTAAAGCATCAAGAATGGTTCCTTTGGATTAATGCAATTATCTTTTAACTATCAACAAAAATATTGTCTGAAATTAAGACAAATGATTTTATTTATTTCTCAAATTATTTGAACAAGTATCTTCATCTTGGTTACTTATATTTTTTTAAAATTTAAAGCCACCCTTGAAATGTTGAAGAACAGAAAAATTAAATAGCTTCTTCATTCATTTACTTTTTAATTTCAGAGAAAATAAAAATCTGCTCTTGTCTGATATAAATGAGAAACAGATAAAGGCAGATGATCTAATTCATAATCAGACTGCTACTATTTTTTTAATTTTTTTTTTTTTATTTATCATTTCACCCCAAGCAAAGCAACTGAGCCACTAACACGCAGGGGGTTACAGAGCATGAAGGAATATAAGAAAAACATTATTAAGGAGAAGAACAATAAAAGAACAGATTTTAAGAGGACAAAAGATAATTGACATTGCATTTAAATTTTTGAAGGTCAAAGTTGACTGGGAAGTGAGAAGAGAGTTCCACAAGCAAGAAGTGTGAGAAAAGAAACTTAGTATAGAACCTCTGGTTACATCTAGCCATTTCAACTGTAAAATGATGAGACTTTGTTGCTAATCTAGTAATGTGCTTAAATTCACAGTCTAAGTACGATAGAGAAGAGTTCATCAGAACAATTACCATGAAAGCGTTTACAGAAAAGACAGAGGGAAGCTACGTTATAGCGAAAAGGCAGAGGGAAGCTACGTTATAGCGAAAAGGCAGAGGGAAGCTACGTTATAGCGAAAAGGCAGAGGGAAGCTTAGTTATGTCAGTGGGAAAGTGACTGAAATCGAATGTTAGAAAAATGAATAATCATGAAAAATTCGAGATACAAGACATACAGGCTCATTCATCAGAATGATACAAACTATCTTGCTGCTTAGGAGTTATGAGAATGAAAAAGACTTTAGAAGGAACTGGATACACAATCCTAAACAGAAAACAAGGGATAAACCTCTACTCCTGTTCAAAAGGGAGGCGTGTAAACTGGATAATAGGCAAATGATTTACAGTAGAAACAGCATATTAAACCAGTTTTTGTAAACAATACTGTTAAAATGCATTAACTTGGCAAATAAAAGAATTTCCAGTCCAACTGAGCTACTCATTTTTTGAGTAATATTTTATTTATAAATGGAGGAGAAAGAAAATAAGAAACTTGTCCATGGTAGATAACTCAAGATCTATTAGAGTCATTTTTCTTCACTCTTTTGTATTCTTCTCCATCAGTCATAGTGGCATAGGTGTGATTCTTTAATAATTAATAATACTTAAGGTCAGTAATAATTAGGATTTGAAAATAATCAGAAATTCAACAAACACAAAGTGTGACTTGGCACTGAGTGAAGACCACCAAAAGTGACCTTTAAGTAAATCTTTCCAACTAAAGTCATCCCCATTGTTAGCAAGAAATTATTTCCCATGACAATTGCTGATGTTGTCAGCCAACTTATTTTGGCTATTAGCTTTGGTTGTATACCTAACATGACAAGTCCAATTCATCTGCCATCCTACATAAACATATTTGTTTGAGCATTCATTAATGACAGAAAGCAAAAAGTATAAATATTAATTTAGCTTCTTTGTCCTTTTCACATGAATTTCATCGCAGAGGAAATAAAAGTTATTTCATCTTAACCCTTTGGTGGCTGGTATATATTAGCCGCTGTGTGAAAGTGCATATACCAGACTCATCAGTGGGCCAACAGTTCAAAGGGTTAAGATGGAAAAAAAAAAAAAGAAAAAAAAAGAAATCCAAACACATTGTTAATTGAGAAATTTGTTGTTTTTTTTTTTTGAAGAACTCCCCAAAATTAACAATTTATAAAATAAGAGGAAAAAAAGAAAGAAAACTACATCATGATGGTACTAATTTTCAAATAATTTTTCTGAGAATTGGTGGAAAGAGACAAATCCAAGTGGTTACATGAATTTTCTACTTAGGTGATTCAGGTATAAAGTACTGAAATTCATTTTCAATTGACTTAAGGTGTTTCAAGTGATAAAGGTGAAATATGTAAGTCAGAGTTGAGTCCATGCAAATAGAAATGAAAGAAAACAAATCTAAGTAAAAATATGTCTTACCTGTGTCATTCACAACTTCTGAAGAAAAGAAAAGAAATGAATTAAAACAAAATAAAAAGACCCAAAAAGAAAAAAAAAAAATGTATATATATATATATATATATATATATATATGTTCAATATAAGTTGTATTTTATGAACATTAATTTGACACTTTAACTTGACAGATAAACAGTAAATGTTTTAATTCAGGATTAATCCTTAAATACTGAATTTTGAGATAATCACCCATCTTGAAAGGCTGATGGTATTCTAAAAAAACTCAATAAATATGGCTTTGCACTGGATTCAAAGTAAATGCTTCAATGATGAGTACAATTATGAGAATCTTTCAAATTTCTGATAAGAGAAAATAATATTCAAAGAACTATTTCTTATATTTTCAAAGTGTGTGATGCACATTCAAAGAAGACATTTACTAATAATCTCTTCTGGAAATAATTTCATTGAAGTAACAACTCCAGTGTCAGATTTATGAAGGACTAGTTAAGGAATAAATTGACACATATGCTAACAAACTTTAGGGAAGTTGTAGTCAAAGACAAGTTTGTAATCTTAAAGAATATTTCAAAACTTTTTTTTCCATCTATTTCTTTGTAATATTTTAAATCTATTTAATGAATGGAAACTTTGATGAGATCAAATCAAATTATTATAATCAAACCTAAAAGCCTTCATTTTTGTTGTTTTAGACAAGGTGATGAGAAATGGGTTTTATTTTTGAGTATCATAAATTTGGTGACTAAATACAGTGGTCAACAAGTACAGTGCAACCTTGGTTCTCAAACAGAAAATTCAAGATGAAAATGCATCGGTTATGGAACAAAATTTCGGTTCTCAACATTGCCAAACTGAGGTAACCCGAACGGAATAATTTCTGAGTCTGCCGCCATGTTGTATACATTTGTGTGTTGTGTTTTTTTACCCCCAATTTTATTGTACTGTGACTTTTTTCTCTACATTGAGTCCTATTGGAAAAATAGTTTTGGTTTACAAACATTTTGGGTTACAAACGGCCTTCAGGAATGAATTAAATTTGTGAACCAAGGTTCCACTGATAAGCTCAGCATAGTACAAAGAAGAATATCACAAGAAATATCATTTTTAAAACTGGAAAAAAAAAAAAAAAAAATGGCTGCAAGAAGGTATGATAAATAGGAGGAGCAAAGGTTGAATTGGTGGTAAGACTAAATAAGCACCAAACGAACAAAATTTAAAAATAATAGATAAAAGAAAATTGACCTGAGCGAAGAAGTTATCAAACTGCTTCTATAGCAAATATTTGCTCAGAATAAATTAGGCGAATAGCTTGCAAAAGAATAGAAGAATCTAGAATGAAAAACCCAGGCCAATGAAAAAGAATTACTTTCCACAGTAACAAAGTTAAAAATTGTAGTCCCTGTCCAAAGTTTCTTTAACAATAGAAGATAATCCAATAATAAAGGTTTCAGGTTTTTAGACACTTACCCAATATATTACGAGTAGCATCGGTATCATTATCAGACTCTGACAATTCCATGTCAACAGCTTCTGTGTTATCCGCTTGCATCTCAATATCAGCTGGAGGAGTACTACCAGGTGACGGTGCATCTGGTGTGGGTGAAGGCATTGGGCTGGGTGGGTCAGGTAATGTCAACTTCAGCTCATCCAATTTCTTCTTCACAATGGCCACCCGGGAACCAAAGTTTTTGTATGCCTGAAAGAAACAAGCATAAACTGTTGAGCATCAAACCTTTTCAGTAACTTTACCAGTCTGAATTTCTGCTCATTGCACATTGTCATCTTTTTCAATGTAATACATGAGATAAAGTTCAAAACACAGAAGGATTTAGATGTTCTGTTCATGACAAAGAAAAAAGAAGCTCACAATCAAAGTAAATATCAAAATCGGTTTTAAAATTACAACAAAAGTCAAACGGTTAGTTTCATACAATCTGTATGTGACATTGCACAGAGTGTAGCACAAGGCCAGATAGGATGCTGTTAAAACTCAGCTTACTAAACCTTTACTCCCCAACAGGTACTCAACACGTCTCAAAATCTTTAGGTAAATGCCACATTTCATCCAAATTTTTTATTTGCATTAATAAAAAACTTTTAGTCATGGTATCATGTCAAAATTTCAGATTAATAAAAATAATTATGATCACTTTGATTTCATAATTGCATCCTAGCTGAATTATTTCTTTGAAAAATTATATTCATTTAAAGTTGATTGTACATATTTTGATTTTTTCCCTTGATCATACAATCTCTGAGAGGTAGGAGGTCGCTTTTTTGTTTTTATATATATATACATACATAATTTAAATAAAAACAGACCACTTTAAGATTCCATGTAATAAATTATTTCACCACAGCCCTTTTAAAAGGACTGCGGATCATCAGACTTTACTTCCAAACAAAAAATGGAAATAAAATTTACACATTTTTGACGGGCCGTATTAAATGTGTAAATTAACGAAGTGAGGAAATGAAGGGGGAGAGAGAGAAGACATGAGTGAGTTAGCAGATAATGACACATTTAAACGGTTAACTTAACGGAAGTTATATATTGAAATCGAAGGGGTAGAGAAAAAAAAAACTCATAGAGAGAAAAAGAGAGAAGGAAGTTAGAAGAGAAGATGTCACTAATTTTCTTTGTAAAAAAAAAAAAAAAGGCTAGAAACAGACGCTGTTATTTTGCTTTACTTTGAAAGTGTTATTTTGGGGGTTCATAAAGATTATAATGTTTGATATAAATTTGAATGTCTCTAGACTGTCTACAAATAATTTAATTTGATGATTGTTAGTGATTTAAATTTTCTTTAAAATTTTGGGGATTTTCTATGAAATAGTCGATTAGAAAAATATTCATAGAAAGTACAAAATTTTATTTGAAAATATAAGTTTACTTCTAGTAATCTTTTTTTAAACTCTTAAAATTTTTTTTATTGATTATTAAGTTGATATCTCTATCTGTTTTCATGAATTTAACTTGTGACTGTTTCTAGATAGGTAATCTCTTTTACTTAAATTTTAGTTAAGTTAGTATGGGGTAATATTTGAAGGTAATATTAAAGATCTTGCTCTGTCATATACTGTATTGACACATTTAAACTTATGCAAATATCACATATACACGCGTTCCTTTACATATTCAATCACTCATACAGGTACCCATGTGCAGAAATACACAGGTAACTTCATGTATTAACATCTACTTAAATATCAAAAATTTTTCCAATTTAAATATTTTATCATCAATAATGATTATTAAAGGGTAATATATTTCAATTTAAATTAAATTATCAATTTAAAAAATTTTTCTCCCTATTATAAAGAATTTTAAACTCACACTTCCAATTGGAGAATATTAAATGAGAAAATGAGATAAAACACTAATAACAGAACTGTAAGTCCTTCTTTTATAATATTCATTGTATCCATAAATATACATCTACACACATATATATCCATATATATACACATATATTCACATCTACACACACACACACACACATATATGTGTATGTATATACACATACATACAGATTTACATATATACATACACATTTACATATACACACAAATACATACACATTTACATACACACACAAATACATACACATTTACATACACACACAAATACATACACATTTACATACACACACAAATACATACACATTTACATACACACACACACATATATATACATACATACAATTACACATATATACCCACACACATATACACATACATACACACAAATATACATATATACACCCACATGTGCGTGCATGCAAAAAACATATCAAAATCCATACTTAATTACCTTAATATATCTATATTCTACCATATATATGTGAACTCACAACTACTTATATTTATACTCATATACATACACTATCTATTGAACGACATACATGTACCCATCTATATATACACATCTATACCCACACATACATATATAGAAATTATAAAAAATTGTATACATACACATCCACATGTACCCACATACACCCATATATACATATAACTACAAAAAAAAAACAAAAAAAAACGCTCATCTATATACATACAAGTATATATACATACATATCCATAACCATACCCACCCACTCCAAAAATGGGCCCACAATACATAAAATTAACACATGCATGACTATCTTTCCATATAAACGTATATACATATACCTATCAAAAGACGTATCAATGTTCAAATTCAATTACATAGTTATATATATATATACAGTTATATGTTCACCCTTATGTGTGCATAGCAACATTTCCAAAAACAAAATACCAAGATCATGTAATATTAGTCTTCCTATATAGTTATTCCTAAATATATTTAGTAAGATTTAGGTTGTTCTTATGTCAGCATTTAAAAATTAGTTCATGTGTGTGTGTGTGTATATATATATATATATATACACACACACACACACCAAATTTGATGTTTCTTTCCCAGTTAGCATTGACATTTAAACGAAAATCTTTGACAACTTCAATAAGTTTAAATTCTAAGCACTTTTAGGGGATAATTTCTTCATCTTCACTTGTTTCTGTCCATTTTATTTTCAGCACATGTACACAGAGGTTGAAGAATATTCTTGTCTCGTTCTTTTGCAAGGGAATTAAACAATTCTTGTTGACATGTTCTTGATGCACATTGAAATCTATATTAATAGTAGTTATCCTTTCATTTTGCCTTTGTGCAGCTGAAGACAAAAAAAAAAAAAAAAAAAAAAAAAAATGGTCATTTGCATGTTGAGGCAAAGAGATTTCCAAAATATTCATAAATTGCAGAAAGAAAACATTTTTTTCAATGGCCTGTTTTATATTGTATTTCTTCCCAAATTCTTGACATGAAATTTTATTTTCTCATCTTGTTGCTTGAAGTGCCTGTGAAAAAGTTCTTTATAGAAAATAGGAAAGGGTGCTGAAAATTTATTGACCTTATCAAGAGATTCCAAAATTAATTCTAATGTTTGGTCAAATTTTGGGAAATATGTCAAGAACTTATCAGCATTTCCTTGTAGGTTTTCAATGAGAAAAGTGTCTTTTGGACCATCACATGCAATAATGTTCAATAGTAGAAATACAATTACCATTGAATTATCATTGAATTAGGAGGAAGCATTATCAAACAGAAACTTCAGGTGCCCATCATATTCAGTAATTCTAATGAAATTTCAAACCAAACCCTTTATTCATTTCACAAGGATAGATGGTTCTTAGTCTGCAGTCCAGGTTAAGGGAGATAACTTGCATTAGTTGACTTTTCTGTTATTTTGACATTCATAAATTCACCTTTGTGATGTGGTTTCTGAACAAAGTATATAGATTCCACTGTCTGAACAGAGATTGAACTAATGCTCACCAGGTAAACTGCAACACTTAACCAATGCTTACATCCACTAGTCCACTCTACCAGGTGGTGGAATTTTGCCGTATAAACCTAATGTCTGTTTGATTCTGAACAAGAGCTCCCACAAATGATCAGCCATACCTGATTTCATAGCCTCTCCAATGACTACAGCTTAGCTTGCCACAACTGCATGAAGTGCATTAAACAGAATTCTGCTCTCTTCTGATGCTGGCTTGGATTTGGCCAGATTGTAAAGGGTGGGACTGTTATTAAATACCGTCCTGATGTTGTATGCATTGCGGATCCTCTCAATCCTTTCCTCAATGCATTAGATATAGCCAGGTAGACTATAGCAGTTTATATATCCTTTGATACTGGGTTGGATTTAGTCAGGTATGTGTAAAGGGTGGGACTGTTATTAAATACTGTCCTAATGTTGTATGCATTACAGATCCTCTCAATCCTTCCCTCCATGCATTGGATATATTCGGATAGACTGTCTAAGTTTACAAACTACTGTCCATCTACCTTTAAACTACTTCTCTCCTATATCCAATGTTATTCTTGCAAGGTAGCCATTACCTTAAAGTGTGTTTCTAACATTGGCTAACTACTTTTGGCACGTCCCTTGGATGCCACTTATAAATTTGACTCAATATTGTAAAGAAGGAATGATTCTTATCTATGTGAATGAAGATAGTAAATATTGGTTCATGATATATGGATGTTTTTAACATCAACTCCGTGTGAGTTATTAGTCTATCCAGAAAGACCAGTTCATTATCAATTTCCTTTTCTAGCATTAACTGTATGCAAAATCTTATTAAATTCATACAGTCCAACTGTATTTATACATCTTCCTAGTAAAGCCAGAATATGAAGGTATCATCCATTTCAGCCATATAGTTGATATCAATAGCGTCATTCTAAAACCTCTTTCCTCCACGTATTCTATAAATACATATGTCATCACGGGAGACAATAGCGATCATATAGTTATGCCTTCTTCATGCTGATATATAAACCCGAAATGGAAATACATTGTACATAGATAACCTAATAAACATGTTGGCAGGATACTGATATCCCAAATCTAAATCATTGTTTGGTCCTCCTCTTTAGAAAATTTTGGTAAATAGGCTTCCGCTATCCAAACTTACCATTTCGATGGAATGAATAGGAACATTTGTATTTGTCTCCATAAAATGGGTAGAATTTTCCTTTTTGTTTTTTTTTCCCATAGAATTCTATTTGTTATTGGTTGACCATACATTTCTTTAGTTTGCAGCAGTTAGCATTACCATCTAGGCTTTCCAATTTTGTTTAAAATTGGTATTTGTCTATCAATGCCATTTAAGTGCCTTGTCTTCTGGCATTATGATTATGCTTGTCTAACTCTGCAGACTTAGGGTAGACATTGTTCTCTTCTAATGATCAGTTTGAGACAGTGCCTCTAGTGCTTTCTATTTCAACTCATTTGCTTGGACCTTGGGAATCATTTTCGAAACTGGCTCCACCACTGGTACGATCACATCCAATTACACTGGTTTGGGCTGCCTTAGTAAATTTATTACTTTTGTTAATTTTGCCCAAAATCAAGAGTGGTAAGCAGTATCCATTTCTCAGTGCATGTTATGAACTTTGAGGACCAGAAAAGAAGTTATTTCATTTTGGTTAATCCTGTATGGTAGATGACGGAATATAGGGACATTGAAAAAAAAACGGCAGGCAAAAATACTGCGACACCTGCAAAAGTTCCACCTTTCATATTTTTTCTTTTTTTTTTCTTTTATTAATTAGTGTTGCTGCATTGACTTGAATAATTGCCTCATTGACATTGAACAGAACAAGTTCCAAATTTTTTCACTGAGAATTTTTTCAGCATTCTTCTTGGCATTAATCCCAAAGCTCTTGGAGACTGCATGGTTTTTGTTGGAGCATTTTTTCTTTCAGTTCCCACCACAAGGGTTCAATTATATTGGCATCAGGACTTTGTGCTGGCCAGTCTTCCAAAAGTTGAACACCTTCATTCACAAGAAACCTTTTTCTTGCATGTGATGTGAGGTTAAGGAGTACTGGCAGGCTGAAAAATTTCTACATCTTTGTAGTCTGGCAGATTAAACTGTAGTAAACTAGTATAGTTTTTGCTGTTTAGGGATTTATCAACTTTTACCAATTTCCTTCTACCATCGCTTTTAATGCAAACTAACACTATTACAAATCCACCACCAAATTTTACGGTCTCTGTTTCTTTCACCCACTAATAATTTTCCACATTCTCTTTTATTAGAATGTAATTATTTTGCATTCGTCATTAAAAATTACTTTTTGCCACTTTCCAGCTTCTTCTGTTACATGTTCTTTTGATGACTTCAATCTTCTGATATTTTTCAGTTAATGACGTCTTTTTTTGCTGCGATACACCCATTCAAGTTGTTTATTTTGTAATACTCTGCATAGTGTATCAACTGAAAATGCTCTGTTAAGATTGCATTCACTCCTCACTTGTCTGGCTGTTAATTTTGGATTACCGAGCAAAACAATCTTTCTTTCATCTATCTTGTATAACTTTTGTGGTCTTCCTGTTTTCTTTGCAATTAAAACACTTCCAGTAGTAGCAAATGTCTTTTGAATGGTTTGAAAAATGCTTCTGGAAATTCCCAGCCACCTGGCTATTTTTCATCGAGATCTCTTCCTCTTCAAAGTCTTTGTTTCAGTAGAGGTTTTAGCCAGGATTTCAATGTCAAAAAAGCTAGCTAATGTCTAGCTATAATAACTTGCCAAAGCACCTTACACTCATGTTCATAAGATGGAACAATTCCTACTCAGATATTTGCATATTATCATGACTAACATCTCAGATCTTTCAGCGGCCCAATAGTTTGGGATGGTCTTTTATCTGCTTAAAGTGGCATGTCTTCTGTTACAAGATACCTACAAAAATGCAACAACTTATTTTCCAATCAAGATAGCCAAAAATGCATTCCAAAAGCTAAGCAGAGCATTAAGAGACAGAAAAGCTTTGTTAGAAACAAAGAAAAGAGTACTGAACTGTTATTGTGATATCTGTTCTCCTATATGGCAGTGAATGCAGGACAAACTTGAAGCAACAGAAATGTGGTTCTACAGAAGAATGCTAAGGATACCATGGATTGAACATGTGAGTAATGACTGAATAAAGTTTTGGAGAAAATGGAAACAAAAAGGCAACTCATATTTAACATCAGGAAGAGGCAGTTGAAATCTCTGGGGCACGTAATGGGGAAAGAGGGCTTGGAAAATCTGATACACACAAGACAAAGTGAGAGCAAGAGGGACAGAGGAAAACTGTGAAAAATAGTGAAAAGACAAAATTTATTAAGAGCTACAAGGAACAGGAAGATGTGGAAGGTTATGATCGCCTATGTCCTGAAGGAACATGGCACATAAGAAGATCCACAGATACTGACTGCTGATAAAAGCATATAATCTTAACTTCTTACTAAAATAAAAGGTGTATAATCATTTTTATGCAGTTGGCCCAAATCTTTTACATGACTCTTCATTTTTTAAACTTTTGTTTACCACTGTTTTCTTGTAGGTACTTAATTGGTGACTGCTAAGGTTTACAAAAATTTCCATGGGTTGATAGTGGACTTTGTTTAATCTCTTATTGTGAACTTTTAACTATTTTAGTTTGTCTATTTTGGCATACCTTGAGCCTTATCAGTTCTTCATTACTTGATCAGATCTTGTTGGATTCTGTGAGGTTTTTTTTTTTTGTTTTTTTGTTTTATCAAAGTCTAATATTTGATTTAGAAACAAGTTTTCTTCTTAAATAGTTCACTCTTTTTATCCCCTGCTTTGAAGGATTCTTCCGAGTATGCCCAGTTTTTTTCTATTGTTGTTGGCACCCTTCTGGAATCAATTGTTTTGATATCTAAGCCAGGTGGAATCGGCTTTAGGCATCTGCAGAAGAACATGAGAGGAGTTTGACTTTCATGTCAATTTTTGCTGATGTCTGCATTTCCATTCTTTTACAATGCAAAGTACTGCTTTGATAATTTCTGTTTTAATTTCTGAGATGAGAAATTTTGGTTATGCACGTGAAACAATGACCTAGTGTGGATGTAAAGGGTTGCAGTTTATCATGTGAGTGTGGTGTGTTTGATACCTGGTTCAGTAGCATTACAAACACCAAAATAACAGAAGAAATAATTAATACAAGTTATCTCTTTTAGCATACCACCTCCATAGATTGAATAAAGTGTTTAATTTGAAATGGTACTAAATATAAAAGGGACCTGAAAAGGATTGTCAAATACAATAACTGAAACGTAACTAAGATGAGATGAGAACAACATTGAATAAATCAGTGTATAACAATAATTCTACACATCATAAATTCAGATAAAAATAATGCAAATAGAATCAGTTTACAAATAGGAGTTGCACTGATCAGTGTATCTCGGATGTGTTAGTGTGTTTGAAAAAAAAAAAAAAAAAATATCATCTTGGCATTCTTTCCATATGGGACATGCAATTTTCTAATATCCACCATACTCAAAGTTCTAATAATTTGAAAATCCTATTAATCTACAGAATAGATCTTTACTTACATTAGCCACTATTTTGGCTTCTCTGTACTGATCCTCATAGAAGAGTTCACTCTGTTCCAACATTGTTATCATAGCAGTTCGATGGTCTATTTCTTTTTGTAGGCTCACTACATAATCTTCAAGTTTGTTACAAGCATCTTCAAATTGCCGGGAGAATTCTTTACCATGGGCTCGATCTGAGAAACAAAAAGAGAAAAAAAGGGTTATTTGCAAAAAAACATCTACAAAAATAAAGACATGTCTTCTTTTCTATCAATGAATATCATTTTCTTTAACTCTGAAACTGTCTGGAAAAATAAAGAGATCAAAGGTTGTGTATCTTGAAAATACTAGCAATTCCAGTTAATAATATGCTGCAACAGAGAATTTGTCATTTTTCATAACCACTTATCAGATACAACAAGGAAGAAATAGAAATTCAATGACTAAACTCTAAAGGCGTAATGGAGAGTGGGGTCAAACAGGCTTTAAACTTTTAACCACTGAAAAACCAAACTAGTAACTTCAAGTAGAACACACACACACACACACACACACACAGGGTGTGATGGGTAAATTGTCGCCATTTTAGATTTTTAATTTCACACATGCGTGTTACTTGTTTCTGATTTTGTTGACTGCACAGTATAGTAGAATAAGTTGGGCACAGTCTGTGAGAAAAAGAGCACCATGATGAAATTCACTCTACCAGAAATTTGGAAACGGCATGCTGTACTGCTTGGCATTCGTGCTAGAAACTTCAATACAAACATTTTCAAGTGTTTGGGTGTCAATCTGAGGGCAGTGCAGAGGATTCAGAAAGAGTTGGATGAGTCTAATGGTGATTATGAAGGTATAGCAGCTTGGAAAAAAAAAATCACTGATCATTCTGATAAGAAAAGAATTCCCGAATTTGTTGGTGAGAGCCTCAGACTCAACATGGAGGCCTACATCAAGTGCCATGAGGAAGTAGTGCTGCCCTTGTTCAAGAGGGTAGCTGCTGGAAGACCCTATGTCTAGCAACAGGACTCTGCACTATGCCACACTAGCAGGAGAACCTAGTCATGTCTGTCAGACAATTTCTGTGAACACATTACTCCTTACATATGGCCACCTAACTCCTCAGACTGTAACCTGCTAGATTATTATGTGTAGGGAGCAGATGAGTGTGAGACCAGCATAACTCCTTGCAACATCAAAGATGAACTGAAGGCAAGGATTATGGCACCATTTACCAACATAAACAAGGCAACTGTCCAGAAGAGTTGCAGTAGATTCTGAAGTTGTTTGGAGGCTGTGGTAAATGGTGAATTTATTGAATAAATTTACTCCTTAGTATTTTTTTGTGTAATTTTGGTAAATATATCTGTTAAAATGAGATGTCAATGTTATTTTTATTTTTGTGCAATTTAGACAATTTATCCATATATATATATATATATATATATATATATATATATATATATATATATATATATATATATATATATACACACACACACACACTTAACAAAGGACAGCTCAAGTCATGCTAGTCTGGGCATTGAGCACTTTACTGTGTAGGTAGCTGATTGTCTTTTGGTCTTTCTTTTTTTTTTTTCTTGTTTGGGATTTTTCCTTGTCCAAGGTGTTAGGTTATCTAGCAAATTGTCACTACTTTGCTGAGCTTCATTTCCTAGTTCCACCAGTTCAGACTTTTATAGCCAAGACCCACCATGTCACATACACAGGAGTGAGTCATCTTCAGTCCTTTCGTATTCCGTTGTTAAGAAACAAGTTCCATTAAGACAGCTTCTCCCCAAGAGCAGCTGCTTTGTGGAACAGACTCCCAAGAGGACTGTTCCCTAACAACTACAATCCTTTCAAAAGAATTACTTCAAGTCAACTATGCTTCATGTCCTCATAATCTACAATTCTTATGTACATAAAATAACTACATTTAGTAACACTACCTTGAGTGACTTTTTGGCCTTTTGGGTGAACAATAATCTAAGAAAAAAAGAACATTAAAATAAAATTTGTGTTTGTAATCTGATGTACCTATGACAAAATATACTTTAATTTGATAAATAAAACTGTCAGATGAATAAATTTTTTCATTAAGAAGGAACAAAATAGAAGCAGCCCCTTTCTTACATGGGGGGGCTGTAAAAATCATTCGTTTTTCTTCAAGGATGATACACTGTGATAAGAAAACTCAACAATGAATTGAGGAAATGAAGAAAGTAAAATTTTATACTTTATTGGCCTGAAGAAAAACTGAGATTTGATGAAGAGTTAACAGAAAAAGTCTTGAGGAAGAAATTGTTTTTTCTAAAATACAGAATAAACTCCACAAGTTGAAAATTCTTGTCAAACATTATATTAAATGTTCCTCACACCATTTTTAAATAAAATTAAACTAGGGAAGCAGTTTCAAGAGAAAAAAAAATTAAAATTTGATAAATGGTGTTTTAATTTTTTAACAGTTTTAAAATCAGAGGTGGTCAGATAAGCAATGGCCCCTCCTTTTATGCTAAAGTGTTTTCTGCCATTCCCACAAAAGAATTGCAAATTTCTGTTTGAATTTCTAGGCTAAAGAGTTATCATTATTTACACAGGAGTGGATTAAAGTATTGGTTCTAGAATATGGGGACATAATAATTGTAAATTCAATCCCTGGGCTGGGTAGTGCAGACACAGACTCAGTGCAAAAAGAGCAAGTAATAACCGAGCAGTACTAAATAAGAACAAGAGGAGATATTCCTCGATATGGACGGCAGAATGATAACAATCTCACCTTGTATATTAAATAAAGGGTTCAGTTCTAAATTCTCTGAAAGTCATGAAGAAGCACCTCATCAAGGTCAGAAGGGACAATGGTTGAAGCATTGTGATAATAACAACAAAGATGAAGACGATAGTCTAAATGTAAATAATTGCAAATATATATTAATTTTATACACTCTCTATGTGTAGACATGTCTGCAGGCTAGACCTTCAAAAAGCCATTTAATTTTCTATTTCCATCTTCAGTTTCTGTTCCCAACTATTCAGAATAAAAAAAAAAATACATTTTCCTTTACAAACAGTTAAGATTCTTTTTCTTTTCCAAAATGTCTGCATTTTTTTATTCTTCTACTGACCATGTCAACATAATTCTAGATTTGCTTTACATAATAATACTGATTACATCAACAAGCGAACAAAGCTTGGATAATGGCTACTGTGTTTCTAGGCTTTCATCTAAGGAGAACTGGGTTTGGAAAATAAAAGAAAGAATATATAACAGATTATCCAATATAAAAAAAAAAATATCAACATAATTTTTTTTATTTTATTTTTTTAAAATAATAAAGTAGCAAGAATTTTTCCACTATCAGATTTTAAAGATATAGCAGTCTGGGTGTGAACAGATACAATTACTTAATTAAGCAAAAATATTTATTAATTACTGAGATATTATCAGATTTCAATATCATTAAAACACAATGCTGTAATGGTGGCAAGTGTTGACGTTGACCAAAAGACATTCAAATGTTGGGGGTGATGGGACACACATTGTTTTCATATGCACGTAGGTTCAAGCATTGAAAATATATTTACAATATATGACATCACAAATCTTGTAATATTTTAAAAGTAAAAAAAATAATTTGAAAGAACACACAGAGAAAGGAATACCACCAATTTTACAAGAACAGAAGCAGTATTTCTAGCTATGAACTGAAACCAAATTTCTTTACTGATTTTGTTTTTTTTTTTTTTTCAGTATTTGTTAAACATAGTAGGAAAAATAACCGTATCCTTTAGATTCATTTTATAACAGCTTCATATTTTATTAAAATGGATCAGTGCTTGTTAAATTGCAACTGTTTATGGATAACTACTATCTTGTAAAAAGGGGTGCTGAAAAGCCACTAAGACACAAAGGAGGACAGTAGATAGTGATTGACATTGCATTTAAATTTATGCTGATTAAAGTTGGCTGAAAAGCATGGAGCCAGAAAGGAGTTCCACAAGTGAGAAGTATGAGAAAAGGAACTGTTAGTATAGAATTTATGGCTACATCAAGCCAACTCAACTGTCAATTGATGAGATCTTAACGGCAGTCTAGTACCGCGCTTAAATTCAAAAAGGCTAGGTACCATAGTGAAGAGTTCATCTGAACAATTATCATGAATGTATTTATAGAAAAGACACTGAGAGGCAACCTTATGGTGGTAGGAATGTGACTGAAACCGAAACTGAATATATGTAAAATTTTAAACTATCTGTACCACATAAGGAAAAATAAACAGTAAGTAACATTTAAAGTGTTTTTTTTTTCTTTTCCATAATTGTAAGGAGTATGATATTGAGGCTCAGATTGAGGAATCAGAGAGCCAAGTCTGAATTCCAGTTGAATCCATTACATTCACTTACGTGCTAATGCCCTTGGGAAAGGTATGAATCCTCTTCTCCCTCCAGCTATGGGTAAATAGCAGGACAGACTGGGTTCTATAGCCTTGGATGGCAACTGGTCTACGGCAGAATGAAATGGCAACCTACTGTGGGGAAAAAATCTGTATAACGCATGGCACATAACTGACATGATATTGAGTGACTTTGTACTTAACTCAGCAATATCAACTGATTAAAAGATTTGATCACTGTCATATGGTAGGAAAAAGATGAAAGAAGAATTCAACTTTAGTAAGAATCATTGTGCATGTATTTGTACTTGGTAGAGAGAAGTATACCAAATATGGAAGATACCAACAAGAGGAAAGCAATGTATGGCTGTAAAATAAATACAATGAAAACATGGAATTTATTCAATATGGCAACATCTTTTCTTGTAAATTTACATAAAATCATCTTTTGATCAAATGATGGCAACTAACAAACATGGATCAATGTTTGTCTCCATTAATGACAGTAAAGAAACAATATTAAATCTCTAGCCTGAAATATTATTACATCTCATCTACTGCTCTATATACCAATAGATAACCTGATCTTGACACATTTTGTAGGCATTTCAATAGAAATACTTGGGGTGCTCACCCTGAAAGAAAACTCAAATTCTAATTAGTATTCTCCAGTTTTCATTAAGTACCAAACACTGGAATCACTAATCAAGGAAAGACAAGGAACGCAACTAATTCACAACTATTAACAAATTGGAAAACCTTAAAAGAAATGTCTCCTTACGTGATATTTTTGAAAGCACTTCCAACAACAGATATAAAATTCTATGTTTGATCATTTTGTGAGATTTTTGGAAGTGGTTCAAGCCAAACATTTTTATGTACCCACATACAGTTTAACAAGCCACAGTTATTGGAATATCACTTATTTCTATGCTTGCATCACAGTTCATGCTATTAAGTATGTGCATCTGCACAGCATTTCTACATACACTGCAAAAAAAAAAACAAAAAAAAACACATGAATTCTTCTGCCACAATTGACAATGGACACCAATCTATTAATGACAAGTAAAATATTGTCATTCAATAAAGGCGGCCCAAAACTTTCATAAAGTATATTAAATATACTGGTTAAAACCAGATTTGCAAAAAACACATTGCATTTGGAAAATATATGAATTAATTTGACATTCTAGTTGTAATTCACTTGGGAAAATTTCCTGCTAAGATATGTAAATAAACCTCTTTCTGAATGGGCTGATGAAGAACTGTTTTGCATACAACTGAAGCATCTGTTGTTTGAAAGGGAGAGTGAATACAGACTACTTTCCAGTTTGGCAATTCTGTTCGCTGCCCACCAAAACAAACACTGATAAAAAGCTTAAGACTTAGATGGGGGGTCTGGAATTGTGCATAAGAGATGAAAGCATAAAAAATTGGTAATTTTATTTAAAATGTCATATTTGAAAATAAATGATCACAAATTCATTCTGCTATATATATATATATATATATATATATATATATATATATATATATGGCTATTTGTGTGTGTGCATGTGTGGGGCATTTTCTTTAATGTTTCTTTTACTGTATTTTCAATTTGAATAAATTTGGGAGGATTATGTAGATTCCATTTTGCATTCAAACACTTCGAAATTGTATCCAAAATTTAAAATAATTTACAAATATTGATAATAGCTGATTTACCACCATTTAAAAAAAAAAAAAAAAAAAAATATAAGCGCATCTGTAAATTATCATATGGTAAGAAAAGAAATTCAATTATTTCTTTAAGTTTTTGAAATTGCATTTAATATAGTCTCTTATTAATTTTTCAAAAAAAAAAAATTTTTTTTTTTTTTTTAAACTTTATAAAAGTGATATACAAGAAAGTCATTATTTCTGCAAGTAATTATTATTACAAGACAACAGTGCTTCTTCTGACTGAAATTTGTCCCACTAAGAAATTGTATTCTGGTTAAAATGAGTAATTCAAGACAATCTTGTTTTGACCTAATCCATAAAGGCAGACACAATAAGCAGCAAAGGAAAAGAGGAGGGGGAGCTAGACAAGTAACATTAGAAGAAATACAGTCTGTAAATTGATAAAGGCAAAGGAACGGGGGGGAATTGGCCACAAGGTTATTCTACAGACTTCTCACATATTCTCTGCTTTTGGAATTAAAAAGAAAGAGATAAAAAAAAATGTTAAAATCAGAGAGACTCTATAGAAACAATTCTCTTTCAGATGTATTTCAAATAAAACAAAAAATGTCTTTCAGTACACTGGAAAAAATTAATATTACTACAGCAACTTTTTTTTTTCTATCTTAAAACTTTTTTTTCCTTTTTTAAATACAAAATAAATTGGAAAAAAAAATGTGTTTACTTTACTGAGATTTTTACAAGAGCTATTCAGGCATAATTTTGCATTTAAAGAATCAGATCCTCTAAGAAGACTGTAAATGGGAAGGGAAGAATGGTGAAAAAAAAAAAAAAAAAAGAAAAAAGGAGAAGGACGAGGATGGAAAACAGAATCAAGAGGGGAAAAGGAGAAGGATTACAAAAGAGAAGATATAGAAAAAACTGTTAGATGAGAGAGAGAGAGAGAGAGAGAGAGAGAGAGAGAGAGAGAGAACAAAACAGTAAGTGAAAGCAAAAGAGAGGGGGAGTAAAGAAAGCAGATGAAAAGAGAAAATGAAATGTGAATGGGAAAACGTGAGGAGTAATAATACGAGACGAGCGAGAGAAAGAAAAAAAAAAAAAAAAAAAGGAAAAATATTTTAAAATAGAAAAAAAAAGTGTAATAAAAAGAATATTTCTACAAAAAACTTAAAACGGACGCAAATGTGTGAAGAAGAATTTTGCTTATTGCCTCACGGATGAAATCTGAGAAGGGGTTATGTCCCTTACACTGCTCATTGATTTAGAAAGAACAGTCTTGAAAATTCAAACTGAAAACTATTTCCATCTTTTTACATGACAAATTTAAATTCTGATGTTAAGAACACAGTAAGCTCTAGAGATTTTCTGTTTATTGATATTTTCAAGGTAAACTTTTTAGCAACTCTATTCAGGATAGAACAGACCGAAATAAAGAATTACTTTCAAAATGTTAAACTTTAATTTATAAGCTATATAGGTAAGAAAAAACAAAAAGAAGATTCTGTATAAATTCAAGTGAAATATACGTTTAAAGATTAAAAAGAATAAGTTGTTATTTCATTGTTTTATCTTTATAATAGCTATTTAATTTATTTTTTCAATCTTTAATTTGGTAGATTGATGGATTACCTATAAAAAGTTTAAAATGTTACAGATAAAGCAAATCTGTCATCGTATATCAACAAAAACAATACATGAACATGATTTGTAGCTGGAAGATTTTTTATTTTGATGTTATTGATGGCATTTAAAAAAAAAAAAAAAGTCCCAGGATGTAAAAATGTTGATTTTTTTCAGGACAGGCATGTTTCATTTCAAAATTTAGCCTTTAAAGCTGTTAATTTTTTGTAAAAACCTGAGCACAATTTTAATCAATTAAAGAACAGAAGTTAAAATATATACATTTTCTCTATTTATTATGTCTCCTTTCTTTTTAAATGTCGTATTTTAAACGGATGGAAATGCATTCAGAAATTCTTGATATTTTGAAAATTTTACAAGTGTATTACTGCTGTGAGTGTATTTAATAATATAACCAATCTAAAAACTTTGCCAATTTAAGGAGTTGTTCAAATTGGCTTATTATAAAGAATTTATAAACGTCATTTCTATATGAAATATAAATAGAATATTGGATGAAGCAAATCTTATGATTCCTTGTCATTAAGTTGGACATATTTAGTGGCAATTTTATTTTCCTTATTTGCTATTAAACATTTTACATAAAAATCATTGGCATTAATTTGAAGGGATAATGTTTAAATAAATTGAAACTGTAAATGCTAAAATGTAACACTGAAAACTATAATGGGCATTTCCATTGGTGTTATTGAGTCTTCCTAATGATGTTGTTAATCAGAGTTAAAAGGTTTGAGAGATCACAAACAGTAGCCAATTGCTTCATGATGCAAACAAATTGGCTGAGGACAAACAAAATGTGCTTTATTAAACCAAAATATTTTGTATTGGGTCTGAAGTCAACTACAAAAAATGTCAAGTAAAATCAAAGGAAAGAAGGATTTATTTAGATGATTTACCTGTAAAAAGTTGGGAATCAACATTTACAAATGCACTTTTTCCAATAAATTATTAGACATTGTATATTAAAACATGTCAGCTAACGCCATGAAATTCAGTATATAAAAAATAGTAAGCTTATTAAAAATACATATAAAAACAATTGCCATATGTAACATGAAAATATATTTATTTTGCCTATTTTGATTGTTTTTCACTGTACTTTGATTTCTATAAAACACTGATAATTTAAAACAAAATTATAATGCTGTAAAATGTTGATATTTTGCTACTGTTGCTTTTGAACTTCTATTGGATAATTCCAATTTGTTCACTTCTACTTTGTGTCAACAAACTGTTAATAAATAAGTGGTGTTGTGTCCTAATTATCAAACATTATTTTCTCGTTAGGTGGATGAATTATTGCTGTAAGCTGTTTTGTTTTCTTTCATTAATGAAGTAATGTTCTTTAAAGAGAGAACAGTTTATGGAATAATGCTCTCTGTAGTGTTTAAGTCAGGAACTGATGGATGCATCAAACACCAAGAGCACAATACTTTATAACGAATGTGGTTGTTAGTGTAGCACCCAACCTATTGAGGACTGTAACCTCGGCAACATGACAAGATATATAAAGTAAGAGGCAAGTAATGTTTGTTTGATGTTTGGCTTATTTTGAGATGTGAGACCAGAATAAAAACTAAAAGGAAAAAATGTCAATGAAATAAAAGGAAAAAAAATGTTAATTAAATCATCTGATCTGAAAACAGAACTAGGACAATGGTAAAATTTGAACCCCTGTAGATAACATTAGTAAAATGCATTAAACCATTCACCCAACTAAGTAAATCTTCAAACTTACTTGCTTCATTTTTGCCTAAGTGGGTTGATATGACAAAAACTACAGTTTCTAGTTTATATAGTTTGATCAACAGCCTGAACTAGGTCAGCACACTCAAACCTCAGTCTGGATGACTTGTGACTTTGTACTAGCACAACCATCAACAACTCCCAAAGGTTTCTGTCTACCAAATTTCACTCACAAGGCTTGGGTCAATCTGTGGTACAGTCTTCCAGCACTTTCCAAAGGTGCTGCAGACTGAGAATGCCTCCTCCAGACTGATACCATCAAGGTCAACTTCCTGATTAATCAACCATGGTGAGATTTGAACCCAGTTGTTTGTTTATATATATATATATATATATATATATATATAAGTACAGATAATAGATCCGTTTGTATGTAATCCAGGTGGATCCTAGTAATATCAAATATTAAAGGTGATCCACAAAGAGAGCTCAATGTATTTATTATAGCAGAGCATATATATTACATAGCAAAGAATCCCAAATTATCTTATGTGGGCATAGCCTATTTCAGCCAGTGCAACCTTGCGCCAGTCTTCTTCAACCCTAGACTGAATTTTTGTCGGAATCAGGGATTTAGAATTTAATTTAGATAGCAGTAGAGGAAAAAATACTGAACCTACCCAAAATGACACCGCAGCTAGATAAAAAAACAAAAAACGAATTAGTGCTAAGGGGAGGGTGAGAGGTATCTCTCTAAAAGGGGAAGATGTCCACTGGAATAAACCCCGATATTAACCTTATGATCTTAAGTTGGGGTTGTATGAAGAATGAGGTGTTGAATTGAAACTAAAAGGTCTGAAAGGGGAGTTTATGACCAAAACCTTTAATTATATATAAAGGAATTTAGGTTCCCACTAGCTAGCAAAATTTCTGAGTAATTTTCTTTAAGACATCATCTTGTTGGCATCCATGTGATATCTATAAAAATGTGTGAGCAAGTGAGAAAAACAAGTTGAGTCAGTTTAAGATTTGCCCTTGTTGAGGCCAAATGTTTGATGTGTAACCCTACTGCCTATAGTCAAGTGATCAATTTCTGAATGAATGTTGTTGTTGTTGTGTACGGCAAGAAAACTTGTGATGAAGACACAATCCCTGCTAAGAAAATATTAATGAATTTCAGGGAGACACTATTTTCTCTCCTGTAATAATCTGCAGGACTACTACAATGGTGAGTGCTTTACAATTCTGTGAGATTTACGATTTACTCTTTCAGCGAATTTACACCAGCATCTGTAGATACTGTAAAACAAAACAAAACCTATTGGAAATTTAATGTTAAATAAAAAAGTTTTCTTTTCAGGTTCCAGAAAAAACCCTAAGAAGTATTTTTGCATGTGAGTGTTGCTTGAGCAGAATGCAACTGCAGGATTTTTCACTGAAGATGAGAGACTTCATAATACAACATATAGGGCAATTTCATCTTGATCTCCCGATCCAATTTACTCTTCTTCCAGTGACTCACAGTCAGTGGTCAGTAACCAGAATTTTAACTGAACGAAGCATCACAACTGCTGCTGATGACAATGAAGACACAATCTTCAAATAATCACAGCTGGTAGCAGGGGTGATAGGACTACATATGGCCTTTCAAGAGAAGAATTGTCCAATCAGATCAGGAGCTTGCCAATTGACATAATTGCATTATCTACTATACTTTGGCATTTCAATGTACAATCCTGCTTCTAATTTCAAACCGACACTCTACAACAGCTTTTCACCAAGACTAAACTGATGATAATAAAATAGGTTTCTCCGAGATTAAAGAAAGCAGAATCAGACATATAAACCCCCATTTAAAAGATGACATCTTTACAACTAAGCAAAGACATTTTTAGCAAAAGAATAAGAATTTATTAAAGAATAATGTCACATGTGTTTAATTAGATTCAAATGAAAAGCAAAGAAAGGAAATTAGATAGCAGAACGAATTTTTAGTTTTTATTCAAAGAGAAATGACAAATTAAAAACATATCCATCTAAATATTCAGAATATATAATAGAGGTATTAACAACAACTACAAATATTTTTATTGAACAAATACTTTTGGCAGTTTATAATAAAAAATCAAAATATCAAATTAAATCCCCCCCCCAAATCCACATTATAATTATAAAATTACTAATTCATGATAAAGAACAAATAGGACACATTTATCAATCTAACAGGTTTCACTTTTATTAAAGCTTCATCAGAGAATAAGATACAGAGAAAAAGAAAAAAATTCTGGTATTTTTAGCTTTATGTTGTTTGATTTTATACTAATGTTGGTTTAAAAAGTCAAATGCTCATAAAACACGATTGATTAACCAATGAAAATGAAACACAAAAGTAAAAATACCAGAATTTCTTTCTTCTTTTTCTCCATTCTCTGATGAAGCTTAATACAAGTGAAACATGTTAGATTGATAAACTTTTCTTACTAATTCATGTAACTACCTCATTACTTAAAATGGTCAAATTCTTCCCAGTAGAGATGAATATAAATTCAAAGTAAAAGAATGATTAATATTTGTTGACTCACTCTTGGTGATCTTCCAAAGTTGATCAATATTCCATGGCGATTTATTTTTCATTTTCCATATTATTCAAGTCAGGAGAGTGGCTTGATCAAATGTATGATATGATTTTCTTTTAAATAATTTATTTTTGACTCATACAATTCTTTTGTAAAATGCATGAATTTTCATCTGTTTAGGCTAAATGTTCATTGAGTAAACACTGATATTCCTTTTCAGAAATATATAAAATGTTGACGCTTTTTCTGTCTCATTAAATTGCTTCCCATACTCCAATTGCCACTGAGGAATTTACCATTTTCACAATATATTTTTGAATAAATTAGGAATTTTCTAACAAATTACCTTTTACTTGGAAAAAGCAAAATATTAAATTCATCGGAGAAAATAAACTTTTTCAGTTTGAGACTAGCCATTGTTTTGGGAGCACACCCCATCTTTCACTATTTCATTTATTTTTTGCCATCAACTTGATTTTTCTAGCTGAAAATTCAACCAAATAAATTATTTTATTGTCACAGACAATGCTTGATGGTATCTATACTCACAATATTTGTTAAACTCAAATCATTTCAAATTTAACTGGATGTTTTTCTCAGGTATCCATCTCTTCCAATTTAATGATGACTTTTGTCTCAGGTAGATAATTTGTGCTTATAACCAGATTTGCATTTGTCCATCAGAATCGTGTTTATAAGTTTGTTGCACACTACACCAGTATATTCATTTGATAGAGACCATTTTCAATATGGGATTTACCTTTCTTACAAAGAGCAACAACTTTTCAGCATACGTGGTATTTGCCAGTCAAACAGGTAAACTGAACTTTGTTTCTAAATGATGCTAAACTAACTTAAATTTTAATTTTAATCAGCATCTAAAGTATTTGCTCACTAAAATTTTTCTAGTTCCTGTTAAAATCTATAACTTATTACATATTCAAAATGTGTAAAAAAATGTTTACATTGTCTTTTTTTGTTATTTAACAGATTGCAACAGCTATTAGGGAGATGTGATTAAATATACCTTAATGTTTAAAAAAGATTTCAGTATTATTATTGTTTAGGTAATAAGCACAAATAGCTATATTGTGGAAAAGGGAATTTTCAACAATATAAGCATTCTTTACATATTTATGGTTATTTTTTTTAACTTTTATCAAAAACAACATTCTTGTACATGTATTTATGGATAATAATATGCATTAATTACTAATTTTTTTAATTAATAACTATTTATGCTCAGTTGTTGACATTAATAGCTAATCTGCTGATGTGTTAAAATTTTGGAATAATGCAATAATACAAATTTAAATTTCATCTCTCTGATAGATGTCACGATCTGTAAATACAGGATTAAATTTAGAATCAATTTTAAGTAATATAATTTTAATGCACTTGATGAGAGTGTACTAGCTGTGTAATAGAAATGTATTGTTTTGATAGCTACATCTTCAAAATAGTACTAAAGACTTGAAGAAGAGATTAGTAAATTGGTTTTTAGATAACAGATTGTATAAATGCAAAAAATAGCAAAGAAAACTATCGACAAGTCAACATATGTTAAAAAATGTTAAATAATTTCACCCAGTCAAATTCATTATTACATAAACCATAATCCTCTCTCTGGCTTAGTGTGTCTAATTTTACTACTTTACATATATAGTCTACACCCTGGCACAATCTTATTTTCAAAATGTCTAGAAAATATAAAAGAAATGGGTTACATTCACTCAATATAAACACATCTCATAGTGAAACAAATATTAAGCATACTACTTTCTATAAGACATCCATCAGTCCATTCTAAAGAGAAATACTTTCATATAATTAAACAAAGCAAATAATTGTTTTTTTTCCTTATTAACATATTCAGATTGTGACAGTAATGTTAAAAGTTGTTCTGTATATGGTCATTAAAAAGGCCTGAAGCCAAAGTCCTTTGATCTTAAGCAAAAAGCTTGGTAAGCAAATTTACATAGAATACAAGTTTGTGAACAAGTGTCAATTGTAGACACTGTTCTACTCAACAGCAGCTAAACTGTAGACTTTTTCTGTCATTATTAAAAAGATGTCAAAATTTTGTTTGCATGAATACTAATCCTTTATCAAGATTATTCTCCATTGAATGCTAAAAAATAACAAAGAGCTAAAAAATACAAAGAGCTAAAAGAAAAAAAAAAAAAAAAAAAAAAAATTATTTTCAAAATTAGCATCCATCTTATTTTGTATTAAAGTCCATTGTAGCTATTTTGTTATAATTTTTAAAGAAATTCCATTACCACTACCCAAACTGCCCAAAACATAAGATGATGACCCCCTCCCATGTTTTACACTAGGGATTATGTTCTTGAGATCATGGCTTGTCTTTTACTCTAAACTCACTGTCCCTGATTCTAACTGAACTATTTTGTTTCAGTCTCATCATTACTTAAAACTGAGTTCCCAAAATCTCTTTTTCCAGGTAAAAAAAAAAAAAAAAAAAAAAAAAAAATGAAAATTTTATTCAAGGCTTGCAATGATGACTTTGGAGCAAAGGTGTTTCCCTTGGTCGGTAACTACAAACAATCTGTTTACTGCACATCCTGCTTACTGCACAACATCACATATCTACTCTATTGTTTGACATATTGACACAACTTTAGGGTTCTTCTTGAACAATCTTTCTTTATAATCTTAGGCTTATAGCCTCTTAGCCAGGAAGAATCACAATGATTTTTGCTTACAGTATCTTTCCCAGATATACTTGGCAGTTGACTTGGGTACAGAAAACTGCTGTTCACAATTTGTTTTAAATCCACACGCAACTTTCACCTTGGCCATGTTCATTGCAGTAAAATTAAATTCTTTTAAAAATTTACAACTCACAAGTAAAGCTTAAAAGATTACCCCATCATAACAGAACACAAATATTACATAATTCATGAATTTCATAAATAATGAAAATAATTTTCTGGATGACAAATAATTTTATCTTTGCCAATTATTTAATGTTGTGTTTATAATGTTACTGGATTGAAGAAGTTTCTGAAAGAGATTTTCACTATTTAGATAAAGTCTATGATTGAATTATATCTTTTCTATATTAAAAACATCTGTTTCGATATTTGAAAAGTGAATTATATTATTCCAAATTAAATTGAGAATAATATAATCAAGGATCTTTTGCACCTTGCTATATATCTTACACATTTAAGTGCAGTACTAGGTTGGCAGCAAGGTCGCATCATTTTACAGTTGCGCAGGAGAGATGTAAGCGTAAGTTCTATGCTACTCTAAGTTTTCAAAAATGAAAACTTGGAGGGGGAAAAAAATTTCTAAGAGGAAAAAATAAAAACTGAAGATAGAGTTTGATCATGGTGATTGATACCTTATACTTTATATTTATCACCTTGAGTTACCTGGTTTTGTAACAGTATTTTCATTAATAATTTATTTTCTGTTGAAACTATTTTTTGAAAAACTTGTTTAATAAAAAAAAAAAAAATAAAAAAAAAATAGATCTTTGCAGACATTATTATAAAATCAATTACATAACATTTGCACTTTCATAACAGAGTTTCCTTAAGTTGAAAGGCGTTTCATTAGCAGGCATTTATGAATTTTATCTACACAGACTTTCATACAACTTATGAATTGTTTCCCTTTAACATGCTCCCAAATACTCTACCAAAATAACCACATCTCAATATCAGTGTTTTAAGAATAGAGAATTCATTCTATTACCAAACCAGGAATTATTTTTTTAAGCTACTGTAAAATAATAAAAACAAAATGTATTTTTATAACATTATTGTTGATTATTTTGTAAGATGCCTTAAAGCCAGCCTGTTTTTATTGGTGGACAGAACTGACTAGCATTGA
Source organism: Acanthosepion pharaonis (assembly GCA_903632075.3). Lineage (NCBI taxonomy): Eukaryota > Metazoa > Mollusca > Cephalopoda > Sepiida > Sepiidae > Acanthosepion > Acanthosepion pharaonis. The sequence goes on from CAHIKZ030005479.1 coordinate 104,277, forward strand.
ACTATGAATTAAAATGTGAAATCAGATATCAAGGGACAATATTATATCTTAATATTTTAATTCTTTATAGAAAAGTAACTAACATTTTTTTTTACTTTTTTAGATGTCTTTTTAAAACAGTACTACATTTTATTCATCATCCTGTAATAATAATTGGAAGAAGACAAAGACTGATAAAATTCTAAGAAAAATCTATATCATCAATCAATATTTAAAACTTGTTACAATCTATTTTCTAACAAAATAAAAAGGACTACAATTCTTAGCATAATTTTGAAAATGACACACATAAATACTAACCAAATATTTGCAAAAAAAAAAAAATATTTCGTTCCTACTATTGTGTAGAAAAGAACTGATTTTCTAGAAAAGGAAGACATTGGCCAAAAAATTTTGTTTGGCTTATTAAGTAAATTTTCTACTTAATAAGCAAACAACCTTTTTGGCCAACTTCATATAACAGAAAATGAAGTTTTAAAATTATTCTAATTCGAGGCATCATTAATATTTTTTGATTGATAAGAACAATTAAAAAAAAATAAAAATAAATAAATAAATTGAAAACAAAATTGATATTTAGAAAAATAATAAAAGATACAAAATAGAAAAAATTAAACATTTTTTTTCTGGTTGATTTACCTTTCAGTTGTTTGACTGCTTCAAGATTTGAAGCATCCAGGCGTAAGGTTGAAAGCTGCATTAGTTTTAGTTCTCCTTCAGCTTCCAATTTACTAACACTGGAAATTTTTTCAAGCATTTTTTGGGCCTGAAAAACAGAACAAAAATATTTTCAGCATAATCACATTCTATTAAAAAAAAATGTTTGTTTTTAAATTCAGAATTGCTAAGAACTTTAGAGAAATTCTAGTTTAATTTCCACTTTCAATGTCATTGTACATAGATTTCACTTTAAAAAGACTGAAGGCTGCTTCTGGTATGTCATAGAATGTTGCCATTAAAATATCTATCAAAAAGATGTACTGTAACAGTTTATGGATGATGCCAACATTTTCTGTTCACTGGACTAAACATGGTCAGAAAAATCATAGGCAACATATCTATTTGAAACCTTGGTGTGTCTTGTACATACAATCTTAAACCGATTTATAATGGAATCTTCAATTTAAATATCAAATCAAAATGGAAATACTAAAATTAAATTTTTAAGAAGAGATTGTTAAATGAACCCATAGTGTTAGTAGTACTGTTCATCTAAGTAAGTGTCATTTAGTAATGGCAAACAATGAAAAAGATGCTTCAATAGCCAACTCCAGTGTAATATACACCAAAATGCCAAGAAGTGAGAGAGAGAGAGAATTATATGGTTGTTGAGTGGGGGTTTATTCACTGACTAGTGACCATGATGTTGCATTGCTTTATCACCGTTTGCACTACATGTAACCCAACAATGATGGATAATGTACCAAATTGTTGGGTTCAAATTGCACAGAATTAACTTGTGAAGCATTTTGAAAATTTCTATTGATCACTCAACATAAACTAATTGAGTACTTATGGGAAGTGGTCAAGAAGTTTATTTTCATGCAAAACATCTTATAAACATAAGCAATGGAAAAAGATGCATATTTGCTATGTTTGTATTTTATAATACAATACAAATATGTGAATATTAAATGCATTATTATTGGATACAGTTAAGCAAAACAGTCTTATCAAAATCATGTTTATTTTAAATACATCTGTACTTTTTGACTACAGTAAATGGATATATAGTCTTAGTCAACACCATAGCCAGTACATAAGCTAATTTTATATCTTGTGTATGATGTGACCCCTTTAAAATTAGCTTGTAAATTAGATCTTCAAAAGTCACATGATATATATGTGTGTGTGTGTGTGTGTGTGTGTGTGTGTGATGCGTCCCATGGGACCTTGCTATGCATGAGATTTTAATAAATACAAAATATCTCACTTCCTTTTTTTTTTCTTTTTTTTTTTTTAATGTAACTACATAGTTTCAATATGAAGAAAAATAAAGAATATGAAATGTCATCTCTTAATTAAAATAAGAGAGATGCTTAAAATGGTTGACGAGAATGCTAATAATGTTTACAAGCAAATAAAACTTAGTGCCAGGAAATGGACATGGGGAAATATAAGGAGAGGGTCTTGGAAATACTGATAACTTCCTTGAAAGAATTCCAAAGATATTTTATAAAAGATAATGGTGTAAACTGTCATCTACATATGTCTCAACTGAAGCCCCCATGGCTCATGTTTGCTCAAAGCAGTTTTGCAGCAATAGTTTTTTTATGCTTTTTAAAACTGCCTTATTTTAAAGATCTTTGCAAAATTTTAATAAAAAGAAATGTAAAAAAATTAATTAAAAAAAAAAAAAAAAAAAAGTAATAAAAATCATTGCATTTACCTTGAATTCTGCTACAATCTGCTGGTGATTTAATTTTGTTTTTTCATCAACTGCAAAAAAAAGAAAAAAGGAAGAGAGATTAACATTCAATCAAGTGAATAAACCTTTTGGATCAACTTTTAACTTCACTGAACATTCACCATTTCAGATAAAATATTTGAAAAAAAATAAAATTAAAGTTTTTCTTTCACATTCTGAACAATGAAAACCAGAATTTGTGTTTTATGACTGCAGTGGGATGTTAGTCAAAAACTATTTAAGAAAATCTATCAAGATATTCAAACATTTTGTAGTAAAGCAATATTCAGATAAAATACCTACAACAGATTTTTCTAGTATCTACCATGAAAATCTGTCAAATCCTATATAAATCAACTATAATCATTGGTGCGTACCATTTAATATTTCAAACCAAAACATAAAAACAGATAATACCTGTTCAAGGGAAATACAAGCAAATTGTCTCACAACTAAACAGAATTGACAATTGTTGATTTTTACATCATTACAAAAGTTTTCTGTCCATTGGTTTTACTATTTGAAAAGAAAATATTGACAAAAGCCTCAATAAACAAAAAGGCTAATAATTACGAAAATGTTAATCTTTTTACATTTTTTTAAAAGCTTAATATAAAGATTGTCAGTTCAGGAGTGAAGAAGCACATCAGTAGACAGTGATTCGAAAGTTTAATTGTTGAAAATAAAAATGAACTGGAGTATCTCCATGCACTTGCAATGAAATAGCAAATAGGACTAGAGTTTATTAAAGAGCATTTATTTATTAATATACCAAGTAAATCTCTGTTTTAAACTTTTTAGAGTATAGCAAAGTGAAATAGCATAGAACTTTTTTTTTAACAAGTGAACATTAAGAAAATACTTAAGAGACCTGAGCAAAATAAAATTATGTTAAAACATCAGAAGTATATTATAGTTGGAACTTGGATATTTTGTTAAAATAAACAAACCAACCACCAGCATTATCAGCACTGGTATCCAGTATTGTTTGTTGTAATAAGAAAGGCAGCATCTTGTACTTAGTTTCATGTGTGAGTTGCACCAAGAAATGTATGCTTATGTATGATCACACATCTTTATATTCCAATATACCCAATTAAATTAATATCGGTCTTCCAATACTAGCAATAATTTAAATCAAAGGCATACAAAATTCATGTTTGAAGGCTAATTCCAAAAAGGGCAGAAAGAAATGTTTTTTGCTTAATTCAAATCATAGGCTTAATGAATCTGCAACAGTTTTGCTGAACTGGAATAAATATAAGACAAAGGGATTTCTAAAAAATTCACAGCCAGATTAAGGTAGTATTAAAAATACAATTCCGATTTTTAGTCATTTGCCCAGAACTGACAAATTCCTAGCATATCCTTTTTACAAATATGTACAAACTGTACTGCTGACATAACGAAATAGTATTTTATATCAATTTGTATTGATATTCAATGCTGTCCAGGATTTTTTGCAAGGCTTAAAGCCCTCCACCCATTACCATGTAGAATGGTACAGTTAAAAAAATAAATAAAAAAAGAATAAAAATTTGTTATGCTTTTCAGTAATTAAGCACTTCAACTCTTGCATTGCAGCTGCTAAACTTATGCATTCTGCCTTGCAAATGGATAGTGCTACAGTTTTCATTTACCACTTTTTCAAGATGCCAATGAACTATTTGGTGATAGATTTTAGAATTACTCCAGTGTGTGTCACAGAAACCAATTAAACTCAGGGATTTAACGGACTTTCTGAAAATTAAATTTTGATCCTACTTTGTAAAATTCAAATAACATAAAACACAAATGTCTTGCCTTATCATTAAATGGGCAACAGTAGACGTCATTACACTAGAACACAGATCCGGTTGAGTGGTCATCATAATGTAGATCAAAATTCATACTATTTCTCTAGACAACTTGTCTTCATACAATTCAGTCCTTACTTATCTTGTTGAAATCCATTTTATGAAGACTAGATCTGCCTTTACAAGTTTCCATAACAAATTTGCTTATAAATTTTTCTGGACCCATTTGTTCAAATAACTTCACCTTCATATTTCACACCTGGGTTAAGGGTAACTGATTTTGGATCCTTATACAAATCCAAGCCCTTCTCACTCCTGTTGTAGGAACCCTTCCCTGAGTAACCATGCCTTCAGGAGTGTAGGCCTTACTCACCACACTAGCCAATTGTGGGTTGGTGAGGCTATTTAACCCATAGAGGTTTTCAATTCAAAGTTGTCCTTCTAGACTGGTTGGCTATAGGACCTGGTCTATCCCGCTATTTCTCTATAGCTGGGGGGAGAGAGAAGGGATGGATTCATACTTTTCCCAAAAATATTTCCACATAAGAAGATGTAACAAACTTGATGTATTTCGTCCCTTAGGAGTTCATCAGACTAGGTTTTTTATGTTGATGCAATTACACATGTGCACAACCAAGAAAGTTGGGAATTTTGAAATAAAAAACAAAAACAAAAAAACAAAAGCAAATCTGAATGAAACTGGCTAGATTATAACAAAAAAAAAAATAAAAAAAAAAAAAAATTTTTTTCTCGAAATTCCAAATTCCCAACATCTCATTCATGCGCATCAATGTAAACAATAGTCCAATGAAGTCCTAAGGGGCAAAAGATACATGAAAAATTTCTCCCCTTTGCGATACATCTTGCCTCCAAAATTCTTCTTGATATATATATAAATTTAGATATCATTATCACACACAAGGTGTGATGGGTAAATTTTCACTATTTTATATATTTAATTTTGTTTATGCACATTGTTTTTAATTTTGTCAAATGTACACTATAGTAGGTTCAGTTGGACACTGTCTGTGAGAAAAAGAGCACCATGACAAAATTCACTTTGCCATAAATTTTGAAATGAAATGCCATGTTGTACAGCTTGGCATTCATACTGGAAGAACCAATCAGAACATTTCAGAGTTTTTGGATGTCAATCTGAAGACAGTGCAAAGGATTCAGAAAGAGTTGGAGGAGTCTAATAGTGATTACAAAGGTGTTTGGAGTGATCTCTAGTGATAGCAACATTATACCTCCATTAATCTTCCCACATGGCCTCAGACTCGACATGGAGACTTACATCAAGTGCCTTGAGGAGGTAGTGCTGCTCTGGATTAAAAGGATGGCTGCTGGAAGACTGTGTCGAGCAACAGGACTTTGCACCATGCCACACAAGCAGGAGAACCCAGTCATGGCTGTCAGACAATTTCTACAATCACATCACCTCTCACATCTGACCATCTAACTCCCCAGACTGCAGCCCTCTTGATTATTATGTGTGGGGCACAGTTGAGCAAGAGACCAACACCAAAATGAACCGAAGGCAAGGATTATGGCAGCATTCACCAACATAAGCAAGGAGATCGTCCAGAAAAGTTGCAGGAGATTCTGAAGTTGTCTGGAGACTGCGGTTGAAGCCAATGGTGATTATATTGAATAAATTCACTCTTTAGTATTTTGACTTATTTTTGTGTATTTTGATAAATATATCTGTTAAAATGAGATGTCAACGTTATTCTTATTTTTGCATAATTTAGACAATTTATCCATCACACTATATATATATATATATATATATATATATATATATACACCCCCCCCCCAAAGCAATTTCTCCGAGTTTCTTCATTTTGATTTCAGTATCTCTTCACATTAGTTAATGTCAATTTGTTATAATAATAGGATCGTCATTGCAACTATCAACAATTATCAGTTTATACGTAACATGTTTAGTTTAGATACAAGTATCAACAAGTGATAAAGTCTTGATTAATTAAATAAGTGTACAATATTCTTGGTTCTGTTTGCATTGAATCACACTGTTTTGACTTTCTTTTCCACATAGTTTTTTAGTTTTAATTGCAAACTCTTCTAGCTGTTACATATATACAATTCACAAGCAACCGGAGTATACAAATCAACTTTTAACATCGATTTGGTGTATAAATAAATTAAACTGAAATTCTGGGAAAGAGAAAATGCTGTACATGAAAATATCTCATGATAATATTTGTGAATATCACTTTGCAACAAAAAGTGTCTTATATTGTCCCTTGTTGGATTGAATTGTGAAAAATCCTCAACAATCGTCACAATTTCTTTAAAAGATTGTAAAGAAATGAGTACATATGGATTTATTTCTCTCAGAGTATTTTTTAACAATGACTTGAATTAATAAAAGTTTTGGATGCTTGATATGCCTAGGATATGTTCACTTATGAATAACCCAAGAGATTCTGGTGGATTTCACATTATTGTCAATGCTACACCCAACAAGATGTTTATTATTTGCATTTCTACTCTGATATCAATCGACACTGCTTTACAAAATACACTTGTGTTCAGTAGGTTTAGATCTGGTATCCTGATCAACAGTCCCCCCCCCATGCTGGAGATCTTTATATTGACTGGTATTTATTTCTTGGTAACCTTGACCTTAAACATGACTGACATTTTGGATCTATACTGAAGTAGTGACCAGACTGGAAAGGTGGTTTCTGTTGTTTCACAATCATTAGAACTTTCTTAATCTTCTCCCTTTTTCTCTTCAACTGGATCAGTTTCAATTGCCTCGGCTCTTATGTTGATTATTTCATAGTCATCAAGTGGCACAAGTGATGGATTATTAGGTTCACTACAACCATTCACAGCTTCAAAGTAACTGCTCCTTAGTTTCTTTTCTTTTTTTTTTTTAATTTTTTCGCTTTTTGGAAATTCTAAACAGAATATGCCACACAACCATGATTTTAAGCCCACAAAAATAGACTCTTTTCATTTCTCATGTCAAGCTTGTTTGTATTTGTAACATTTGCATCACCAAAAGTATGCAGATTCCTAATATTTGATTTAATATTAATGCACAATGCCAAAAATATTAGTCTAATTTATTAACTTTGGTTCCCAGACTTGATGAAGTCTACACCTAGTTGCATGTCATGCATAAATGAGTCTGAGAAAAAGTTATTCTGGGCATAAAAATCAATTTCTGAACATTTGTGACAAAAGGTGATTTAACTGGAATGTTTAAAGTTGTGATTTTTATAAAAAAAAAAAAAAAAAAAAAAAAGAAAGAAATTACAGTAAAATTTAACTAGTATAATTTGTTATTTATTCATTTTTTAAACTTTTAATTTAAATTTTAAAATCTTAATATTATTTACACTATTTATCTTTGGAAAATTCCTGTTGAAAATACATCTATACTTTTTCATGAAAATAATAAACAAACTAAAAATTCTTGAAGCTATTTATATTAAAAAATTGAAACTAAACCTAATAAAATTAATTATGAATACTGCACAGATGTTTTACTCCGCTAAGCACACTAAACTCAGCATTCTTCATTTCACTTGTAAAAATATTTTAACTTTCAGATGAACACAGCAATTTTGTCTTTGAAAAAAAAAAAAAAAAAAAAAAATCCTGAGGATGACATTGTGCTAATGTCGAAAGTACTTATAATGAATAATATGTATCAACACAGTAATGTTCTAGCTCCCTTTAATAATGACACCAAAAAGCTTGTCCATGAATATGAAAGGATTCAATTGAAAATAAGTAAACAAAACTTGTCTTAATTATTCAATAAAACACACATTATATATATATATATATATATATATATATATATATATATATATATATATAAAAAAAAAAAAAAAAAAAAAAAAAAATCGCTATACAGTTGCATTTGTGTTTCAATGCATATCATCAGGCAACTGTAAATTACTGGCAAGTAAATGATTTATTTAGATTTAAAAGCAAAATGCAACTTTTTTTTTCAAAAGAAAAGAAAAAAGAGGAGGGGTTATAGGGTTTGAGGGTTTCACTCTGATCACCCAATCAAATATGACCGATGTTAAATTTAAACTCATCAAAGAAGTAAAGATAACTTTGATATATGCAAGTAGATAGGTGTGTGTGAAATTCAGATGTAAAGTTAAGAAATGAGATTTTCTTAGATGGTTTCCATACTTTGTACATATTTTTAGTTTATATATCATTAATGTAACTGGTGGAAATTGTTGGTTTATGGTGATTTCAGAATTTTTTTGCTAATCATTTCAGCTCAAGCAAGGCAATAAAGCCACTAAGACAGAAGTGGGGTTACTGAGTGTGAGGGAATATGAGAAAAAAAAAAAAAAAAACAAACACTATCAAGGAGAGAGGCTAATAGCAGAACAAAACTTAAGACAAAAGGCAACAACCAAAATCACATTTCAATTTTTGAAGATCAAAATTGACAGGGAAGGAAGAAGTCAGAAGAGAGTTCCACCAGTGAGAAGTGCAATAGAAGAAACTGTTAGCATAGAACTTACAGTTACTTATAGTCATTTCAAATATAAAATGATGAGAACTTGCCACCGATCTAATACTGTGCCTAAGTTCATAATTTGTAGGTTCTATAGAGGAGAGTTCATCAGAACATTTACCATGAAATTATTTATAGAAAAGACATGGAAGCTACATTATGGCAGTAGGAAAGTGTCTGAAGCCGAGATGCCAGGTCAGAACCAATATCGCTGCAGATTTTTGCTTGGATTTTATCAAGAATTTCTAAATATATGGCAGGAACACCAGACCAGATGTGGCAGCAATATTCAAAGCAAAGACAAATGGTAGACCTATATGCAAGATAGATTCTGGTGAGAAAAATTGTCTAGCACAACAAAGTGAAACAACTTTCTCAGCAGACTTAGCAATTGATTCAAAATAATCATTCCCCTTTATGTCAACGAAAATGTTAATCCAAGAATAAGTCAATCTCCTGGAAGCTGGTATCAGCCATACTGATAGAAAATAAAAGGGTTGTCTCAGATGATTAAAAGAGAGCAGTTACATTTTTGAAGCCATTCTTTGCCTCAGTTAACAACAGAAAGTAGATAATTTTCTAGCTGCCAATTTGACTGTATCAGATTATTAACACGGGAATAAATGGTTGTGTCATCAGAATAGATACAAAGTTGAAAACTGATGCCATCAGAAAGGTTGTTGAAAACTGAGAAAAAAATCTTCTTGGTGGGGGCATTAATGCAAACAGATCTAAAAGAATGAATTCTGATAGTGTTGGAACAATAAGTACATCCATAGTAATTAAATGATTCAAGTAATGATTATTTTAAAATCTGTTTATAAAGAACTAACCCTAGAAAAACAAAAATAAAAAAAAGTTTCAAAACTTCAACAAAACCAAAATCTGTTTATAAAGAACTAACCCTAGAAAAACAAAAATAAAAAAAAAAGTTTCAAAACTTCAACAAAACCAATGTTACCTAGAAATTTGCTGGCCTTCTTGGAGAAATCAAACATTACATTGGTTACACAATCAATTCCTTATCTTATTGGATAGATATTCTCCATTAAATTGCATATCAGCAACCAAAACACAAATATAAGTGCAACAAATACTTATTGGTAATACTAATTAATTTAATTAATTAATTAATTATTGGTAATACTAAAATATAAGCAAGTTGGAAGCTTGAACCATAAAAACCCATCAATAAAATTTTATTCAATTTAGGAATATAGTGAATATATTTCACAACTTAAGGAAAAAAAAAAAAAACTTTACATGACACCCAGCAATGCATGAAAACACAACACTTGGAAATCGAAGAAATACACTGGATACCTACAGATAAAACCTTATTAAATTCACCAAAAGGGTTTTGATAATGGCTTATGAAAGTCAAAAGCACTCAGATGTCCTCGTTTTGCACTCTCTTTTTATTTTTGTCCATTTAGTGAATTCATTTTCTATCCGTATATGGGCCGTTTGCTGCCAGTATAAGTTCTGGATTATTCTAATATCCTTCCCAAGTATGTCAAGGTTAGCAAGCAGTTCAAACAGTTCTTTGTGAGGTAATTCTCATTTGCAAACAGGATTAGTAAAATTGGATGGAATCTGACCAAATGGGAAATATATAATTTGGAAAAATTTTAGTGTGACACATTTTGTCAATAATCCCACACCATCATCTGAACAATTTTATTTGAAGCAAAAAAAGAAGGCGGGGAACTATATTCACCAAATGAAACTAGTTTTACTTAATGTGCAAATGATTCATTTGGTCAATATGCCTGCATCATAATAGAAATTAAATTTTAACTAATTTCGGTTTAAATATGCCCACATTATTTCAGATCGAATTTAGTAAGAAATGGAGTTATTCCAAAATAGAGTGGATTCATATTAACCAGAGAGGACTTGTAAATCAGAACACATGGCAACAAATACTGAAGGTTTTTTTTTTTTTTTTTTGTCAAAACTACTTCTCAAAATCTCACTAAATGACTGTATAAGAATTTATCTTTTGTTTATTTATTCTGGGGGAGGGGATGGGGGGTTGCTAAGCCAAGTTTTTTCCAGCACCCTTCATGTGTGTGTGTGTGTGTGTGTGTGTGTGTGTGAGAGGTAGGGGTCAGCACCTTATACTCAAATTTGTATGTGTGATCATATATTAGTACGAGCTCCACTGGAAATATATTATTACATATGGCTGCATGTTTATATTTCAATTTGTATTCACTGAACCTTAGATGGTTTGGTCAAATGTTTAATATTGCAGGCACTGGAAACTCAATTTTGTGTTACTATAATTTCCCATGTATAATACACCTTCATCCATAATACGCATCCCTAAAATTGTGCTGAAAGTGTGGGAAAATGCTTCTACTCACGCATAATATGCACACCTTGTTTGGTAATCAAACCTTATAAATTGTAAGTCTCCAATTTCATTACGGCTAGCATTTCCTACTCTTATTTAAAAAAAAAAAATGTTTTTTAAATATAGAATAACATTATTCTAATTTAGTTTTATGATAATTCTTATTTTATTTTACTGTAATTTTTTAAAGATTTTTGTAGCTGTGCATAATATACATCCCTGATTTTGCCTATTTATTTTGAAAAAAAAAAAAAAAAAATGCATATTATACATGGGGAATTATGGTATATATATTCTGCATTTGTATAGATTTTTATAGCATCATCATGCAGTCATTAATGGTATACATTGAAAACATTTCAAAAGATAATTTTATACTCTAGCCCTTACAAAATACTTTGATAACAGCAGTGATAAATTAATATCATCATCCCACAAAGTAAACATATGAGAAAAGAAAAAATTATATTGCCAATACTTTTCTAAGCAATATCAAATTCATTTTGGACAGCATTTGGTACAACTGCAGAGAAATTGAAACCTGATAGAAAAGAAGTTAATCATATAAAAACAAGGAATTTAATTTCTTTCTTTTTTATTATTATTAAGGGCTGCATGTTAGATGGCATCCTTCTGTTGATTCTGCAGGTTAAAAGTGATTAAGTGATAAGCATCTGAAAACAATCTTAAAGACATTTCAATATTTCTCATGAATATCTGCAAATAATTCTTGCACATGATGCAAACCCTCTCGTATGATGCAAGTGGAGATCATCATGTATGTTTCAATATTGATCATTTCTCAAGATATTTACAATTGTGGGTACTAATTAAAAAAAAAAAAAAAAAAAAAAAAAACAACAACAACAACCAAATTAACTGAAAAGTTTGAGTTAATAGTACATTATGCAACCATGAGACTTTGGTCAACTTTTCTTTTTGGATTTGGTAAAAAGCTTACAACATAAAACTTTTAAACCAAAATAGTTTTATGCTTTTGATAATCTACATTATCAATTTTGTTACCAAATTTATTTAATAATATTTTATAGGATTCAACTTAATTCAGATTAATACTTTCAATTTTTATAAATATTTCTCATATGTCGGTAGTGGGCACTAAAAAAAAGAAAAGAAACACCTGCAAATTTTACCATCTCTTACTTATAAAATGATTTGTAAAATTAAGTTAATTTTTGTTTTTAAAATAAATTACAGTTAGTCATTTCACTTTTAAGAAAAAAAATAATTTCACTGCAAGCAAGACACAAAGATGCAAGGTGTTACTAAGAGCAAAAGAAACTGAGAAAACATTAATGAAGAGAAAGGACAATAAAAGAACAGGATTCAAAAAGAAAAATGATGATTGATGTTGCATTTAAACTTTTGAAGAAAAAAGTTGAGATGAAAGGAAGAAACTGGGATTGAGTTCAATAGTCAAGAAGTGTGAGAGAAAAAAAATCTATTAAGATAGAACTTGTGATTACAGTGAGTAATTTCAACAGTAAAATAATGAAACTTAGTTGCCAAACTGAAGTTGAGATACCAAAGAAGAAAGTTCATCATAACAATTGCCATGAAAATATTTATAGAAAAATGTAGAGGGAAGCTATGGCAATGGGGAAGTGATTGAAACTAAGATGCTTTGTTCTTTTAAGAAGTTGAAAAAAAATAAAAAAACTGATCCATTATTTCTTCAAACTTTGACAAATTCTTTTAGCAAGAATTTTACTAAAAGAAAAGCAAAGAATTATCTGCTTCCTGTCAGTTGAAACCAAAGTGTTATATACCATACCTATGAACATTAATGGGCATGTTCCAATCCTCATAAATACGTTGGTCACTATTGTAAGTGGGGGCAATATGCTGTCTCAGTAGACCTCCACTAGCAGTTGTTTCATGCTGCTGGTGAGTATTGTATTTTGTTGATGTTATTAAGATTACCATTTCATTTCCAACCTCCGTTTTAGTTATTCCTCGTTCAGTAAACCTTTCCTAGGTTACAACACAAAGTTTTCTATTCTTGCCTTGATTCTTCCAGATTCCATTTTTCTAGATTATGCTAGACAATGGTGAATGAACGCGCAGTCTATAGAATATCCAATTTTATTTCAGGTTCTTCTATAATCTAAATGACAGAGACAATCTTTCTCTTCTAGAATGATGACTTCTTACTGCCTTTGGTATGGATCTTGGCTATCAAACTGCCGGAGAATTATCCTGGAGTTTCAAGAAGGTCAGAGTTGCATAGCCTAAATTTGTGCATCAAGTGAGTGAGGCAAACCATACTGGGATGAAAAAACTGAAGGGCTGAGATGATGAGGTGAATGATACCCTCCTCCAGCATATGATGTTCAAGACCATGGATGCAGTGAAGCGGGATGATCCAGCTTGTGGGGATTGGTGTGTGGACGGTCAGGAACTGAACGTGTGGGTTGATGACAGTTCTCTAGCAACTAGAGTAACTTTGAAGAGGCACAGGACATGCTGGAGGGTGCTTGTTGGCTGCAAGCTGAAAACAATGCTCAACATATAAGACATCAACTTGGCTTTCCATTGGCAGGGCAAGGTGCTGCCCATGAAGACAGACTGTGTGTGTACCACTGGGTATCAGACACTCTAACCAGGCAGGTGCAAATGCCAACCAAAGCAGCAAGCAAGACACTCATCAAGAAGTGGTTGAGTACACTCAAGAAGCTGGTGTAGGAGTACGAGCTGACTGTGGACATGACATTGGTTACATCAACTCAAAACATGGCCACCAACTGACTAATGAGAGTGCTGCAGTGGTGGTTTAACACAATGAAGAAAGAAAACAGACCCAGGCCATTGATCAGTGCTGTCAACATGGATGAGCTGGACACGGGCCATATCATGTCTCGCCACAGAAGCAAATTGCAGCCAGGATGTGTTGTTCTGTCCAGGAGGCTGTCTACTGGCACAATGTGACCCCAAAGGATGACAACTCGCATCTGACTGCACTGACCAATGTGATCTACCGATATGAAGTTAGGGTGAAGAGGATTGATACAATGGCAATGTCCTCATGTCCTGGGCACAGCCCTTACCAGGTTGGAGATTGTGTGTGGGTCAAGGCACTGCAGAGTCAGTGTACCACAAAGTTTGGTAGGGGTTAATTGACTAAAATAGACCACAGTCTTGGTGGACGAAATGCCCTGCCACGTGAAGAATCTGCGCCTACACCACAGTGTCACCACATTGAAGGAAGACTCTGGCAGCACAATATTTTCAGAGAGTGGGTTGAAGAGTCTGCTGCATGACAACAGAAATATGGATTCAGACAGTTTGTAGGAGAGGAAGCAGAACCTACACTCACTGCCTTTGTGGAGAAGCACCTGGTGAAGGCAATCGCAGACAGGCTGCCACTTTTGTGATCAGAAGATCAGTGGGGAGTGTGCTGGAGAATTACCTTGGAGATCCAAGACGCCCCGAGTTGCACCACCTAAATTTGCGCATAAGACGAGCAAATTGTGGGCAAGGTGAACCGTATGAGCATCGGCACTGGAATGACATCGTGCATTCATCAGTGAACCAGACTGAGGCTGGCAGCATGCCCAAAATGCTAATTTTCTGTTTTCGGAAAAGTACATAAATGGGCAATTATTGATACATGGATGTGTGGTGACTATAATGGCTATCATCATGGGATGTGGAATTGCCAAGACAAGTTCAAATTCTGATCTAGTTTGTTTCATTCACTTTGTGATATTGCTCTTAAGAAAAAAAAAAAAGCTTTAATAACAGGACAGACTGGGCTCTGAAGCCTTGGTTGGCAGACAGTCTAAGAGAAGGAAAACTCTGAGGGAGGTTGTTTGGAGACTTTATGGCAAACTTTATTCAATTCTTCCAAAACATGTGGCTGGTTCTACACAAGTAAATCATTTGTGTGAGTTGTCAAGCAGTTCAGTTCTAAACTGAACACTTAGGCCCTCATATTTTAAAATCAATGGCAGGGTCCATCACACATTGTATAATAAAACAAAAAGGAAAACTTATTTGCCAACGCATTTCATCTCCTGAATTTTCTCACACAATAATGTTATGCAAATTAATGAAAAAGTGTGGGAAAAAAAAAAAAAAAAATTATGATAGACTCTCCCCTTGTCTTTGATATATGATGGCCCAACAGTTCAGCACTTAGAAAATTAAAACCCAGACCATCTCATACATATGATTTGATTATAGCGATGAAGGCTTATGCAGAACCAACCATACTTTTTGGAAGAATCAAATATAGGGAACGAGCTGGAACACACAGTGTACCTTGAGGTCCTCAAACAGCCCTTCTTAGGTTTTAAATTCAGTGTTGCCTATCTCTTAGATTGATGGCCAACCAAGGATTTATAGTGCTACTATTTAATGTAGATAGGAAGAGAGATAGGTATCTATGTAATAAACTCAGCTGGAATTTGACAGATTTCTCATTCTGAGTCAGTATTCATCTCACACACACACACTTTATATATGTAGCCAAGTGGTTAATATGTTTGCTTTCTGACTATGAGACCCAGGTCTGAATCTTACCATGGTTGATTTGTCAGGAAGGTGACTTCTTGATGTTATCGATCTGGAGGAGGCAATCCCAGTGTGCAGTGCCTTTGGAAAATGCTTGAAAACTATACCATGGGTTGACCCAAGCCTTGTGAGTGAAATTGGGTAGACAGAACTCTTTGGGAGCCATCAATGGTGATGTTAGCACAAAGTCACAAATCATTGTGAACAAAGGTTCGAGTGTGCTGGCCTTGTTCAGACTTTTGATCAAGCTAGATAATGCACTCACCTAGAAACTGTAACTAATATTCACTCTGCATAATTGCAGTATAAACTACAAGTGGGCTCTGTGGATGTTGAATAAACTCAGAATGTGCAGGAGTCTGTGATGGGAATTAGCTAGTAGACTGGTGTCCTCAGATACAAGTGGCTGTGCCATTTTTTTATATATATATATATATATATATATATATATATATATATATATATATATATATATATATATATATGTATATCTCCTTGAGGAATTTATTTTTTTTTTTTCTTTTTTTACCTGTGAACATATCTAATAAAGGCTTATAAATTTAATGTATGTGCACTGCTAGAAGATCTCAAAATATAGCACTTTGTTTTTCTCAACTAGTCATGGATTCAGTCTTGTGAAATGAATTCCCATCTAGAAGCAATAGTTTAATAATCATTTTTCTGGCCTTGAGGATCCCGTTAGAAAAAGCAGACAACAGAGAAAACTTCTTAAATCAAAGTGTGCCTTTGAACACAATACAGTTAGAGAGGGGTCACGTTGACATTCATCACCAATTCTTAGCATCATCATCATTCTTATTATCATTAGTATTGCACTAAGAAATACAGATAGGCATAAACTTAAATGTGTTTTGTGAATGTCAGTGTTATTCATATAGAAAGCATTCTCAGTGATAAAATGCCATAGTTTAAAAAAAAGTTCACATTACACAATCCAATTTTCATAAAGTTTGTTCTGTTTGAAAAAATAAAAAAAAATAGACTGTCCTGATATGAAACTTATTTGCATTAGAAATTCAGATAATTATTACGGTTCAATAAAACTTTCTGTATGGATTTCATTGCTTACCAAATTCATTACAATTTCTCTAAAATAAAAGGAAAATATTTTATCTCCATGGAATCACTAATTAGTTGTGTTTGTTAACTATTTTTTAAAATATGTTGGAGATGATCTGAGAAGAAATAAATTTGGTTTATTTGCAGCAAGTCAATAGTAGAAATAATGGAGTTGTCTATGGTGAAAATAGGAAACACTATGACGTTGGAATCATAATCCGACAAAAAAAAAAAAAAAAAGAAAAAAAAAGAAGAATATTGCTAGTGGCTAAATTTGAACAATACCCACTGGTTAACTTTCATAGCCTAATTATTAAGACACAATAATGGTATTCAGAAATTTTCTTATTTGCCATAAGAGCATGTTGAAAAGTTCTCAGCCTGACCTATTTTCTAAAAATCAGTATTCTCATGTTTGGCTTCTGAAATAATGATTTTTAGGAAGTGGGTCAGACACACAACTTTTCCATCTACTACCCACCCACTGCAAAGAGCAATCAGAAAATTTATTAAATAAATAAATAAAATATTGAAAGTTTTATTTATTTATTTTTTTTTTTTTTAAAACAATTTTTTTTTTTTCCAGTTCTGCCTTTGATCAAATTTGAAAGTTTTCTTGTTATATGCAGACATGATTATATTTACATGGTTGGTAGTATAAAAGGTACACAGCTTTCCAAAAGTTTTAATGAATGAGGTTAAATTTGGAGCAAATCTGCAAGTTCAAATGTCAAATATCTTACTTGCTGCCATTCTCTCTCTGCCTCTCTCACAGATCTGATATAATCTCATTGCATGTGACTCATCAGAAAACTGAAAATTTTAATAAACTTAGATGGAAACCATTAGAAGCTAAACAAAATCTGCTTTACAAAAAAAAAAATCAAAACAGAAAAAAAAGCAATCATTTTAAAATTCTAACTTAAAAAAAAAGAAATAGTTTATTAAGTTAAGCATCCTCAGTAGTTTTTTTCTTTAATTTTAACTGGTCAGTTCTCCAGCCATCAGAATAAACAAATGATAACTACCACTGGATAAGCATTCAACAAAAGGGTGGAAAACTGATCAGCTGAAATTGGCCAAAAAGAAAAGATAAAGAAATATACATAAATTGCTGGAGCTAATAATATCTCATGTCAAAAGTTCAAACAAGTTTTAATTTACTGGATAGCTAAGAGTATCAGTTTTCACCTGGTACAAATATCTTTCCATATTCTTATAACAAACCATTTAGGAAAAAAGACGTCTCCTTTACTGTTGAAAATATCAGTTGAACAGAAATTATCTTTTGCAAAAGTCAAAAGAACAATAAGTATTTCAAACAGCCAGAAAAAAAACAACAAATTGAACATCAAAAGTGATAGCCAGAGAAGGAATTGTGTGACTTGTTGAAGTGATAGCCAGAGAAGGAATTGTGTGACTTGTTGAAGTGATAGCCAGAGAAGGAATGACTTGTTGTGATGACTTGTTGAAGTGACTTGTTAGCCAGAGAAGGAATTGTGTGACTTGTTGAAGTGATAGCCAGAGAAGGAATTGTGTGACTTGTTGAAGTGATAGCCAGAGAAGGAATTGTGTGACTTGTTGAAGTGATAGCCAGAGAAGGAATTGTGTGACTTGTTGAAGTGATAGCCAGAGAAGGAATTGTGTGACTTGTTGAAGTGATAGCCAGAGAAGGAATTGTGAATTGAAGTGATAGCCAGAGAAGGAATTGTTGACTTGTTGAAGTGATAGCCAGAGAAGGAATTGTGTGACTTGATTGAAGTGACTTGTTGAAGTGATAGCCAGAGAAGGAATTGACTTGTTGACTTGTTGAAGTGATAGCCAGAGAAGGAATTGTTGTGACTTGTTGAAGTGATAGCCAGAGAAGGAATTGTGTGACTTGTTGAAGTGATAGCCAGAGAAGGAATTGTGTGACTTAGCCAGAGAAGGAATTGAACTTGTTGAAGTGATAGCCAGAGAAGGAATTGTGTGACTTGTTGAAGTGATAGCCAGAGAAGGAATAGCCAGAGAAGGAATTGTGACTTGTTGAAGTGATAGCCAGAGAAGGAATTGTGTGACTTGTTGCCAGAGGACTTGTTGAAGTGATAGCCAGAGAAGGAATTGTGTGACTTGTTGAAGTGATAGCCAGAGAAGGAATTGTGTGACTTGTTGAAGTGATAGCCAGAGAACTTGTTGAAGTGATAGCCAGAGAAGGAATTGTGTGACTTGTTGAATTGTGTGATAGCCAGAGAAGGAATTGTGTGACTTGTTGAAGTGATAGCCAGAGAAGGAATTGTGTGATTTATTGACCATTCTACCTTTTTGAGGTTCATCATTTTATAGAAGTGAGAGCAGACAGAACAATAACAAGAGTGAAAAAGAATCAAGCGGATCTCATTAAATACCTTGTGAAGTCTGTTGCGTGTGCTGTTGCGATGAAGGTTGCTGGGACGTGGGTTTTGAAGTTTTCGGCTTATGTTTGGGTGATGCTGCCATCTGAGAAGCACGCGTTGAATGACGGTTTGAGGTGTCAGGTTCTGCAATTTTCATTAAAAAAAAAAAAAAAAAAAAAAAAATCAAATCATTAATTTTTAATTCATTTTATTTGTGGGTTGATGTGGGGGAGATACAAATGAATAATAACAGCTGAAATGAAAATTTGAAAAAACAAGAAACTGAGAATGATTCTTTTTCAAAAGATGATTTACCCCATTTAAAGGTTAGTTCAATGATGGAATGAGTTTAAGTTAGCTATTCAAGAAAAACTTCAGATTAAATGGATTTATCTTAAAGTAGTGATTTTTTTTTTTAACATAAATCATTTTTTTTCAACACTATTTACAATGTTCGGACCATTGTCCTCATCTTTGTTGCCATATTCACGCCGTTTCAACCATTGTACGCTCCAGCCTTCTTCAGGTGATTGGAATTTCGAACTGAACCCTTTATTTCATTCACCAGGGTAGATTGTTTTAGTTCCACATGCTATATATCACAATATCAGTTATTTCCCTTTAACTCAACTCTCCAAGTTTTTTGGTTTACTACAGCTGTAGCCAGGTATTGAACTCACAACTCTTTGGTTGAAGTCACTGGATGTGGCGAAATACAAAGAAAACAGCAACCAGCGAGTAAATTCAAGCTCTCCCAGCTGGTATTCCAACCTCGAGTCGTTCCTTCTTGAGTTCTGTCTCAAAATCACACTAACAGACTTTTCCAGCTGCCAACCGTGAACGTCACTCAAAGAACCCCCCCACTGGGAAAAATTAGTTGCTTTTATATTTGTCCATATACCCATAATCCCTTGTGTCTTCATGCAATCCCATAATTCATTGCGTCCCTGTCCCATAATGCATTGCATCTTTATTGCATAAAAATGCAATGCAAAGTCCCCCTCATTCTTTTATGTTATCTGGCCGAGGACGGATTACGGCAGAGCAGTAAGTGCTTTTTTCTCCCTCATTTCAACTGCAGTAGCTTTACATGCTAAGCAAATACGGGCTCTTTTTTGGCGGGGACAAGGCAAGTCGCAACCAGTTGTGCTCGTCCCAGGTTCTGTCTCATCACGTCTGCCACACTGGATTACTTCAACCAATGCTTTTATCCACTGGGCCATAACAAGTTTAATTTTTATTTCATGAAAAGAAAAAAAATGATTGTCATTGTAAATATGATGTTGAGCTTCCCTAATTTCTTAAATGCCCAAGTGTCAAATTCAGGCGAGTAATGTAAATATATTAAGAGAGATAATTAAGTGTCTAAACAACAATGAGATATAAAAAGGGGGGGGGAGCCCTGACAAGCAATTTGAAAATGTAAATCTATGTGAATCAATAATGTAGATTGTAATAATCATCTGCACAACCATCTTAGAAATTTCCCTTGAGCAATCATGATAAAATCTTTATCGTAAATAACATTAAGTATATTCTGTGAAAAAAGAAAAAAAGTCTATATAAAAAGAACTGTACACGGATTGTGGGAGGGTCTCTGATTAAATAACCCCAAAATAATGAAATCTTATGACTGTTCTTATTTATTTCACTCTCTACAAAAAAACACAAATCTCAAAGACTTATTTTGAAAGGACAATTTACAGAACTGCAAAGATTACATACACAATTCTTTTTTTTCTTCTTTTTTTGTATTTTTCAGCTACTCAACTTTATTACTACCAAGGAGGCTAGGTGGAGTAATGGATAGCAGCTAGAATTGAAGAATTGGAGAGCTGGGTTCAAGTTCTAGCCAAGTTTGTTACATTCTTGTATGTAAAAATACCTTTGGGAAATGGTATGAATCTATCTCTTTTCCACACCTCAGGTATGAATAAATAACTGGACAGACTGGTTCCTATAACCTTGAGTGGTAACCAGTCTAGGAGAAGGACAAATCTGAATTCAGAACCTCCAACTATGGATTAAATAGCCTCACCAACCCACAATCAGCCAAGCATGGTGAATACAACTCCACTGCCTGAATAAATCAGGGAGTGGCTCTTTCAACAGAAGAAACAAGGATCCGGTGCATTTTTGGTGACTGTGGGAAAGGTTATACTTCTCAAAGAAATAAAAGAGAAAAAAAGTCATTTACTCATATTTCAAATTTAGAAATGTATTGAAGATTGATACAATTTATAAACACATTCATTGACAAAATATTTTGCTACTTCACCTGTTAAACTCTAAACAACTTTAAATAATATACAATTCTTGAAATTTGCAACTTGTCATAATATTGTTCTCCTTATTACTGTGAAATACCTGCTTTTCAGATATTTGATCTGTAGGAAGTGCTAATTGTCCTACACACACAATTGTGCTAATTTCTACACACTGGTGCTAAAATAATAAAAATATTCAATAATATCAAGTACTACTGGTTGCAATACAAAAAATAAAATAATGGTTGATATCCTAACAAACAGCATAATGGTAAGGATAAAAAAACAAAAAAACAAAAACAAAAAACCTTCAACATTTATTGCTGTCTTAGAGCTGGTTAAAATAATTTATAGTTAATCAACCTCCAAACTTGTTCAGCAGTGACTGCAACAATAATCGGCCATTACATTTTTGTAGTTTGTCTAGTTGAAATAACCAAAAGATTTTATACCAAAAGAATTATTCTGATAGTAAAAAATATATATATATATATATATATATAATCTCATACTGGATTAGTATCTTCATTTAGATTATTTTTATAATATTGTAGCAATTGAAATCAACATCTTTGTTTTTGCATCAACATTTCAAGAAAAATTTCTACATTTTTCTGTGGTTAATGTATTTTTTTTGTTTTGTTACATTGAGATCAGTAATATAAGAGTTATCTCCTCTTAGACATAGTTTAACCCCCCCCCACACACACACACACACACACTCAACACCACCACTTTTTGCAATGAGGTGATAGCAAGGCTGGCACAATATACTTTTTGCTGGATATTGTTAGACAACTTATAGCGGGGAGATCATTTTCCATCAAGATAATTTTGTCAGTTATCTTCATTTTTCCCTATAATTTTTACTGTCTTAAAACTTTGCTCAAGAGATAATAATAATAATAATGATGCAAATAAAAATTAAAAAAAAAAAAAAAACATGAGAATTTAATGTATTTTTCAGGTTCACAGAACTTCTGACAAAGGCCTATAGTTGGAATATTCAATAAATCAACAAAAAGTTTAATTGAAATATGATTGACCAATCCCAGAGAAACCCTTGAGTCAGTCAATTGGATATCAATTGAACTTTTGTTGATTTACTGGATAGCAATAATTGTAAAAATTGATAGATCAAGTTTAGAGAAAAGGTAAAATAAGAGTAAGTATTTTAAATTAATAAATGCTTGATACACAAAAAGATCAATTCACAACAAACTCTTAAAAAATAAAAATAACCTACTTTTTTATCATCATATATCAAATATATAATGATAATTAACTTCTATATTTCCCCTCTATTCTCCATATTAATCCTATCTGATTAGCTTTTTACTTTGATATTTTTCCCTTAAAGAACTTCGGGTACAGCTTGGTCTTCTTAATAATTTAACCGATCCTTAATGTGATAAACGGATAATTTATCCTAACTTTAAATTGGTTTATCTTTAAATCCCCCATTACTTAATAATATAAAACCCGTTAATTCTATTCTTTCTTTATATTAATTGTCTAAATACAATTTATTGTTAATCCTATTAAAACATATTTGTTGTTGGTATAATTTAGTAGTCCCTAGCAGGAATTTAAAATTCCTTTAAATATAATTAAAATAATTTGTAATAAATTCCCATTCTGGGGGGAAGGAGGCTCTTTTAGTTTCAATTCAACACCTCACTCTTCATATAACCCCAACTTAGGATCATAAAGTAGCTATTGGGGTTGATTCCAGCGACCATTCCCCCATTACTAACTCTGGCTCTTTATCTAGATGAGGCATCTTTTTGGGTAGGCTTGTGCCTTTTCATTGACTGGTATCTAAATTAAATTCCAAATCCCTGAATCTGAGACAAATTCAGTCCAGAGCTGAAGAAGACTGGTGCAAGGTTGCGCTGGTTTGAAATAGGCTATACCCACATGGGGTAATTTAGGATTTTTTGCTGTATAATATATATGCTCTGCTATAATAAATACATTGAACTGTATTTGTGGATCAATTTTAATATGATATTACTAGGAACCACCTGAATTATATACCAATGGATCTATTACCTGTACTAATATATATATATATATATATATATATATATATATATATATATAAAAAAATCTATTTTTAAAGTTCTACTTGAGGTCTGGGATGAACTGGAGTCCCAATAGATGTTCAAACCAAGGAACTCCACTGAGAGTTTAATTGTTCATCAGTACTGGGGAAAATTCAGCATCTATTCAGTGATGAAACATTATTAGGTTGGTTTTGGAGGGAGTGAAAGAGTTTCAAGATTCCTCCCTTCCCTGGTAGCTGTCAGAGGAGAGGTATAGACAGCAATCCCTTTGTACTCACGCTTACCAATATCTACTGCCCAATGGAATATAGAGCAGAAAAGAAAATAACAATCTGAGTTTTTGTTAATGCGTTGGAATTACGACCTCCTACTGATTCCTTTGATTTTATTCAGAATTCCTGACATATCTTCCCCTTTGCATTGCCAATAAAAAATTGGTTTACCATTTCTTTGTCTGCCCATAAGAAATTAAGAGCACTTCTGTTTTCTGCATCTCAAGAAATATTGCAATGTCATCACAGACAAGATTTCCCACCATAAAGGAAGAGAAAGTAGGATTAAGTAGAAAAACAATAAAACCCGAACAAATACAAAAATTCAAACAGATGTCATTCAAATAAAAGATACAGACAATTTCTATTGCATTTTGTCCAGCTGGAATATTGTCTGTGCAAATAGACTATCAAGAATCAAATGTTATCCATTTTATGTTAATAACAGAGAAGGCTTTTATTAAATAAGTTTTAATTTACTTACACTAGGTTTGTAGTATTCAATCAATACATTTTTTACTGTCAAAAAAATTCAATTAAAAATACACCTTATCAGTTATGTCTATAAATTTGTTATGATTAATACATAGCTTTAGAATTTGTGTGTATATGAGAGAGAGAGAGATATTATGTTATAGAATCTGAAGAATAATCGAGATTTTGTTGAATTCAATGGTGTTTCAGAAACTGAGATTTCCCACATTTTTCTTCAAGCAAAAAAAAAAAAAAAAAAAAAAGAAAAAAACAAAAGTATACCAATGAGTAAAGATTACAATTTGTACAATTTATATTTAAGATAAAAAAGAATCTATAATGCCTTTCCACAGGAGGCGTTTATTTCTATCATTATAATATTCCCAGTGCATTGATTAAATAAATAAAGTATCTGAAGATGACCATAACAATATCTGAGTGACCATTCCTCAATTTGATATCTTTTAAGCTTTGATCTTGCTTTTTTGGTTGTTCATATTGATAAATATTCTATGGACAAGAATGGAGGACTTGCTCAATTCGGGTTCATCAAATTTTTAAATGGTAACTTGACCGAAGTTTTATAATCGCTAAAAGAAGAAAGCATTTAATGGCCATTAGCAAATGCCTGTCTCTATTTTCATTGACAGCCAAATTTAAGGCTGATATTTTTTTTTTTATTTATTTAGATAATCATTGGCAAGTGCCAGAGATAAGGCCCATGTATAAGTGGAAAGCGAAGAAGTAGGGGTGGGGGCAATCAAGTTCTAAATGTTTACTTACCTAGCATATCTTTGAGTTCCGATATGAAGTTGGAATCATACACATTACGTTCCTCCCAGATAGTAAATATTCTACCAACATTGGACTTTATAGCAGAATCACTGCAAAAAATGAATAAATAAAATCAGAATGAATTGAAAAAAAGATTCACACTGAAAACTTTTTTTTTTTTTTTTTTTTTTTTCCACAGTTTATTAAAAGAACATTGCTTTTAAATAATTTGACATCTTCTGAGATCGGCACCTTCCAATGGAGGAATTTGTCATTTGCTGATAAAATACACATCACACAGTATCAATAAAATCATAAACAATCAATAAAACAATCCTCTAATGTTGGTTGTGGATGTTCAGGCCACTGTTGGAACAATGTTTAAAAGAAAAATAGAAATCTGCATCATCAACTGATTAGAGGAATAATTGACAATAAGAGAATTGATTAAACAGAATAAAAGGCACACACACACACATATATATATATATATATATATATATATATATATATATATATATATATATATATATATTTTTAAAGAGACACAATGTAGGGAAATCAGAAGTTCACATCCTAATGACGATAAAAGCATTTTACTAACGATACGAAATTGTTACAATGACCAATTTCTGTGGTTAATATTCAACACTGAATTAAATGCATTGATAAAGAACTTTTAGCTCAGCAACACAATATGGCATCAATTTGACGAGTGATCAGAAGGTCTCTGGACAGAGGTTAAGCTACACCATCTTGACAGCTGACCATAGCCCCCCCTGATATTTGGAGGGTGTGGCATATTGTGGGCCAACAGACGTCTTCAGTATATCTCATAAATACTAGGGATATTAGATTTATGTTGGGCAAATGTGGTCAACAGACCTCATCAATATCCAGAATGCTTTTCAAGATCAACAGGCCCAATGACAAATGGGCGTCTTATCCTGCTGAAATCGCTAAAATTTGTCTGGATACATGGAGGCCATGATTTTGGGGGGGTCACAAAGCAGTACAACTTGTCATTGGTGAAGGAAGTGTTTGACAGACCAGTTGAATCAACCAATACCATGTGAGCATGCCTCACACCATTACTGAATCACCACCAGTCTACATGGTGCCTTGCTGGCAACTAAGTTCCATGATCTCATAGGCTGTGTACCACAGACAAACCCTACCACTGACCTAAAACAACTGGTACCATGACTTATTGAACTGCAGCAAACATTGCCATTCTTCTAGGGTCCAATAATCAATGTCATTAGCGTAGGTGAGGTACTGTACACAGTGTTGTGGAGTTTATAAGAGCACCCTGGTGGCTTTTCTGCTCTCATATCTCAGAGAAGCTGAAGAACATGAAACTAACTTGCATTGATTTTATGTAAATTCAATTCTAGCCAATTGCTTCTGATCACAATCATTAAGGATCTGTGGTCAGTGAAGTGCTATCGATGTTAAGCAGTAAAATGCCTTTAATCAGATATTCCCAGTAAACACATGACACCATAAATGAAAATGTCAAATGTCTTCATAATTGTTTGAAATGTAATGCCCCATCTGTCTATCATGCTCTGTTTAAACCAGTGGTTCCCAAATGATGCAGTGCACCTTATGGGTGCGGCAGAAGAGAATAGCAGGTGAGGCAGAATGATTGAAAGATAAAGATTTAAAAACAGTTTCAAAAAATTCATATGCCAAAAATAAATATGATTTCAAAATGTAAAAATATTATTATAGATTACTTGTAATTGCATGCATGTGTCCCAGTATAAATAGTTATAAATAATTATTGATACATTTTATCATTGTGATATTTTTGCATTATATCAAGTATTAAGAATATAGTAACCAGGGTCTGCAAATTGGACGAGAGCGTTATCAATGATAATGTCTGACTTTGAATCTGCAATTATCTACCTTCAATCCTCTGTCTGGCTTTTTTTTTTTTTTACTTTTAAATGTACTTTTTATCACATAAATTTTGGTGAGGCACAAGCAAATTTTCATTCTGAATGTGGCCCAGAGAAAAAAAGTTGGGAACCACTGCTTTAAACTCCAATTTACAGTCAGACTGGTTGTTAAGCTGTTCATTAGACATCAAAACAACAGAAATAGGTCTGAGCATTTCCAGGACATCAACATATGATGGCACCACCTACTATTACTTTTTACCTAATGCTATGTCATGACTTTTGGTGCATCAGTGTATTTTCAGTCAAAGACTAAACCAGTTTTCAGAGCTGCGACACAGGATGTTTCTTCCATCCGCCCCCCCCCCATTTAAGTAATACACATGGTTATGAGGAACAAACTGATTAGTGAACCACAAGAAATTCAAAATAAAAAAAAAAATCAAATGAGAGTCAAAATGAATATCAGTTTATAATGACAACTTCCAAAAGCTTCATAAGTTACTTTTTTCTTTTTTTTGATTTCATTTTTGATTAGTTAAAAATAGATTTCTAAAATGAAGTGAAGAAATCTGTTTTTAGAGCCCCAGAATACTAAAAAAAATTACTTTAGGGGTTAAAACTAGAGAAAAAAAAAAAAAAAAAAAAAATGTAGATTTGTCACATTTTCTTCCTGTTGAAATGTTTACATAAATCCCAATTACTATTTACCAGTGTCGATGTTGTAGAGAAAAGAAAAAAATGAATGTTTTACAATGAGAGGATAAAGGGTTATACTTAATAACATGACAAGAATTTCAAAAAGTGGTTCTCAAGATTGAATAATGAAAAAAAAATGCAGTGTTTTTCTCATTCCGTCATCAATTTATGTAATTAGAATCATGAAGCATTTCCATTAATTGTCAAACTACTTTATCAAATAAGTTACTTATTCATTCCACAATATTCCAGTCATTTTCCTCTGATTGTTGAAGCATAAAGCAGAAAAAAAAAATAGTCCCTGAGGACATCGAATATAATAGTCTAAAATAATAATTGTAAAAAATGACTACCAAATAAAATGATGATGCAATAAAGGAAACATTCCAAGATAAAAACTTTTGTCAATTCTGGCAAAGTTTTACATGCAGATGAATAAAATTGAACAATGGCATTTGGCCTGTATCAATCTAAACCTTTTAAGGATTTAAATGAATATGTCTTTTACTAACATTGAAAGAAAAAGACCAAATATTTGACAAATGATTGAAGTATCAAAAAAAAAAAAAAAAAAAAAAAAAATTACTAAGGCATGTTAATTTGGGCAAATTTTAAATTGATTACACTTGAAAAGAGTGATTTGTGTTTAACTATTGAGTTTCATAGGAATTTTTTCAAAAGAGTCAATCTATAATAATAAAATACAGTGTATGTGTGTCCGACTGTTTTTCAATCATGGCAAACTGAAGTAACAGATAGTAACTGTTGATTAATCCACGGTTACCTCCCTTGTCAAGAAATGGTATCAGCCATCACTATAAAATGGAGCATGAATGAAGAGGTGCAAATTTTAAATTCTACACATTAACGAGTTTGGACATCAAAACAAACAGGAAAAAAATTCATCTCCTCTTTCCCCACTCCTGTAATTAAATACACTTAATTTACTGCACATGGTTTCAGGAAGAACTTATGGCACAGTGTCCGAAAGAAGAAGAAGAAAAAAAAAAAAAGAAAAAAAAAAGCCATTGGAATATGCAAGTGAACTAAAAAACAAAACTTAAAAGAAATTGTAAGTCACTTTTTTCGGAAAAAATAAAAAAAAAATTTTCTTAGTTTAAACTACAGTTTATAAAGTAAAAAAAACCCCAAAAAACCCCCAAAAAACAAATTTGTTTTCTTTACTCTAAAAAGATGTTTAGTCCAAGTGATGACTTGTCCACTGCACAAAATTCTGAACCAGAGGGACTTTACAGCAAATGTCCAACCTCCTGCAAAAATGGTTTTTGTCAGGGAATTTGGTAACTAACTTGAAAAAAGGTTTATTCAAAATTTTCAAAATTATTCAAAAGCCAATCAAGCCAATCAACCCAACCTGATAGTACATACCAAACATCTGTCTTTTTGTCAATAATAGAAAAAATACATACAACATTTATGAGGGGTTGAAATTCAAGAAAGAAAATTCAGAAGTAGTAATAACAAAATTTGAAGAATATTTTGTTAGAGACACCCATGTAACATACAAAGCTTATAAATTTTGTATCTGAAAGCAAGAGGCTTCAGAGAGTATAGAGGCATATGTCATTGTGCTCCAGCAGTTAGCAAAAGGCTGCAGTTTGGGGGAAATGCAAGACAGGCTAATTTGAGACCAAATAGTTGTAGGAGTTAAAGATGATAGTCAGGGAAAAGTTTTTAAAGGATAAAAGGCTTACTCTAGACAAATGTACAGACATAGGCAGGCCTATGAAACTTCCAAGCAACAAATATTCCTTTAGGCACAAATGCAACAGAAGCAAATATTAGCAGAGTAACACCAAAGAAATATAAAAAGAAGCTTCAAGATACAGTATGTCGTAAAAGTACAAATAAATGTGACAATATTCCATCTCACACTCAAAACAACTGTCCAGCCAAAAATGCAATTTGTCGAAAGTGTTCAAGAAAAGGATGTTATGCAAAAACGCATAGGACTGGCAGGTCTAAAATTTGAGAAATGAGGGAGGAAGAGCCACTCTATGTCCTTGGGTTTATTACTACTAATGATAGAATTAATGCGGTTACCAAAAAAGCCTGGCAAACTGATATTAAAGTTACTATAAAACTATGTAGTAATGTAATTCATTTCAACTTGGATACTGGGGCAGTATTAACGGTAGACCCCATTAATTATTTTAGAAAAAACTCTCCAATTATTCAAAAATTTAAGAAACAGAACTATGGACCAGGTTACCACAAGATTAAAGTTATCAGTCATGTGACAGGATTTGTTTGTCATTGAAAATTTGAGGGGAACCATTACTAGAGGCACCACCAATAAAAGTGCTTAGCCTACTTGGGGTGGGGGGGATTCTATAAAAAATGAAGCCCACAAATCTAAAAAGAATTTCAGGATTTTTCAGACATTTGTAGACTCCAGCATATATATATATATATATATATATATATATATATATATATATATATATATATATATATATAAAACTAGCAGCATATTGGCGTTGCGTGCTTGATTCAAAAATCGTGCGATTCATACAGCATTCGCTATCACTTGACTTAAAATATTTCTGCTGTTCCTTGCCTTTACAGGAGTGCCCTTTGCCGTGCTGATGTTGCTACATGCCTTACTTCTTGCCTATATCACACTGCAAATTTTTTCAAAGCTCTATACTAAACATTAAATTTGTTACGAAAAAAGAACTAAACAAAATGAACACAAAACAATCAGCTTTAAAAAAAGACTTGTAACTGGAAAAACCGAATGATAAAAGAATGTTAACAACAAATACTTTTTCACACCCAATCCAGTTCTGTGGAATCAGAATCAACGTTGAGTTTCTGTAAGCAAATGAGCCAATTGGAGTAAAGTGCCATGCAGATTTAAATTTTTCCCACTTGTGACGAATGCAGCTATCGATTTTTTTTTTTGCATGCTAGTTAACATTTGTGTCAGTCAGCTGTTGGCTCTCACGCTAGCCAATAGAATCTTCCTGCCTATTTGTGGCAGCCAGCTATTGGCTCTCACTCTGGCCAGTAGAAAATGGTCGCAAACTACATGAAAACTGCTGTAGAAGCACGAAAAAAAAATCGATTATTTCCACTATCGATGGGAGTTGGGAAATGCAAAGTCGGTCTTGGCTTTCCTGCTAACTTGGAGCATGTGCATGTAAATTTTGGTGCAAATCTGTTGAAAATTGCGGCCGTGCATTCGTTACACACACACACACACCCACCCTGCAGATAGAGATATGTTTAAAAATGTGTAACAACGCTCTGATGCTTGCCACTTTCTATGAAGAAAAAAGTTCAGGAAGAGTTATGGCGTTTAGAAAAACAAAATATATGTCTGGTAAAGACACAAAAAACTTCACCAGAAGTCATAAATCCTGCTTCACCAAGGTCTGTTCTAATTAAGACAGTGAAATAAGGTGAAGGACTGAACAGCCATCATCAACAAAAATTAACAACCCACAAACTTCCAATACACTGTAGCGTCAATCAAGACCTATTTTGGATGTCAGTTACTCAGAGAAATTTTGTGCAGCTGAATTGTCAGGGGATTAACACTAAACCCAAATAACTGAAATTGAAAAGTTGATTACCAATGGCAGCAGCCCAAGAGTTTATACCAGGTATGACGACAAAGTTTGACCTCCTGATGGACTTTTATATTGAAAGGACTTAAAAAAAAAAAAAAAAAAAAAAAGAAGAAGAAAAGAAAAAAAAAGACAGGAAGTAGGGGTGGGGATATGGTGCAATCCATGGTTACCTCCCTTGTCAAGAAATGGTATCGGCCTTCTCCATAAAATGGAGCATGAATGAGTAGGGGCAGATTTTAAATTCTATGCGCTGACAAGTTTGGACGTCAAAGACTTCATCACTACCCTGTAATTTAATACACTTAAATTACACCATAGTAACTACTGTAGTTACACACAATTAAAAATTAAAAAAACTTATTTAAATATCGAACAGAATGAAAGGTTTAAAAGGGAAGTCTTTATTAAAGGTTTAACTTTAATTTCATTTTTTATTTCAATTGATATAATCTAATTGAACTGTAATTAAAACTTAAGCGAGGTACAGTACATTGCTCAAATGTTTTTTCCTCTTTCTAGCATATATACTGTGATGTATTTGAAATATTACATATTTCAGATTCCCTGTCTTAAGAATTACTTTATGTAAAGGAATCATAAAGAATGGTGATTTTAAAAAAAAAGAAAAATTGCATGCAAAATAAATATAAACACACTACGGGGATCAGTTATGTATACAAAGAAAGAAGTAAGGTCTGGAATAAAGATAAAATAATTTTATTATTTCAAAATTCTTATAACTTTTACATGCACAGGACACTGAAAGTAAAAGGTCAAAAGTTCAAAAGCCCTCCAACAAGAGTTAACTTCAAGTCTGCCTGAAGAAAAGTGACTTCTAGGCTAGTATATTAATAAAACTGTTTAAAGAGCATTTTTTTTCTTAACATGTACCCCCTCTTCAAGGAAGAAGAATACAAACATGTGCACAACAAATTCAATCAATTCACTATGTAAAGGGACAGAAATAGGTTTCTTTGAACAGCTACCAAACGTTTGAGTAATCATGTGAAATTACATTCATTTCAGGGGAAAAAAAAAAGGCTTTCTTTCTATGACTGACAATCCGATCCAAAAGCAACAAAAATACCCTAGGAGATATATATATATATATATATATATATATATATATATATATATATATATAGTGTATTTAGCCAGCAATTCCTCTTTTATACATGTTTCATTAAAGATGACTGACAAGGTACTGCAATTAAGCTTTTTATTTAATTTTTCTTGTATTCATACAAGTGTTTTCTTTTCTGGCCACTTAGTGTGTAAAAACTGCCTGAAAGTTCTGCATGCCTGAGTGCTTTGAGCTATACTTTTAGCCATTATCAAGGATGATTTTATTTTTACTTAACTGAATGTATAGGTTATGTAATGTATGTATCTAGAGTTATAGTAATGTTTTATTTTTCAAACATGGTCAGCACATTATGGCTGTGTACACAGTTAATGTTGAGTGTTGGTTTTTTCTTTTCTTATTATTAGGGCTTCTATTATTTTTAATCTTTTTTTTTTTTTTTTTTTTTTTTTTACATATGAATGAGGTTATTATGCTTATATTTTCCATTAGTATGTTTTGGATGGAGCCTGTTTATTTTTTGCACTAACTTCAATGACTATTTTGGATAGTCTTAAAATATTTACACATCATTTACAAGTTCATTTTGCTTTTAATGCTGAGCTTTTTTTTCTCATTTAACCAGAGATAATGCTATTTTAAAAAGTCACTTATTACAAAAACATTTTTCTGCTTAGAATATACTGCTATTAAGTAGATGAAAACATTGTCTGTGACATACTTTATTTATAGCTATTTGTTTTAGCAAATACAGAACAATTTATTTCTGTTCATGTAAGCAAAAAGTAACAGAGAAATTACTTCAAGTGTAATGGCTTTATACTATCAAATCTAATACAACTTTGATTATTGTAAACCTGGTATTTGAAATTATACTACTATCACAATGTCATCAGTTCCCAACTATGTGTATTTATGCTGATGACAACTATTTACTCCAGTTTTAGAAGTAAGTCATACTGGTAACTGCTCTGGAAAAGGACCTCCAGTCAGTGATTAACTGGGGTAAGAAATGGCTTGTAAATTTTAATGCCTCCAAAACAAAACTGCTTTCATTTTATCACCATAGAAAACCTTTTCTGCTTTCCATCAGCATAACTGATGTTACCCTCCAGGAGATCAACTCCTTGTGACTTCTTGGGCTCACATGTTCCACTTGCACATTTATAAAATCCACCATTTGTCCGTGCATTGAATATTGCTGCCATATCTGGTCTGGTACTCCTGCCAAATATCCTGAGATTCTTAACCTTTACCATGCTGCAGGCGACAAGTGTCACCATAGAATTCTCTCCCTTTGCTGCTCAAGGAACATTCTATCACCTTGAGACAGTTGCTATAAATAAACACTTGTTAACTGTTATTTCTGATATTTTAAGCTGGAAATCACCTACTACTGCTTTGGAAAAAGGTTAAACTTCCGTTTTCCAATGCCGTTTTGATTTCTTCTAGACTCTACATGAGGTGTAACATCAATTAGACCCACATTAATTTTTTCGTGAACAAAAATGGCTGTGTTAATATACAACAAAGCCTTTAATCAGGAGTTTTTCTTTGATTAGGACTGATGATGATTTGAAGGCTTTACTCGAGTGGATATTGAAGTTGAAGTGGTCGAAGATGATAACCACATTAGTAACGTAGAGGAAAGCTATGATTACCACTAGCAGCTAATATCATCCATGCCTAATTTTATGGAAGCTACTGGCAACCAACAATATACCTGATAATAATTCACCTTTAGAAAGACTGTCTATTAATAAACAAGGAAATAATAACTTTATTTGTCAAAGAGACAAATAAACATGAGTCAGATGAAAGAAAGAGCAAACAAATGCTAGTGTCTTCTCGTATGTAAACATGAACATGTCACTTTTTTGGATGAAATGAAAGCCTTCTTAGCCATTTTGCTTATTGCACTCCCAGAATTCCACAGGGTGTAATAAAAGTTAAAGTACATTGAATTATTTACATATTTTTTTAATGTATTTGTTTTTTATTGCACGTTACAATTTTTTTTGTTTTCAACATCAAAACATGCATGCAAAATGTAATGTATTACATCAAAATATTACTCATTCTTTTATTAGTGTACAAAAACTAAAATCTATACACACAATACAAAGAAAGTTATAACAATTTTAAAACAGTAGGTGTTCATGTTTTTACACCCTCAAAAATATGCAGTGGCAGGGGGGAACAATTCTAGATAGAAATTAACAAAATTCAAAGAAGGATCTGCAATGTAATCAATCCTGATCTGGCATCTTGAATTCTGTTACTTTCTCACCAATGTGACATGGCTTCCCTGTCTTTTCTACAAATATTTTCATGGCAATTATTCTGATGAGCTTTTCTCCTTGATACCTTGACTGCATAAATTTAAGCATACTACTAGATTGGTAAATAGGTCTCTGTTTTACTGTTGGACTAGCTTGATGTAACTAAGTTCTATTGCAATAGTTTCTTTTCTCACACTTCTTGCAAATAAAAATGGTTCATAACTAACCATAAATAAAATAATCAGTTTACCTGCAGTGTCATAAAATGATGACGTTTATGTAATTTTGAAATTATATTTGTTACATATTCTGAATGAGAAATCCAAGAATTTTTTATCTATACAGCTAACTGTTGAAATAAAAAATATATATGAAGAAAGCTAACATGAAACAAAAGAAGTAAAAAAAACAAAAAAAAAAAAACAGCTTGATCTCCCTTATTTATCAATGCGTTCCAAAGAAAGCATTATGAAGACAGTGAGATGTCCAAGAATATGAACCAGTGTGCCATAACTAAAGAAGTTTGAATTTCAAGAAGCTGCATTTCAGTGATCCTCTTGTAGTTACAAGGTACTGGAATTATTCTGGATCAATCTTAAAAGATATAGGATGGTATGGAAACTGATCAAGTCCGTAAAAGTTCAGCTGCAAGACATGCAACTTATTTAATTTGGTGCCAGTAGATGACACTGAGCACATCTTTCAATAAATAAGATGATAAAACAATAAAACTAGGATGGAACTGCATTCTTATTAAAAATAAAAAAATTGTCAGGTTACAAGAAGGCAAAATGACCAACATGAAAAGACAAAAACAGTGAACTTTAGGGATACATAAAAAGTGATGGCTCAAGAAAGTTGATTAAAATTAATGACCTGCTTGAGTGACTGTCAAATACATAAAGTTGCTGAAGGTACATTTGACAACAGACTTGGAGGAAAGGTGAGATTTGTTAGCACAATGGAATCTCTATGATACAGATTGCATGCCACACATCAGAGTCTGGCTGATAAAGGTGTCACCATATTGAAAGATTAGTCAGCTCATAGCATCAACTTAAATATCATCAAGTAAATGTAGACAGAACTAAAGGGAAGTGGTCATCAAAAGAATCCACACAATCTGGAATGATTGTGAGAAATTGAAACATAGATAATGCTATCTCATATCTGTGGAGATGGTCAAAGATCTGTATGAATCCTTTCATAGGGGTAACAAAATATTTATTCAAGCCCAGGGAAGCCATATTAAATATTAAAAAAGTATAGAGTAAAGTCTTCAAATGAATATTATGTAATAATTTTTCATTATAGACATTTTTTTCTGTTTTAAAACACTATATCTTTAGGTAAAGTGATCAAACACTTTTTGATGGTACAATACATATACAGCTCTCATTACAGATATCTTATGACAACTTTCAGTTAAAACTAATGCTATTTGGTTTTTAAGCCTCTTATTTTCTTACTATACCTAATATGAAACCTAAACATCATTTCTTGAAAATTATAAATATTGTCATACATTTCTAAGTAGGTTTTTTTTTTATTTTTAAATAGGATATACAGGTATACAGAAATATGTCACTTGCAGTCTTATGTTTTTTTTTAATACATTAATTAGTCATTGCCAAGCAAATGTAGATGGAAATAATGCATTTAACAAAGAAAAATTAGTGATGACCATTGAAATTGTCTCACCTAGATAAAAATATTTGTGGAAAGCATGAATACAAATACTGATATTTCTAAGGTAAAAAGTAAAGACTTGTAAAGTTTTACACTTTAAATATTTTGCTTGAAACAAGTATATATATATATATATATATATATATATATATATATATATATATATATACACACACACACACACACATTCAGATATTTTAAAATAAAAATTGAAATTCCTGACCCATTAATAAAGCAACATGAGAGAAAGAAGAAAAAAATGGCAGTGTACCATTGGCTTGTTCAATGTGCCACATTTC
This sequence comes from Acanthosepion pharaonis, assembly GCA_903632075.3. NCBI lineage: Eukaryota > Metazoa > Mollusca > Cephalopoda > Sepiida > Sepiidae > Acanthosepion > Acanthosepion pharaonis. The sequence goes on from CAHIKZ030005479.1 coordinate 140,776, forward strand.
CTTACTTTCAGTCGATATGAAAAAAAAAGACAAGAGACATATTGAGGTGATTTTGAAACTGAAGGCCTGATCATGACAAAGAGAGAGAGAGAAGGAGGATAAAGGACAGAGAAGGAGGAGGAAGCTGGCAAGGAAAAAAAAAAAAAAAAAAAAAAAAGGGTTAAGAAATGAGGCTGTCAGGAGATGTCTGCAATATGCTGATGCGCAACACAGTTTCTCAATGTATTTTAGACTTGCACTTAGATTACAAATTTAAACTAACATCACCAAAAGGCATTAGAGGGTAATTAGGAAGTAGAAAATATGGCCCAGAAAGCAGAAAGAAATTTCATAGGTGATGGGGCAGATATATTTTACTCTGCTTTATATTGCAAATACATCTTGTTTGAAACTCAGTGTTATTCTTTTAAGATGCACAACTATAAAAGATAAAAGCATTTTTAGTAGTTGTTACTGGTTATTGTGAGAGTGAAACTCAATCTATTTCAGATTAAAAACAGATTTGCCTTGCTTCTTAAAATAAAGATAAAAAGCTTGGAGAAATAGATGCACTATACTTGGTATTAGTACTAACAAAGATTGTTTTTTCATAAAAGAAAAAAAGTTATTTTTTTTTGAATAATGGAAAAGAAACAAAAGTGGAAAGAGCATTACTGTTAAGACGTCAAGAAATTATAAAGTTAATCTAAGAAAGGAATTTGCCAAGTGATCATTATAGAATCAAACATGTCTGCTCTCAGACAGCTAATACCAGGAAAGGCATAATAAACTAATTATCAATATTTAATTTTGCCTAATGATAATATAGGGTACTTTATGTTATCTTCACATAAAAAAAAAAAAAAATGATCAAGCTACTAAATGTCAAACAGTAAATGATTATAGAGAAATGCAGAGAAGAAAGGCTCAAAGAACTTAGCCAGTTTCAATGTGGCATTCAAGAGAGAAGAGAAACAAGTATTTTAAGCACCAGTTTAACCTTTGTTGTTTAAAAGGAGGAAGAAAAATCAAAAAGTGAATTTCAAAGAATGTGTTTTTTTTTTTAAACAGGCTAATCTAACAAACAAAAATATACTTCCCTTTTCACTTTCAAAATATTTACTTTTTGGTGAAGAAAAGGATAAGAACAAGCACACCAGCTGAAGCAGTAAACAGAAAATTGAATGGACACCAAAAAAGAGTTGCATTCAGTTTTATAGATTGTAGAGCAACTTGTCAGGGGAGATAATATATACAGGAAAAGTAAGCCAGCAAGCACATGGGTCTTCCTTATTTTAAAACTATCAAACTAATTGTCTGCACCAGTCTTGTGACACCAATCCTACACGGCTCATCCAACATAACCAGCATTTGCCACAGATTAACTGAATTTGCCTTGAATCATTGATTGTACAACCTTTGCCTGACTCAACTCAGATAATCAATTCAAAATTTTACAGGCCAACTGATTTCAGCATTGTAAGATTTTTCTCCAGTTTCCATGATTTTCGACAACAATCTCTTCACATTTTTTGACTGCACTTCAACTGATCTCAGCTTATCTGAAATTCAAACTTTGAGAGCCAAGTTCAAATTCCATTCGAGTTCATTAGATTTACTTACACACAAATATCCTTAGGAAAGGTATGAATCCATCTTTTCTCCCCCACAGCTATGGGTTGAATAGCAAGGCAGACTGGGTTCTTTAGACTTGGTTGACATCAGTCTTTCACAGAAAGAAACGGCAACTTACTGTGGGGAAAAATCTGCCTCGTCAGCCATGTATCGAAAGATACAGGATCGCCCAAGTGTGTATCATGTATGGCACTTAACTGACTGATCTCAAAAGAGGTCTTGCAAAATTATACTGACCATCAAGAAGCTGACTGTACATTAGGAATTTTAAAAGTCTATGATCAGGCATTCTTATTACATATGTCCATCTTAGCTGAGACTGCATCAAAATGGCTTCTATGCTTTCCATTCTACACTTAGTGAACATTTCCTTATTAGATCATTGGAAATTTTATCTTTCCATCTGCAGTTACATATACTATGAATTGTTTGTGAAATGTGGCTAATTTGTTGATGTGAGTTCAGTAAAGTTGCACAGTAAACAGATTTGTTTTTAAGCTCAAACCCCTTTCAATCCAAACTCTCAATTGTAGTTTTTCAAATGCCGAAAAGTTCTTGGCTCAACCAAAATAAATAAAATAAATTTCTGTCTATATTTCTGAGATGAGGTATTTTAATTATTTACACTATTTACATTCTTTGGGCTGTTGTCTTCATCTTTTTTTGCCATATTTACAACATTTTGGCTATTGTACACTCTGGCCTTCTTCAGGTGATTGGAATTTTGAACTGAACCCTTTATTTCATCCAACGAGGTAGATTGTTCTACTACATGCCATGCCTCTTCCGGATGTCTTTTTTTTTGTTCACCACTGCAGGAGCCAGGTATTGAACTCACAACTCTTTGGGTCAAGTTACTGGATTGTTGGTTGGATCCAGTGACTTGACTCAAAGAGTTGTGAGTTCATCTCTAACCACTTCATTGTCAATATTCACTTGAGTAAAGCCTTCAAGATCATCATCAGAAAAACTCCCGAATAAAAGGTTAGTTGGATATTGATGTGGACACTTTTGTTCACAAAAAATCATGAAAAATTTAACATGGATTTAATCGATGTTATACCTCATGTAGAGTGTAGAAAAATTCAAAATGGCATTGGAAAATAGAGGTTTAGCCCTGTTCCAAAGTGGTAATAGGCTATTTTCAGCTTAAAATACTGGAAATAACAATTGACAAGTGATTATTTATAGCAACTCTCTCAAGGCAACAGAATGTGCCTAGAGCAGGAAAGGGAGAGAATTCTACGGCAACAATTTTCACCTGCAACTAGATAAAGGTTAAACAAACTGTTACCCATGGAGTATGTCCCAACTCTCCAAGTTACTGAACTGATCACTAGCAATACAAGGTAACAGCCCTGTCACAGAAGTTGATGGGATGTTGCTGAATACAGCCACAAACTGCCTTAGGGACTGAAACTTGAGATTTTGCCTCAGGTTTGACCCCATAAAGCCTTTTGCATAAATGGATATAGCTGCAAAGCAGCAGAGGTCTTAAATCTAGAGTCGTTTTTCTAGACTGGTTGCAAACCAAGGCTAGAAGGCCCAGTTTACCCTGCTATTTAACCTGTAGCTGAGTGGTAAAAAGAGGAATTCCAACCTTTCCCAAGGTTATTTGTATGAAAGTGAATTTGCACACCGATTCCACTTTCTGTACTGATAAGTGTGCTATACAAGAAGCACACATCTTCACATAAAGGCAAAAACTCAGAAAGATACACATATTAAATACAGATTTATAACAAAATAAAATTTAAATAATAGTTCTAATATCATAAATGAGAAAGAATATTTGAATTTAAAAACAAATTAACCAACAGATGGTGAAATTTCCTATAGTTTCAGCCAAAAATGAAATTGTGAATGGCAATGGTATGATTAGCTGTTTCCTTATAAGGAAACAGTTGGCATTCACTGACCAAATAGTAGTGATAATATAAGCTGAAATTTATAAAATCTTTCCTTTAAAACAGTTTTCAGGAAAATATGCTTCTCAAATCATCTGTTATCACACTTTCTAGTAATGATGGAAGTTTGCTTCCTAACCTTTTGTTTAAGGTTGTGTGGAAGGTCAACATCTTCATCATATTATTTTCCCTTTACATGTGGCATTCATTTTTTTGTTGGAAATGATTTAGTTTTTGTTAGATGGTAAAATTCTTTGATTCTCTAATATAGAGTTTGATGAAAGATTTAAGCAAGAAATTTCAAGGAAGATAAATTTACCATCAAATCAAACTGGTACAAAAAAAAAAAAAAAAAAAAAAAAAATCCTTTTTGATCATTGATTTCCAACTCATACTTGACAAGATGAAACAGTCATTAAATGTTCAAGATTAAAAAAATAAAATCAGCACTTTATTTTTTTTATTTCATTTGTTTTTAAAAATAAACATCTTCAACCCCATATTTGTAATCTCAGAGAAAAAAACAAAACTTATTCTTTGTCAACATTCTTTGGCTTTTCACTAGAAATGACTAGGAAATGTCATAGTTATGTAAAAACATTTTTGTTTCTTAAATCCAGGAAAACAATTAAAAGATTGGCTTAACAATAATTTACAATGTGGATGCAAGTAATTTTTTTTTTTAAAAAAAAGCTGACCGTTGCTGGCTAGTACAATTCAACTTGGACTTTTAGAAGAAAGGATGATTAAACACCAATTTGGAACTTGAAGCAGAGTCATGAAAATTCTCAGGAAACTTACTTGAAATTCTTTCAAGACAAATTGTCTAAGTGATGTACATGGGAGACAAATTTGTTGAAGTTTTATTTTTTCAATACAGATTAATTTAGGCATGAACGAAAAAGAGAACATGAAACATGAAAACTGATTCAGTCATTTGTAAGTGTCTAAATGAACAAACAGATGCGCCCCCCCCCAACGTTCTTACATTTTGCTTATGCACAGATCGACAATCAGGCAGAAACAATATTTTCAGAAAGTTCCTACGTCGTCGTCATCATATATCTCAACCTGACAAAGAAGAAACTAGTTCAATTCAGCTGTCATGATATCGTGAATAATAATAAGGCATTCTTTAAAAACATTCAGCTTCACAATTCAAGGACATTTTCCACCCGACTCCTATTTCTTTCCATTTTTTGTTTGTCCATTTCTTCAAATAGAAAAACAGTTTCTCTTTACTTGAAAAAAAAAAAAAAAAATAAAATAAAAAAAGAGAAAGAAAAGTAGATATAGTTAACAAGACTTTTCATTGGTTTGGCCAAAGTAAGAAAGAAGAAGAAAAAATTGTATATGTATTTATGCAAACTAAAAAATAAGAAAGAGAAAAAAGAAAAGGTTTATTTTAACTGCTCTATTCTTTGATTTTGTGTGTGGATGTGAAGGTTCTGTCTCAATAAAAAGCAATTTGTTCTCATGTTACTATTCGTTCCACAAAAAATTTTTAACAACTTTCCATACTTATAAAAAAAAAAAAAAAAAACCAAAAAACACACACACGCACACATCAAAAGGTTATTTGTATGAAAGTAAAGGGCCACTTATATTACACACACTGGATAAGTACAAATTTGGCAAAGAAACTGAAAAGTAAAAGACCAAAGAATTCTGATGAAGTTTTCTACCTACCTCAGAAAACCTATTGCTGCTTTTTTTTTTTTTCATCTTAATCCCAATTTAACAACTGATTTCAGCTCCTTAAATTAACTTTTTACAGGGAGGGGGGGGGGAGTGACTATCATGAGAAGAAACAGTTAATGTTAAAATTATAATTATCTTTGAGATAAACATCAATTTTGGATTTGGAAAAACTAGAAGGCTTAACAAATCTACAAAAGATACTTTTGCTCAGAATAAAAACCTCTTTTAAGAGGAGGGTAATATTTAAAATCCACTTTCATGAATGCAAGTGATTTAAGTAACAGTTGCCAAAAAAACAGTGTATAATCATTCACATCCAAAAAGAACATTGTCAACACCAAATCACATAAATATAATCTCAGTTCTGTGAAGGAAATTTCAATGATGAATCATCTTTAGTACTGGGTAGGTGAAATTCCCCATCTCCAAAGAAAATTAAAAATTTGCAATGTAGCAAGCAGAGCTTGTAAGATGACAATGAAGACTGGTAGTAGACAAATCAAGCTCATTACAAGAGAGGCGAAAGAAACATAGAATAAAATTAAGGCCAGAACAATATTTGCTTCAAGAAATCAATCCCACACTTGTAAAATCTCAATTACTGAAAATCAATAAAATTTGTCCTGACAGACATAATAAACAGTATCATTTTTTGTTTGTTTGTTTACAAATTTTTCATGGCTCCTGAGCCACTCAAGATAATTATTGATTGAGGTTATTTTACTTAAGAGGAGGTAAATAAAGAGTGCAGTTTAAGAGGATATGTGGGAAATATATCAGTTAAGATTGTAGTGATCAGAGAAGTCTGTTCAACAAAGCAGCAATTTTTGGGAAGAAGCTGTCCAAATGGAACTTTCTTCTCACTAATGGAATACAAAAGTAATGGGACTGATTCATTACAGTGTACATAGCATAGCAAGTTTTAGTTGTGACAGCCAGGACTGACAGACTAAGGAATGTATCTTGTCAGAATATTTGCCATGGAAATAGCAATAGAGTTAGCGAGAGGCTTGCAATGTTTCATCTGTGGATAAGGATAATACAATGGAAAATAATTCATCACTCCCAAGGCTATGAAGATGCTTTTGAACTCCATGAAGTCTGGAAAATGAAGATTTGACAGCTTGAACCTAGTATTCTATTTTTTTTTTTTTAATCTGATCTGGCTCTTTCTTATAAAGATAAAGCATAGGTTCCTGACAGGAATCAACCATGTGTTCCTCTTGAGGTCTGGGGTGAACTAGAATCCCAATAGACCTTCAAGGAAAGGAACTTTACTAGTTTTGGAGGTATTAAATGTTACAAGCTACACGTTTCCTCCACTGAGCTACCAGAACTAGGGCAGAGGAGAGATCAGCAGTTAGTCACCGGTTTAGATTTTTGGAGGTGCACCTATACACAGGTATTTAGCAGAGATTAGATTATGTTCTTAGGAAAATTGGTAGTATAAAGCAAAAAGACGGTAGAAACAAGAAGGGAGCCTTGGGGTATGCCTGCATTGACTTTTGGAATTTTCTCATGCAAATTTTTTCCATACCTCTGAACTCTCACTGTTTGCAATCTGAACATGCCCCAAAACTTCTAGCTCATTAAGATTAATGTAGCACAACAGAGACCTCCATTGCTCTCCAACAAGCCAAAGTATGTCTAACATTGTCTGAAGGAAAATATTTTTGAAACAATCACTATTAATACTTTTTAAGTAAGTGGAAAATTGATGTTGTAAAAAGCATCAAAAAGATTGCCTAAAAATGAAAAAAAATAAAATGTTATTTAAATGTAGAATAAAATTGAGCACTCCAGTATATTGTAAAAGTTTTGCATAAGTCACAATCGCCTTAATTCTCAGTTTGTTAATTCATTTTCATCTTCTTGATATGCTTTTAACTTTTTTCTTAATAGAAATCTATTTGAAAAATACAGAATATATAATTCCTATGCCATAGAAAATAAAATTATAAAAAGACAATTTTGCATTTCCCCAACTTGTGTATACTAATTATATGAATTGAATTCATAAAAAAAAAAAGTTTACTATATCAATATCTAAAGTCTTGAATTGTTCTAAGTCCATTTCAAAGGGATTTGCACATCAGGATTTTCTCATCGCCACAAAAACACTTTCTGAAACAAATAAATAAATGGAAGTGAAATTCTGGGATGAGGACGTTCAAATTAGTTAGATAAAATTAAGCTTAGTCCAATTGTTTAACTCTTATTTTTCTACTTGTCAGTAAGAAATAAGTTAATCAATGGATCTTTATACCATGTTTTTTCTTTTCTAAAAGAGGAGTAGATGCTGTGCAAATTTGGGTAGAGGGGACCCAAATAAAATCATTTCAGAATATTACTATTAGTTCCCTCCACTATTTTTACCTTGATGTGAACAAAGAGTAGCGGTATCAATTTGGGGAAATACACATGTCAAATTTAAAGCAAATAAGCATCAATCTTTTAGAAACAAACATCTGTACATTAATGGGCATATACACAGTCAATGTGAGTGACAAGTAAATATATATGTACACTTTAATTATCTAAGAAAGAGAAAACTTTTTTTTTTAAGTTTTTAAAAGCCTTAAAGAAATTTTTCCCTCATTTGGTAGATCAATGTCTTATAAAACAAATGATTAGGCAAAAACAAATAAAATAAAAAAGCTTATTTCTTGACACGGATATAAGCTTGGAATAAATGTTGGTGAGGTTTTCTTTAACCTGTTAAAATACAGTGGCAGGGAAACGTATTTGGATAATTGGAAAATCTTCAGGATTCTTCCAATGATTAGGTTTATTTTGAATTCATGCAAATAGTGTATTGTATTTCAATATAAAATTAACAATTACAAAGAAAAAAAATCCAAATAAACAATGCAGAATAAAATAGAAAAGTAACAGTTTCAAAAATCATATTTGGAAATTATCAAAAGTTTATTGTAAGAAGATAAAGAGAAACTTTGGGAATCTTCTAATAATATTTGAGGAGTTATGACTGTCCTCAGTTATTGTTCATGATGAGGCATCTTTCTTAAAATGTGGCTGCCATGAGTAAAGTAAATCAGTAATAAAGTGACAAGATTAAGGTATAAATTACAGGACCATTGCTAATATGTTAAATATTTCTGTCAGTATTCTTGGTTTGATTATTCTGAAATAAAAAAATGTTTGTAAAAATTAAAAATCCTTCTTCGAACTGGTTTACCATGGAAAATTTCTTCAGGAAAAACTGAATATACATAATGAAAAAGTCAAAAGAATCCATTGGAAATGGAATATAGATTATTTAAAGAACTGCATAGGAATAGTTTCAAATTCTTTACATGATAGAAAACACCTTTATTGAAAAAGAAAAAAAGGAACCAGAATTCTTGGATGAAGTTCACTCATGAACATTTTGGGAGACCTATTTTTTTGGAACATTCTTTCGTAAGACAAAACCAAAAATTTAACTTTTCAGTCAGCTCCTTGTGTATGGAGAAAAGATGGATGTGCCTAAGAGTAAAAAAAAAAACAAAAAAAAAAAAAACATGATCTACACACTGTCAAGCATCCCGGCTTGGGTGTTTTTCTCTTTCACTGATATAGAGACACTTCATATGATTGAAGCAGCCATAAATGGGGTAATGCATCTATTTTGGAAGCTAATTTGTTCTCTTCAGGGAAACATTTTGAAAAGGATCGGATCTTTCAACAAGATAAAAACCTGAGGTATTTGTCCTTAGTATTCGTTAATGTTATATCAGAATATATCAGCTGTGAAAATTTTAAATCTAAGAAGCAGGAGTATGAGAAATATTTTGCAACTATCCAAATACATCTTTCCCTGACCTGTACATAATAAACCTGCAAGTTATGTCAATTTAAACAGGAATCAAAGATTAGTTAATTACAGAAATTGTATGCAGAGATGGTTTTCTCCATCTGGTAAATAAATTAACTCATCAGGATGTAAAAAATTTCTCAAGTAATAAATGTTCATTTATAAATTTAAATATTACTATCAGCAAAAATGTACAACTCTAGGATTCTTATTGATAACTAATATTGTTTAGACATATGTTCAATGTGTGTACAAATCCTCAGAGCTAAATATATAGATGCATATAAAATGTGTCAAACATACAAACCTACCAAGCTGGACATGGAACATGCCTCTACCCTTAAAGCCATAGGCAAAATATAAAATTTTATTCATTAAGGAGAATGTCAATTAAAAATGATAATTCAGTGCAAATGGGTGAAGGGATACAGAAATGAGAACTGACATGAGATTGAATGTGAATCTTATGGCCCATGTGTTAGGCATCATGTCTTTGAGACAAGAGTTAAACAAAGGCAGCACCAACCAGAGAAGTGAGGGCATGTTTTCATAACATTCATTTACCAACAGGTCAACAGACGAGATTAAGCCAATGTGACCAGCATGGAATTTTTCCTTTCACTCTCTTTTGGTGTCAATTCTTCAGCGTAAACAAAATTTTCAATTGAAGGTTGATGGAAAATTCCATTGGGGTATGGAGTCAGAGTGAATAAAGAAATAGAAAAATCAACTTTTAAAAGAACTTATTGAGTGTTGAAAGCAATTCTGAAACTTTTGTTGATCTCAATTTGCATGTTTAATAAAAAGTTTTCAAAACTCTATATTTGGGAAAAAAACAAAACAAAAAAGAAATGAATAAATTGGAATCTATAATTTGGTTAGTTTTTTTGATCAACTAATTTCATATTTTTTTACCGTTTTACCAGTCATGTTAATTGTACTGTTTACAAAGTATTTCCAACTCAATTTTCAACTCAATTTTGTAACTAATGATTAAAAAGTGATACTATAATGGCATCAGGAGTAGATAAGTGTGAAAAAGTATAATAATCTATTGATCCTTGAACATGAAAGAATTATAATAAATTTCAAGTTACTGAGACTAATGATCACATTCTTTTTGCTACTTTAATTGTAACTACATCTTGGCCAATCATTTTTAGTATCTTCGTCAGGTGTAGAATCCTTATCAAATAAGATTTATCTGCCCCCTCACCAAAAGCAAAATACGTTTTTTGTCTTTTAGAAAGACAATTCATAAATATGACATAACTTGAGGTTCCAATTTCTGACAGGTCACTCCAAAATAGCTACAGACAAAAATGAGGATATACTTTTAATCTTCACCCCTTTTAGTGCAATGGTGTTACTTTCAGTCAATTTTTGAAGGTTGCCTCGTTCAAAGATGGAAACGAGATCTGACAGTAACCAACTTCATGGACTGACAATGAAAGACCAAAACAGGGGAGCAAACAGAAATCTTGGTATTCATAACAATATATACAACAAAAGAAGTTTGTTTAGCATTTTTTCCATTTTTTTTAAATATACAGGTTAGGAGTTGTCTGTTCTTCTTGAATCCCTTCTTTGCCTGAAATGTCCATTTACCAAACACAGATTCTTTCAATTTTCTTCTCTATCTTATCTATTGATGACTTGGACCTTCTTCCCAAGAGGATGCAGTGATTATTCCATAAGCTGACTTTGTCAGTTCACCTTTATATCTTATATCCCAAGAGCCTTACTTTCAAGTCAACCTGCTTTCTCCTTTATATTCTTTGCTGCATTTACGAGAGATTATCTATGCACCCTTTCAGGATTTCAAAGAGTTCAATCATCTGAACAACAACCACTCTTAAAACATTACTAATTTCAAAATTAAAAATGCTATCTAACAAATTGCTGATACCTCCTGATGAGTGGACAGAACAATTATAAAAATGTTGTCTATGAAACTCCCACGGTGCTGAATATAACATAAATCACATAAGTGACAAATTTTATTTCTATTAATCATATATATATATATATATATATATATATATATATATATATATACACACACACACTGGACTCTCATGTCGTTTATAATGTATATGGGTCAAGCAGTTGAGTTCTTAGAACCAACAGCCAGACTACCTGCACATATCATTTGGTTATAGAGTTGAAGGCTTTGTGCAGAATCAGCCACCCTTTTCCAAAGAGCCAAATACAGAGAACTGGTGCACAGTATGCTGCAAGTTCCCCAAATGACCCTCTGCAGGTTTTGAATTCAGAGTTGTCCTTCTCCCAGACCATTTGCCACCCAAGGTTATAGGACCCAGCTTGTCCTGCTATTTAGCCATAGCTGAGGGCAGAAGAGAGGGATTCATACCTTTTCCAATTATTAAAGCTTAACAAGACTTATAAAAAGTTTGAAACATTTAAACATGTAATTGAACTGTAAAAATAATGCCACTACACATGCAATTTCATCTCTTTTTTTTTTTTTAATTTCTTGAGATAAACATGTATTATAAATAACTTCATCTTAACAGTGCAGAGAAAAATCCTTTTTTTTTCCAGGTTTTGTAAAAAGTAAATGTATACATCAAAAAGAAAAAAAAAAAGGGCTACTATTTTTTCTCTTAATGAAAAAGTAGATAAGCAAAAACATTTAAACAATTCAATTTAGGTTATAAAATAATTTTTTTTTTAAAGAAATCCCAAGTAAAAGTTGCCAATTTAAAATTAAATCATACAATAGCTTTCAATGTGAAAAATTGGACTGTGTTTTTCATGTTAAACTAAGCAAATATGTGTGTTAATAGAGAAAATGTCATTTACATATCGGATAAATTCATGCTTAATTAATATAATGAAAAATAGTGTTGAAACTGTCAAACTTGTATGTATTAAATATCGCACTTGCAAATTTATTCCATCCAGAGAGAAATAAGGAAAAGAAAAGTGCAGTACTACTGACTGAGAAGAAAGTCTAAACAAAAGCAAAAGTCTCTATTTGAAAGTCATACCAACATTTGATAATTAGAGAAAGTAATCACATCAAGTTGTATTATGATTATGAGGGTTGGCACAAGGCGTCTTTTGGTTGTAATAATTGAAATAGAAAAAGATAATGTTAAGATTGAACAAAGGAAAAATCTATTAGACAACTGGATTTCTTTTTTCTTTTCTCTCTTCAAAATCAAGCAAATAAGATTAAAACAGTGATTTTCATGAAACTTCATTTGTGGAGAGGAAAAAATTTGAAATACATTCTTTTCATTAAACTTTTAGGAAAATGGTTTCTATCATTTTAAGTAAAGGAGATTTATTTTTATCAAATTTGGTTTTGCCACCAAATTTTCAAGAAAACTAACTGAATTACAATTGATCTTGAAAAATTAAGAATTTATCAGCTTGACAGACATTAATCTAAATATACTTGTGAGAATCTTGAATTTTTATTTAATGTTACTTAGTACTTACTTTTTTACTTCATCTTCACTTTAGTTGCTTATTCTTTGTTTCTGATCTGAACTGTTTACTAGTAGCCATAGACTGAAGGTTTCACTAGTTATAATTGAAAGCGACTCAAATTAAAATGAAGGAAGTACTAGTCAAAAAAACTAATAATGATAAGCATTAATGAGACACCAACACAGATAGACATTAAAACTTTAATTATACCTGGAAATTATAGCATCAACCAAATCAAATGCTCTATCGATAGATTTAAAGTTCAAATCTTGCCGATGCACTGTTATTTGTTTCTTAAAAGTAGGTACCTCCACTTTTTTGTTAAAAAGGAGCAGACCATGATGAACAAAGGCCCCAAACTTGATAAAAACAAATTTTTTTTTGTCAAAATGTTTATGTTATTATTAAGAGGAAAGACCAAAGTATTTTTTTTATTATTTTATTAAATGTTTTTTTAATTCTTTCTAGCACATTTGAAAATTTTGATTAAAAATCTTTTTTTTCCTTTTTTGCATCAACAGTGGGTCAAAGATTACTATGGGTATTTTAGCACCTTTTTTCCAGTAAAAAACACACTGATTTAGAAATTCTTGCAAAAATCAAATAATTGTCAGATTTTAACGAAACTTTCAGGATGTATTCACAAATGAATTAAATTATTTATTTATTTTTTTTTTTTTTTTGTTTTAGAAAATCTTGGTAATTTTTTTTTTTTTTTTTTTTACATATATTACTCCTGACTTAATTTTATGAAATTTTGAGAAATTAAAGTTTTAGCCACTTCATATTTATATTAAAAGCAGGACTACTTGGAGAATTTAAATCATCAATTTGTTTTTTGTCAAGCAGTAACACCATTTACCAAAAATCTGCTCCCAATTGTAAATAAAAATAAGAAAAATGGAATAGAACTATGACATTATTTAATTAGGAAGCTTTTTAATTGCTTATATATATATATATATATATATATATTAAGGACACCATTGCCATAAGAAAAAAAACATTTTTTAATGAATAATGAATTTTTACAAGAATTGTTTTCATTTTTTTTTTTTTTTTTTAATTAGAAAAATTTAAGTTTTAAATCTTAAAATTATTTATTTCAGCCATTTAGATTATATTATTAAATGAAAACTATATTTACTAATTAAATAGTAAATATAATAAAAGTATTACATTGGACATGTAATGGACACAAATCAGCTATTAAAAAAAAAAAAAAAAAAAAAAAAAAATAATCGAATCCAATAAATATAATTTCTGTTTGAAATACAGAGTATTTTGCTGACTGGAAATAGTAAATTTAATCCTTTAGTTTTCAATTAAAACTCAAATGAAAGCTTTTCCATTTTTAAGAATTAATTTAAACCTTAGGTATTGCTTTTTAATGGAGGTGCCTACTTAAAAGGAATCTAGTATTCCTAAAATACCAAAAAGATCAGAAACCACAATTTTTTTTTTTAATGGAGATAAAAATAAAAAAAAATTCAATGAATGTACAAAGTAATTACAAAGTCATTCTTGTCAAAGTAATGTTTTTAGATTGCAATATTTCTAAATTAAAAGATTGGTCTTAAAAAAATTAAAAAAATAATAATATATATATATATATATATATATAAATAACAATCATCACTTAACATTTGTCTGAATTCCATTGGAATTGACATTGGTATATTAACTCAGAAAAGATTAGGCTGCTAGGAATTAGATTTGAAATGAGTTTGCTATTGAAGGACAAAAACCAAAAGTGAAGATTGAAGGGAACAATTTGGCCAATATGATTGGCTCACCAATGAATATGTATACATCTATCTAAGAGTGTGACAAGAAATAAACTGAGTAGATTTAATCCTAATGTGGGAGAGAATTGTCACTAGTTACATAAACATATTGGAGAAAATAAATGAACATTTCTTGATGTTTAACCTGGTATCATTTTTGTTTGAGAAAATGAACAAGAGAGAGAGTAGGATTAAAGAGAATATAAGCAAGTTTGAGAGAGCATATAAAAAAAGAGAGGGAACAGTTTATGGATTAGAGAGAATGTATGGAAGTGTGAGAGAAAGCGTATAAAGAGGGAGAGGAGTGAAATAAACAACTTTTCTTTGTTTCTTATTTTGCAATGACAAATATTAGAGCCAACAAAGCTGAGCCTCTTGTTCCTACTTAAAAAGAAAAAAAAATGTGCATGTACAAAAAAGTAAGTGCAGATTTATACTCTTCTCTGAGTAAGTTACATAGAGTTTATTAAAGTGTTCTGTTAATTTTGGTGCAAAACCATCTGCAAGGGAACAGTTTTGTGTCCGAGTACTTCAGTTGTATGAAAATGGAGATGATGAAAGAAGAACTCGAATGTTTGTGTGTCAAGGAGTGTGGTTGAGAAGCAAGAATGCACTTGTGTGCACTGCCACATAACAGACATTTGGTTTTTATGATACTTTAATTAAGCAATTAATACACATGTGCAGGAGATGGTGGCTTTCTCCCATGTGATGATGAGGGTTCTGGTTTATTTTCTGAAGAGTTTCTTGCCAATTAAAAAATAAGTAAATAGAAATATCAATGACAGTCCAATCTTAAAACTAAACCAAATATAAAAAGATAGCAGGCAAGATTACAGAAGATCAATTATAGGGACTGGTCTATGAGAACAGTTAGTTGCAGGTTTCTTTATTCTCTTTGCAAATGCATACATTAGTGCAAGTACACTGAATCATTATATAAATATAGAACATTTAACACTTTGCATTTGCATGAAGATCAGCAGGTGCTTTTAACAAGTACATATGAAAAACAGTGTCAGATTAGTAACAGCAACAGCTGTGGTCATTTCTATTTCACTGAAGGACAAAAGCCTTTTTCCAGATCCTTCCGTGATGACCATGAGTGTGTTATTCTTTGCTATGCCTTACCAGCAAAATACTATATTTCTTCTCTCAATGTACTAATTGGACTTTTCTTGCTACTATTACCAGGATTCATTATTGGCGGCCACAATCTTAACACCATAAAATATTCAGATGACCCAGAAGGCACAGAAAAGAAACTCCAAAAACTCCTAAAGACAGTGAAGGAGTACATTTGTTATCTACCAAACAACATTTTACTTCCCCTGTTATTCAATCATCTCAATTGTATCCCATCTCTTCATCTGTTTTTTTCTGATCTATGCTGAGCACTTAATCTTTAGAGTTATCTGCCCTTTTGCTGGCTTTTACATTTAACTTTTGCTCTTTCTTTTTTTAAAAGTTTCTTTTCAAGGGATTTTATTAATTTCTAGATTTCACACCAAATTGAATAAGTACAGGAGATATATCAAAGTTTACAAATTAAAGATCTTTGAAACAAAAAGGTATAAATCAATGATGAGGAGGAAAGGTTGCATATGTGTTCATTAAACAGGTTGATTATCTGGGTGAAGAATGGCAAATGAACATGATAACTTTTAAACTTGCAGAAAATTTACTTACATTAATAAAGGTTTTAATACACTGCCATTTTGAAGCAAAGTTAAAAACATCTACTTCATAACTTGAAAGAAGTGAAAGAATTGCAAAAAAGGGAGAGAGAGGAATGAAAGGAGGATTGAGAAAAGGTAAAGAGGGCAAGGTCAAAGAAAAGAGGTTGGGGGAAGGAAGAGGAGAGGAGTAGGGGTGAGAGAAAATGCTTTGGAATTTCACTGTTGATAAGAAGCCATTCTAAGAGACATTTCAAGAAAAAAAGTTATGTAAAAATAAGACATTGTCCAAATGATATATGAGGTATAAGTACATAAACTGTTTTCTTTTTCAGTTAACTATGGAGTTTTCACAAAGGAATATTTAGCACAAACTCACAATTGTTAGAAAAAATACGCAACACAAAAACAAGGAGATAATTTTTGTTTTTGTTTTGACAAGAGACAATTTCAAACACGCATGTGAAGAATAGAAAATGGATTTACAAATGACTTGCGTATATCTTGAAAAAAATTTTTTTTTTTTTTAAAGACAGACATTTTCCACTTTATAAACTTTAAATGGCTTTTACAAAAACAAGTTACTTTGCAATGACGTAATTGTTTTTTCATGTTTGTATCCATGCATAGAGATGAACTTTGCTTCATTTCCAATGCTAAAGCACTGTATACTTTCCCCACATCCAAAATGTCAGTTACTCTGCAAATCAACAAAGAAGTAGCAAAAAGTTATATTTGTCTAAAATCTGATCAGTTACATATGAAATCTAAAAGAACGCATTTAGTATCTATGAAGAGCCAAGAAGAAAGTGATGAGATGCTGAATTGAGATGTAATCCCAAACCCAATTGCATTTTGTTGCTGCTTCTTGTTAACAGAGTTCACCAAGCATTTAATTGTAGAGGGGGGGGGGGTCTTTAGAAGATGAGGTGTATCTTCTGAATTTATCTTTCAACAATCTTCATTAATCAATGTTAGAAAATATAAATTAATATAGTCAAGTGTAAAAAATGATAATGGGAGGAATTTCAGAGGAGAATTTCTCACACACTTGATAGGACATGCTTCAGGAAGGTCAATTCTAAAAATGATGAATGAGATATTGTTTCTTGGTTATTTTAGCAAGAATGGTATTGCTGTTGTGGGTCAAGTCAGATATATGGCTATTTCTATCAAAAGATGGATCATAAGTTATTGTTTTCTTTTCAAATATTAAACCTTTTTAGTGATCCTGCATCTTTTCTCATAACATTATAGCAAGGGAAATTATTATTACTACAGCAAATTATTATATGAAGAATTATTACTATGGGAAATTATTTAATTGATAGCACTTTTCTTAGTATATGGGATGTTCCTCGTAGGGCAATTTTCTGGGCAACTTGTATGTTGATGTCACATGGGACACCATTAGTAAAATTGCCCATTCCTTTTCTCACAAAGCACAGGGCTCTGATTACCATTGGTACAGTCTCAGTCTTCATTCCCCACATCCTGTTAATCTCGATCGCCAAGTCCTTGTATTTGGACAATTTCTTGATAATTTTTATGGACGTGTTTCTCTCTTATTATTATTACTAAGGAGAATTATTATGTACATGTGGAGATTTGTACATCTGCATTTAATCTGATTTGTGTCATGCATCTACTATTGTTGCTATTACTATATAGCCATCCAGAACCTGGTCTACAGGTGTTGGAATATTAATTTAACCAGTGTTACCTATATTGATCACATCAAACATGTGCAACAGTAATGGCCATCCAGCAGATCTAAGGCCCACAGTCTGACCACTCTTGGGCAGTTCTAATTGAACAAAAGGAACATATATGTATCACCATTGAATACCACATGCTTGCACCCCACTGAATCTTATCACAGCATGTGCTGTCATCATCTAAAGCTAAGGCACAAATGGTACACTAGTGATACTATGTAAGTAGACAGATGAAGATATTGAAAATCTTATCAGAATATCTGCCCATTAACATGCAGCTCAAAATGTGTATTATCTTTCAAAGAATTGGAATTTTAATGTGTGTGTGTTTTTTTATACTTTTCTCTTTGAAGTAGATAATATTTTTAATTTTGTTTCAAAATGGCAGAGTTTAGACTTTATTTACATTTCTGACAAACTTGCCAGGCACTTTAATTCTGTGTATATGTGCTTTATAAGGTTTTTTTTTTCCCTTTAACACTTATTTCAGAATGTATTGTGGCTAACACCTGACTCTGGTTAGCCAATGAAAATGACATACACCATTATAACCTGAACCATTACCTCTACAAAAATACCTAATAAGTTTGACATAAGATGTCTGAAATGATTTTAACCAAATTGAAGTATCTATTTGGTGCTTGTGTTCTGGCAATAAGCAAGAGAACTCCACTTTTACTTTTAACTAAGAATGTAACTTTATTGGCAAAAAACTATGTAATATGTTATTTTTGACTATGCCTCACCTGACCCCTGAACTTCCAATAGGAATTATTTGAAAGATAAATATACTTTCCTTTTCTGTGTCATATGGATACTCAAAAATTAAGAAAAAAAAAAAAAAAAACAATTGGAGAAATATGTATAGTTTCTGTTTATCAATAAGTATCCTATAAAATAAATTGTTTTATAACTTATTTTCACAAATTTTTCTTGAATGAAAAAATTCTGAGTTTGAAACATAGCTGAATTTCAAAAATTATTTACAACCGCTATAATGATATAAAACATTATCATGAAAGCTCTAAAGAACACCGATTACAAACTTCTTTCTCAGAATGTAACATGAAAGACTTTATGCGCTTGAAAGAACATAAAAGAAGCTGAATTAGTAGATAGCTTGAGAGTAAACTATTGTAGATATCCTATGTAGCTTGACAAATTATCAAGTCTTAAACTATTTCACTCAAGATTAACTATTAAAAAGGCTACATCCTCTTTTGAATGCAGCTAGAATCAAACTCTTCTCATTATTATTTTCTGTAACCCCTTGCTTGGGGTGAAACGCTTAAAAAAAAAAAAAAAAATATATAAATAAACAAACAAACATATATATATATATATATATATATATATATATATATATATATATATATATATATAATGCATTCTGGTTAGCAGTGAAGAAAGTGGCCAGGCAAGAGAAGCACCAAAACAAGCTTTCATAATCTTTTATGCACAGATGGTGAAATTTTCAATAGATCAAGAAATATGGTTTTAATAAGATGTTGATCATTGGATAACCTATAAAGGTCAATAAATATCAGAGCATAATTTGTCATATTGTTGAAATAATTGATTGCAAATCTGCTGTATGAAAATTGTTTTTTATCATCATTATTACAAGACAATTTTTTTTGCATTTTTATGTATTCTGTACAGGTTAGAATTTTAGGCAGATTTGATGACAGATCCTCAAAAATATTGTTGTATCTAATCAGACAGATAAAAAAAAGCTAAAAGGGATGTTTATTGAATGGAAGGAGAGTGATTATTCTTTTTTAAATTGTTTTCATCATATTTTTCATGTTATTGAAGCATTCTCCTCTACATTGGCACATTTACCTTACAACAGCCACCAAAACGGTTTGTACATATGCCAGTAAAGACAGAGCTCACAAGGTTGATGCAACACTATGGTACTATAACTCACTGACCTCACTTGTTATAAACAAGTCCTCAGGTATTAAATTTATCAATAAACTATCTTCTCTCATGGGGTATCTGATAAATCAGCATTTAAAAAAAAAAAAAAAAAAAAAAAAATCATTTGAAGTTTTTCCAGACATCCTTCTCAAATGGCTCACATGTATTCAATAGCATACAGGTTGCTTAATAGCATTTTGCATTTGTAATTTCAAATACTTTTTGTTGCATAGCATAAAGCAATATTATGTTTTTGATGAGATGCCTATTAATCCAAACAATCAGTAGAATATTTTCTATACTCTTCAAAAGAAGAACAAGAATTTAAATTACTCTTCATTTCATAACCAAAAAGCTGTCATATTTGATAGTGAAGCACAAGCAAAATCCAAACAAAGACTTTGGTGAGACAATTTTCATATTCCATCCCTTACTGGAAATTAAGTTAATAAAATCTCAGTGAAAAGTTGATAATCTATCAAAATTCAAAGTTGTCTGAATGTTGACTGCTTTAAAAATGTGGTTTCATTTAGGTTGCTTTTCTGCAGATAATTAACATACTATTTTATGACAGATTTTAGTTTTGCAATTGTCTATTTTATTACACCTTTTTATTTCCATTTCTTAAGGTTTTTCAGTGAAAAAGTGGAATTAAGTGTCTGTTTAGTTATTTCACTTGTATTTTTCATGAGTAATTGTCAATAATTCTATCTGTATTGTCAATTCTGAGTCAAATAATGTAATATCGTGTGTGTGTGCACAATTTCCAAAGTATTTTTTGACAAAATCAAGTCTGACACAAGGTAACATTTATAAATTAAAAAAAAAAAAAATACCAAACAAACAATTATGAAACAAGTGAACATACCGTACAAAAGGGGCAGCATCCTTCAAGACACCTTTGAATGTGTCCATGTAAATCTTGGCCTGTTTCTTTTTACAATTTTGTACCACATCATTGCACAAGTAGAACAAAGTAAGGCGATGTGCGGTTTTCCCTGAAGAATGACAAAAAAAAATAAATAAGTTAGTTTTTAATTGATATCATCACTAATGACAAGAAAAAAAAAAAAACAAGTTCTAACTTATCATTTATTGTCAAGCCATTTGCTTGATCAAATCAACAAACCCGATATAATAATTATCATTATTTATTTATTTATATCTCACATGTCACACTCTTTAATTAGATAGGAAAATTAAATAAAATGTTAAGTAACTTTTGTTGGTCTGAAACCAAGCCAACACCCACGAGGTGGTGGTGAAAAACCTTTGGTTTAACTCTTTTCCTAAAATCAATACTATATAATAATTTACATGGTGTTTTTTTTTTGTTGTTTTTTTTAATTATAAGACAAAATTAATAATGCCTATAATTGCTTCAATAATGAGGGATTTCTTTTAAATAAAGGGTCATAAAATGGTGTACTGATGATACTGTTTAAATTTTTTTTTATACCTGCTGACTCATATAGTGAACACAGTAAATATATTATAAACCCTTTAATGACTGGTGCATATCATATATAAAGGTGCAAAGTATGTCAATAGCCCTATAATGCCTATTCTATCATATAGGAGTACATAAAAAGAAGAAAGGTTTAATCACTGACTATTGTAAAACAGTCTTCATTTTTTATGGTACAGGTATACTATTTATATATACATGTATGTCTTTCATGCCACACCTTCAGTTATGAGATAGTGAAAAATTAGTAATACTCTTAATTACAGAATTTCTTTTAATTAAAAATATTTACCAAATTTAAAATGAACTTTTCTGGCAGTCTTTATTGGATTATGTAAATAGTATAGATACAAGATAACTACATTCCAAAAGTTTGAGACATTTTTTTAAAGGAGAGGCAGTTATAACTGTTCTAAATTATTGTACCTTTAATATATCATTATTATGCATCTAATAAGATGACCTGCTAAATTTTGTTATTCTAGATTGAAGGAGATGGCTGTAACAGCTCTTTGAACACACCCTACTAAAAACTGTTTTTCACAGCTGACTAGTTTGTAGAATGCAGTCAGGACGTGAAGACAATTTGGAATCTCGTTATGCAATAAGATTTTATGTTAAAATTGGCAAAAACACTACAGAAACTTATTAAATGCTCTAGATTGCTTATAGATTAACTTATATCAGCTGAGCATCTGTTTCTTGCTGGCACAAGGACAGTAGTGTGGAGGTAAGAGATGATGAGGGAGAGAAACATCAGAACATGAAAGATGGTTAAGAAAATTTGCAATTTTCTGGATGAAGACAATTGCGAATCTATAAATACATAGAGTTTGGCAACTGTACACAGAATTAATCAGAAAGATCTGAATATGTGCAAATTTTGTTTCCAGGGTTTTCAATGATGAACACAAGAAAAGACATGTTGGTGACAGCAGGGAGATGGTTCAGGTCATTACCTCTAATCCAAGAGTACTCGTGTCTCTGGGGGCCCTTGACCAAAGTTGGATCTACTGTTATGATCCAGAAACATAGGGTCCAATGGAAGCATCCCAACTACCCCAAACCTGAGAAGGTCAGGCAAAGCAAATCCACCAGAAAGTTCATGATGATCCCATTTTTCTACAGCATAGGCATCATCTACATCTGCTGTGTTCCCTCTGGCCAGACGGTCAAGAAAGAGTACTTTGTGGAGCTTTTGAGAAAGTTCAGAAAGAGATTTTGTTGCAAAAGGCCAAAGTTCTTCCACTAGAATCAGTGATACCAAAACCAGGACAATGTACCAATCCACAATTCCATCCTGGTAAACAACTACTTGACAGAGATGGGCATCAAAATTGTCCCTCACCCCCTTACACACATGACAATCCCAACCTTGCTCCCTGTGACTTTTGGTTATTCTCCAAGATGAAGAAGAACTCCAGGGACAGTCATTTTGAAGACATTGAGAAGATGAAGGAGGCTGTGACACAGATCCTGGACACCTTTACTTTGCATGACTTTCATGGAGCTTTTATGAAGTAGCCAGAGGGCTGCAACAAGTGCATTGAAGTCAAAGGATCCTACTTTGAAGGTGACTAGAATTTTGTACTTCTTTGAAATTAATAAATGTCTCTCCTGAAAAAGTCTCTAAACTTTTGAAATGCACCTCATACATTCAATTTGTTGAGAAAAATTTATATTTGTTTTAAATGTTGAATCGTATCTAAGATTCATTGATTATTCTTGGCATTATATAAATTGCTTTTTGCTCAATAGCTTTTCATGTTCAAACATTTGTGTGTTTAATATAGCAGTAACTCAAAATGGAAACACCCCCACAAAAGAAAAAAAGATAGCAACAACAAAGACTATCTCAAGACCAATAGACAAAGGTATCTGAGTTCCTTACAAGAAGGACTTGAACAAATAAGACTACAATCTAAGGAACGTAGTAGTAATGGAATGGGTTAATTAAACAGTTCATTGGACTATTTTAGCTGGGAGTTGTAGATCTCCACTTTATTGAATCAATACAATGTTTCAAATCTTTTCTTTCATTGTATCTCAGTATTAGAAATTTCAAAATTGCCACCATTTTTTGACAGCACAAATACACTCGTTTAATGATTAAAACCAGAAACTTCTGTCTCCTTGCAATAGTCAAGAAGGTTCAGTGTGAAGATTAACAATGTAGTTTCTTTGATTTTATTTGAAAATATGTACTAGTTAAATGTTAAATTTTTCTATATGCTACCTTTTATATTTCATCAAGTATTTTAATGTTTCCATACGATAGTTTTGGCAATAAAAGTAAAGGAAAGCTTAAATCAACTGTTACAAGTCCATGAGTAACAAGTTACCAAGACTACTTATAAATTTTGGTTAACTGACTATAGCAGTGAGAACATGTAAAAATAATCTAAGTGATGGACTATCAGATAATATGAATTTCAAAATTAATAAAACTTATTTTAACTTTCTTTACATTGCAAAGAAACAGTGGATTTAAGATTTTTACAGCAAGTTATTCAAACATACACTTTAACTCAAAAGTAGTAATTACAAATGTATTATAATAATAATAATAATTCTGGTTGTTTGGACAATTGATCCCATAATTCAGGAGATCATTGGGGTGCCACAGTGATGCATTTATACTTTTTTGTACCGATTCCCATTTCAAGTCAAGTGAAACAAGTAAGAGTGAATTACATGATAGCAACTACAATGAACAATCTCTGACCCAAGTGCAATTAAGAGTTTAAACAAGCACTCCAGATGGATTAAATGGTGCCATACAATCAATGACATTTGGATGGATGGATGGAAATCTCTTGTACACCAAAATACCCACGAGAGTAATTAGATCAGTTTATCTAGATGCAAAAATGTTCAAATATGATTGTTTCTTGTTTTTCTTAGAAGTGAAGATACTTTTAAAAAATCCCTAAACACTTAAGGATCATGTAACACTAACATTTCTTTGGAGGAATTTGTTTAAAGAGGTCACGAGGAGGTTTACCTCCCTTTAAAAAAAAAAAAAAAATTAAAAAAATAGCACCAACAAGGTCATTTTGGAAACATATATGCTTAAAATCTTCAAAGTGATTGTTCTGAACATTTAAATACTTGCTGTACAAGAGGGGGGGGGGGGACATAAAAAAGGAATTCAAGGCTCACGTCGTCGTCATCGTTAGAGAATGAAACCTGAATAAGATTTTGCAAAAACACTAAGAATTTAAAAGAGGAAAATGTTTAGAATGTTTATTTTATTTTTTTTTTTTTGGGAGTGGGGATGAGAGTGTCTTTGTTTGTGGATGTTCTTACAGATAGTAAGCGCCATAACAGGTGACAGTTTTTGTGCTGAAAAAAGGATTCCACTTGAGAGAAATGTAATTTGTAAATTCTTCTGAGCAGGAATTTGCTTGAATCAGATTTAATTGCTAAAGGAATAAATCTTTTAAGACAAATATTTTATATATTCTCTATCTCTTGGTGTTTCAAAGTGTTGGCATATATAACAAGTCATAAGCTAAAGAAAAAAGCTCGGATTACCAAAATTATGAAAGGTTTTAATGCATTTGTTTTTGCCCAAATGTTGATGAGCTAACAGTTGCTACATTTTGTATAAAAGCAGGAGACCTGAAACTGTTCTTGACATTTTGTCTTGAGAAGTGGTAAACTAGAGTAAAGTTCTCCTCTTATCTGTGTACCTCTTGGAAAAGAAATTTTTTTTTTTTTTACTGATAATATAAATCTTTTGTTTTTTTACAGCTAAAATATGAAAAAAATAATTCAACATAACAGCACAGGCAAATGACTGAGTTTTATTTCATTACAGATTTTATTATCTTAACAAGTGGTATAGTTTGGAAAAAGATTGAGTATATATGCAAAGATAGGTTAATTGACTAAATGCATATATATTCCTAAAATGGAAAAGCTATAAAACAAATACAAGTCAGATGGGGAGGGTGGTTGATACAGCTGAACTGTGTGAATAAAACCATACAGATGTTTTGTCATAAATTATGAGATTACAAGATCTCTGCCACCCACAAATATCAGGTTCAATTCTTGATTATAAGTTGGGAATGATGAACAGAATTTGGTTGGACAAAAGGTGGAATGAATATATCGAAGCAAAAAGTGACCATTTCTACACATAAAAAGAATGTTTTTTTTTTTTCTAACTTTTATAACCTTGCTTAAAATGACTTCTTCAGTTTTGTTTTTTTTTCCCCCTGATGCTTTCATCCAAATTGGAAAATAATATTTTACCTATCCATGTTTGGCAGACAAGTTATGACTAATCATTGGCTGTAGTTTGAATTACTGAACATTTTATTTTTATTTTTTTTATTCAACTTTAGAATTATTTCATGTTCCTTTTATCAATTCAATATTTGGTCATGCAGAAGTTAAGCACATTTGATGGATGATCCAAAAATCAGCAGCAACTACAAAACTTTAAATACAGCACAGTGTTGCTAAAACTTGATGTATTCATAGAACATACTAAATGCCCAATGACCCAGATAATGCTACAAGAATTGAAAAAAAAAAAAAAAAAAAAAAAAAGTCAATCAGAACAGAAGAAAATCTTTTCATTAAATTATAACAGAAAATATAGTATCAGAATGAAGGCTACAAAGTTTCATGTTTAAAACTTGGAAATTTGACAGAAGCAAATGAACAGCAATTCAAGAAAACCAGCCGAAGCAGCCAGTCTTGTAGTTGTAAAGCAAAATTATATAAATAACCAAAAATGTCAACCAGTGTTTTTATATTAAAATTTACAAATTATATACACATACATACACAGCCTTAAAATGTTTTATCCAAGTGACATATTTTGACACCTGATGAAGGCAAGCAAGAAAATAATTCAAATTTTGCATTACCTCTCCCACCAAAATATTTTAATGGTTTTGCTTAGGTTTTAATTTTGCTTACAGACTTTCTGACCATTAATTATATCTGTGTCATGTACATATATCTACAGACATCTGTTAGAGAGATTTATACTAAAACTTGTTGCTATATAGAAATGTATATATTTACAAATCCTGCAATAATAGATGCACAAAATGCATATGCACACATATACATCAACAAATATATGCATTAAGTAACAATTAAGTAGGGAAGCAGCTGTTGTTTCTTATAAAATTAAATGAAGTGGGAGGAGGTTATTAACTTGACTATGTGCCCAAACACAGTCCAATGACATTGCTCTGTTCACTTGTTAACAACAGGAAAATCAGTTTCAAGTTGAAAAAAGGGCAGTATTAACTTTGAATAAAAGTCACATATACAGTAGAATCCCTGACAACTGGACTAAGAAGGCCTTCCGGATATAAGGAATTGGTAACAAAGTCCGGATATGAGGGGGTTATATTTAGATTAAAATAAAAGAACTGAAATCAAGTTTAACATTTATTTTCAAGGTGTTATAGTAAACAAAATAAGCTAACAGTGAGTGAAATGTAATGGAATTGATTTTAAGGAAAAAAATAAATTATGAAATGTTAATGAAAATTCATTAAATTAAGTATGCTACATATGCAAAACAAATAATGGAATGAGGATGTGTAAAAAAAAAAAAAAAAAAAAAAAAATCTGTTGCATGATGATTCTTTCTCTTCTAATGTCATTCTCAACCTTTTCTGCATATTTTGCTTCTGTTCTTGAAATTTTTAAACAAAAGACACTTTTTAACTCTGCATGTGTTATTACAATCATCATAGCTGAATGCTGGCTTTCTTTCCATAAAACTGACAGACTTTTCAATAGCTTTTTCAATTTCAGTCCAGGTTTCATCACAATCATGTTTTTTATTTCCTTGCTCATTGTGAAAGTGTGAATGCTGGAGAATAGTTTCTTTGGAAGATTTTATATCATACAATGTTGACTTTCCGATGTTGAACTCAGCCATTAGTTACAATGAACTTTCACCAGCATCTAGTCTGTTTAAAATGTCCACTTTTTGCAATAACTCCAAAAGTGTTCTTTTCCATCATCTTTTGCACCAATACAAGCCATTAGGGTAAAATAAGTATAAGCAAATTTTCCTAAAAAACAAAAATTTCAAATTGGTTACATATTACCCAAATAGTTCAAATATATGCATTAAAATCATGTTCAAATATGCAAGATTCCAGACATGAGGGATTCTACAGTACTATTAAGTTGGTAGATTCTCTTTTTCATAGGCTCTCTTCTTATTAGAGAGAGGGAGTGAGCTAAAATACATCTAAGGCTTTCAATGTGTAATATAATGTTCTCTTAGAGGATAAAGATCATATAAGAATAGGAGGGTTTCAAAATAGAACTGCTGAAGCCATATTGGCTTACTTCATTTCCTACCTGACCAAAGGAAGATAAATAGTTGCTGAGAGATACAACTTACAAGAAGGAAAACCATATTGAATTTGTTAGTGTTGTTAGCCATCTTTCAGTTTTCTTTTATAAAATTGGATGTGAAATTAGTGAAGCAAATGTTAATGAGATTTTGGCCATAAATAGTTTTTAAGAAAGAGGTGCTACTATAAGACATCTACTGGTAAATATGGTTATCATCAGTTCTAAAAAGGGACAAATGTGATTGGTTACCACAGCAAGTGCTGTTAAAAATCAGATCCATAAACAAATAGCAAATAACTAGTTGTTGTTGGTGGTGGGGTTCTTGGCCTAATTTACTTCCGAAAAATTGACTACCAAATAATCAAACAAGACTTTTTTTTGGAGTGGGGAGGGGATCTTAATTGGGCTGGGAACTTTTCAGAACCTCCCTCATATGATTAAATAACACATGCAAATGTCATAGTCTTAAGGTATCCAGTGTGAATTTGATAGACACGAGTTCGCCTTAATAATGAAAACCTTAAAAATCATTTACATTTTTTTCAGCTGCTCTCCATAGAAACAACTGTTACTTTCAAAGTTTTCCTTTTCAAGATGGAAATATATGAAATATAGCTATGCATATCAAGTTCAGAAGGTTCAGTAACTTATTTCATTGGAGAATATATAAAGTGAATGAAACCGTTAACAAAGCAGCATTAAAAAGGTTGCTAAGAACATGGATTAAGATAAGCAATATTTTTTTTAAATTTAGCCAAGAGTCATTTTTCCTTTGATATAGAATAATCTGTTCTTTACCAGTTTATAACACATTGCAAGAAGTTTTGTGATATTTGTCAGTGAATTAAGAAAAGTAAAGTCAACAAAAAAAATTTATGATATAAACAAATTCTGATTTGCAATAATTATGCTCTGAGGATATTTTGAAAAACAGACTGATCCACTAAATTCTACCCATAATGCCTATTCTGGTAGATCAGAGTGGTGTACGGGAAGCTTTTACCAATTTCTCAAAATTGTAAAGATTTTAATATCATTTTGTCTTAAATGCCTAAAATAAATTAAAATGCAAAGCTACTAATTAAAAAAGTGATTATATATGATTGCTATATAGCAGAAAATAAAAATAAAAAATAGCCATGTTATAACTCAACTAGAAAGTACATCAAGAGCATTTATCATCATGTGATTGTGACCCTTCAAAAACAAGTAGCCTCTCAACTGGATGCATTAACAATAAAGGTGTCAAACTTACATTATTTGAGGAAATGGTCTTGACCATCAAATACCTATGGTATTTGAAATATACACATATACCAACTAATGTAGTATATGTGATTATAGAGAGAGAGGTAATAATTCTAACTTTTAAATGTCATATCCTATAAACAGTCACAATAGAAAACCAATTAAATTACTAAGAAATTCATTTATTTCAGAGCAAGCAAGAATTTGTGAAAAAGCAATTATTATCCTTGCAGATAGCTCAAGATAAATATTCATATATAGCTGACCGTAATAATTCTTCAGGTTTTTGATACATTAAGTTTAAAATAGCATCAGAAAACCAAAATTTATCTAACAAAAAAACACCCCCCCAACAAAAAAAAAAAAAAAACACCCCTACTTGAATTTCAGTTTAGTATCAGACAAAGAGCATTGTAATCTATTGTAAAAAAATGACAGAGTACCAAAGCACAAATGAGAGTGAAAAGTATAGTTGTTAAAACAGGGTTGAAAGAAGAATTTAGAAATAGCCTCATCCATATGTAGAGCTGACCTTAGTTATGAAGAATAAACCAAGTATCCACAGATGTATTGTTCTAGAGGAAATATAATGTAAATTGTTAAATTACTTTTTAAGTTTACATTAGGTCAATATTTTTATCACACAATTAAACTGAAAAACCGATAGAGAATTTTAACTCAAAGTGATTATTATTATTATTGGCTAATACAAAAATCATAATTTTGCAAAAATATTTCCTGCCATATTTCTCTGATGAATAAAATGAAACAATTAGGGATATAATTCAGAGTCAAGAAATCCTGTTAGACTTTACCAAAAATAAGTAAACAGGCTGATGTTAGTCAACTTCCTTTTCCTTTTAAACTGTACACCTCAGAGTCTCCTAACATTTTAGTAAGTAAAGAAGAAGAAAAAGATCCAATGGTTCCAGGATCATAAAAGGCCAGAGTTGAAAGAAAGAAAAAAAAAAAAAAAAAAAAAAAAAAAAAAAATCAGTGTTAACATCAAACTAGGTTTTAAAAACATTATCACTTTTATAAAATGTTCACAAGCTGTCCTTACTCCCTTAATTTAGTAAAATTCTAATAGCAGCAGCTTCTGCAAAAAAAAAAAAAAAAGAAAAAGAAAAAAAGAGTTTATGTCTGACTCTCTGCTTTCAAAAACTTGCTTTGATCATTCAAGGAAAACATTTTATAACCAAGTTTTGATTGTTTGTTATATTGCTTTTTTTTTTTTTTTTTTTGTTGTCGCTCTAAACCGATGAAGTTAATTTTTACATTATTAATCATCACTAGAATATGGTCTGGAAACCAGTGTTCTGATTATGTTATTAAAATAACTAACTTTGTAATTGCTGTTTGCATTAAGAAGGGAAATATAATTGAATTTGATTAATAATTTCACGCCACAACAATTTTCATAAACAGAGAAGCATAAAGTTTCAAACAGAAAACATTGTTTCACTGGTGTACAATTAATTTTAATTAGTTTAAATAATTACTGCCAGTTACTTGTTCCTTTATTTAAATTCACAAAGATTACAATGATACTTTTAGAGTATAAGAATGGTTTGTTTTTCTCAGTAATGAAAGCGACTTTAAAATTATACAGATTTTGTGGCTTCTTTCTGGAAACATTCTTACCATGACATTTGATATTTATAGTTGTAATAAATAAATAGGCATATTTTCTTCAGTCAAATTCTTTGGAGATAAATATGCAAGGATTTGCACAATGCAAAAAGATCATCAAGTAAATAAACCTCATGGCCATTTAAAAGATTTATTTTCAAAAAGCTTAAAAGTGATCACAAAGAAAAAAAAAAAAAAAGAAAAAAAAAAAAAAGGTATCAATAAGTCTTCAAAAAAGAAAATGTGAAATAATAAAGGCCCCACCTTCTATCCTCCTTCAAATACATGGTTTTATTGTAATGTATTTTCAAAGCATCAGCAGAATTAAGTACAATTGCCAACATGCAACTATTTTAAGAAATGGCAGACAAAACAAGTAGAGAGCATTAGGAATCAGTTTTTAGTAATGAACATCACCAATATGGGATTTCAATTATTGAACTTTAAGGAATTAAAAAATATTGCAATAGAATTTAATTTTCCAAGTAGGGAAGTTAGATAAAGACTGTGCAAATTTTACCAATGCAAAAAGCCATGAGTTGTTTGATGAGCAACAACCATCATGTCTGTACATTCTGTAAAGTCCTGTTAATTCATGATAATTTAGAATTAATGACAAAGAAGAAAAGACCTCATAATAATAAAAAACCGTCAGCTATTTTATATAAAACTGGCCAAAATTATATGCAACAATTCTCACACCTTAATAAGACAAATGATACAAAAAGAAGACATTTTGAAAGCAACAAAAATGTAGTACTTGTTTATTTACTAAAATGAAACCATTTCCCAAATCGCATTAAAATTTTAAATGAGACCGACTCAAAACTGGCAAAATGCAACCATTCAATCAAGTAATCTTTTAGTTTTCTTTTGAATGCTATTATTATTATACATTATTAGATTCATTGAAACAATTAGACAATTCTGATGAACCTAATTAAAATTGACTGTCTATTCAAAAAGTAAATTTACAGTTTAAGTCTTCCTTTAGATGGAAAGATCAAAACCAGTTGATGAGTTAAGTTCATCATTTCTAACAAATCAGATAAAAATGAGAAACTTGTCAAACAAAAATGAAAAAAATACAAAAAAGGATTCAAATCATCTCCAAGTGCTACTTTCTTGAGGTGAGAATGTCAACTAAATCTTGGATGTGATAGTGTCATAAATAAGATTCTACCATAAAAAGCACAAAAGAATGCTAATTCCTTTCAAGACGTTTTTTTCTTGAACAACAACCTTAAAGCTGTAAATAATAATCTTCAGATACATGGCAGAAGGTGTAGAAGAAAAGTGTGTATTAACGGAAAAAATCAAGCACTAAAATATCAGGACTTGCATCAAATGCTTAAAAAGGTAAAAACTGTAGAGATTATAGGACTTGATCAATAACTAGTAGTTTTTTTCATTTTCCTTTGGACAAAATAAAGTTTTCAAAGTTTGAAAATAATAAAACTCAAACAGAATATCAATATCTCTTTTACTATTTAGTGTTTAAATAAATTTAAACAAGTTTTTTTTTAATATGGCTTCACAAACCTATTTTGATCTTAAGTTTCAGCTATGAGATTAATTTTTTTTTAAAATTTTTAATTAAAAAGAAAAAAATGAAATAACTTAATATTATTACTAACAAGGAATTAAATTAACTCGAATAAAGTTCCTTGAAATGGATTAGAAAATAACTGATCAAAGAAAATAACCTGAAAAAAGATTTTAAGTTTCACAATCAAAATAATACCAATCAATAAGTTTTTGAGTTTTTCTATTTTATCCAGTGCTTTTGTTTATTTTCTTAATAATAAAACACATAATTAGTTTATACTTTTATAAACTTCATATTTAAAAAAAAAAAAAAAATAACTGGCTTCTTTGTATTGTCACTGTCTCTACTCTTGTATAAGCCTACTACATGTATAGTGCAACCCCTGAATATTTGTGTGAAAAACCTGACTTTTTCATATAGCTTGTGTATCATGCGGCCCCAGATTTTGAGCAATACTAGTAAGGCTACCGTAGTCATATATTGCAGTACTAGGCATCATCCTGGACATATTTAATAGCAAATAAATGGTCTCCATTCTTTTTTGTACAAAGCTACTTACCACTTCAAGCCAAGCATGTTGCCATGTTCCTTACCCGATAGAAATTGTGTGTGCACTTGCTTCCTTTTTTTATGGAAGAATGCACATTGCTGGTGAAATGGTATTAATATCAATTTGCCAAGAGAAGTCTCACGTGGATGGTGGGGAAGATAAAAAAGAAAAGAAAAAAATGGTAGCTAACAGAAGGTACACAAGCCGATACCCAATAAGTAACAGTTGGGTCACTGTAAAGAGTGGGTATGATGTGGAAAGATCCGAAACCCCCAAGGAACTTTGGCTAGAAATATCACTGATGATGTGTACCAAAGCATCCAATAGATGTATTTTATGAAATGAACCATAAAATATCTGATGCAAAGATTTAGATACTGTACATTGTTTTCATTCATGCTCAACTATGGTAGCTCCTTTACTCTGGGCTTGCCTCCTACATAGCCTGAGTTTCTTCCTTTTTGTTACTACATGAAGAGCAAAACGTCATCCACTATGTATACCACTTAAAATGAACAATGCTTTATATAAATGAAGAATTAAAAGATTTTTTTTTTTTCCTATCTCAAATTTGCATTCATCTTTGTTTTGTAAGTGTTTACATTGCTGAGATGTTGTCTTTCCAGTGACATTTTTGTCAGGATCAGAATAATCAAAATCCTATACTGGCAACAAACAGCATGCATACACATAGTGAACAAGTTCAGGGGCATAAGGCAAGGATGCGTCTTCTCAACTGACCTGTTCAACCTATACAGCAAGGCAATCCTGAGAGAACTGGAAACCCTACTGGGATTTAGTACTGGCAACCACAATTTTAACAACATAAGATACGCAGATGACACAGTACTGACAGCAGACACAGAAAAGAAACTACAAAATCTCTTACAGAAGGTAGTGACGGAGAGTGAGAAGAAAGGACCAAGCATAAACTACAAGAAGACAGAATGCACGGTCATCAGTAAAAAGATGAGCCTGAAATGCAATTTGCAGGTCGGGAACACTACAATCAAGCAGATGCAGAAGTTTAAATATCTGGGAAGCATCTTGACAGAAGACAGTAAGTGTGACACTGAAATCTGTACATGTATTGGGGTGAGCAAGGACACATTCCAAAAGCTGGGCAGAGTATTACAAGACAGGAGGATTTCTTTGGTAACAAAGAATACTGAGCTGTTATGCGATGGCTGTTCTTTATGGCAGTGAATGTTGGACAATTTCCTCAAAGATGAAGATGAGACTCAAGGCAACAGAAATGTGGTTCTACCGAAGGATGCTAAGGATATCATGGACAGAGCATGTGCGCAACAATGAGATCTTAGGTTGCAAACAAGGAGGAGGCTTATACTTAACATCAGGAAGAGGCAGCTGAAGTTTCCAAGACACATAATGAGGAAGGAGAGCCTGGAGAATCTGATACTCACTGGTCGAATAGAGGGAAAGAGAGACAAGGGAAAACAATACGTGACATACCTGGCGGGCTTAAGCAAGTGGATGACAGAACGTGGTCTGGGGGAGGAAGCAGAGGGAGGGAACTTGTTGAGAGCTGCAAGGGATAGAGAGGAGGTGGAGAGCCATGATCGCCTACGTCCTGAAAGGACATGGCACATAAAAAGAAAAAGAAAGAATGCAGAATGTCTCACGAGTTAAAGTAGATATTTCAGGTTATGATAATTCAAGTCATTCTAAGTAAAAAGTACTGTATACATGCATGTAGATTTTTCCTTTATTTTGCTAGAAACTGAGGTTGTTTAAATGATGTGTTGCCAGAGTGACTCTCTGCTGTTGGCCAGTGGGTGTTGGCTAACCTATTGTGATGAACATTTATTTGAACAATCTAGGCACTCAAATCTTTACAGAAAGCAGTTATTAACCGACGGATTAAATTTTTATGCCTATTAAATTAATAGAATGTACACATAACACAACAATATTGTAGTAGTTAAGTACTACATTTTATGCAATTGGCAACTCACCACAGCCAGCCACACGATACATGTAACAGAGATCTTCTCCTGCAACACAGCACATATTTAAATAACCTCAATTTCTTACAAAATAAAGCAAAAAGCTACATATGTGCATAATGCAACCGTTCACCAAAAATGCATAAATTTTAAGCACTTCAAAAAAAATTACCTCTGTATAGTGCAAGCCTCCACCCCCATTTTTTTGTGTAAAAAATCTTGCACTATATTAGAGTACATATGGTATTTAAAAGATACACATATACTACTTAACGTAGTTAGCTCTTTCACTGAAACTTTTAGATATTACTGGAATAAGAGGGTGTGTTTGTGTGTGTTTATTTCATCCCATATACACAGAGTTCAAAAGATATGATGCAAGTTTTACAATATCCTTTTGTCTATCATCCATGCAATACTTCAATTAACTACAAAGTAAAGATGACATGTGCAAAACACGGTTATCAAGAGAAAATTAAACTCTGAAGATAAATTCTCAATCATTTTCAAGGCTATTAATGGCTTATCGCACTTGACCTCCTTTCAATGATAGCACACTGGAGGCAAAACAAAAGAAATTCAGGTCAAGATGTTCACAGGTGGCACAACTGCAATACTTAATTTATCATTTTTTTTTCTTTTAATAAAAAAAAGAACAGATTAAATGCTTTCACTTCGAAATAGCATTCCAATAAATAAAACTTTTAAGTATGGCATCACTCTTGTCCTGGCCTCTTAACTAAACTTATTTAACACAGTGCCAGACTCCAATCATTTTGGAGCAGAGAAATGAAAAACTGATTGGCAAAGATATTTCATCTTTACGCAACCATTTCCACCCACTTCTTTAAAACTTGTCAAATTCAGTATTAACTGAGAGGATATATTTTTTCTAGCACGTCTATGGAAGGAAATAAATGGGAAAAACTGATAGATAATTTATTTAATATGAAGTTCCTTGACAATTGTTCATAAGCTGAAAGTGTTAATTGGGGGAATTACTCACATCATAATCTAATATTCCCTGATTCAATCTATGGTTTTAACATGAATGAAATATTTTTTCATCAGTATATTTAAGTTTGATTTTTTTTCAATGTGTGTGACACAAAAAACATGACTATTTCAACAACAGGCACTGGTGTCAATATCAAATAGCATATTATTTGAATAATATTTTATAGACAGTCAAATATGAATCCTCTTAATGAGGATGACAGTTATTGCTGCCACTGACACCTCAAATTCCAACTAAAGAAAAAAAAAACATTACCTACACCAACAGAATTCTCCTCAGAGAAATGTGTGTTATTATATAATAGAGAGAGGAATAGAAATAGGCAGAAAGATAAGCACATAGTGAAAAAAAAAAAATGATTGTATTCCAGTTTATGAAAGAGTAAAAATGCAGTATACTTTGTCAAAATTCTAATTAAGACTACATTTTTTTCCAATTTTTTTCCATTTTTTTCCAATTGCCTATCAAGGCAAAGATACAATAATATGAGACTATACATAGACTGAAACCAAAATCACTCGTGATTTAACAGTAAAAAGATTTGGACAAAAATAAATTTTGGTCAACAATTCTATTGAATTGGACACAATTGACAGCTTTTTACACATTTTGAATGCCTGAATCCTTTGGAAAGGTTGGTGAAAAAGCAATATAAAGACAAATCTGACCAAGGACAAGATATAACAAATTATCACAGCAACTGAAAAGCCAATATTTAACAGAATTATTAATGTCATAAAAGCCTGAAAGAATTTAAAGACTACCAGATAATTGACATTATATTGTAAATATTTAGCGTAATCAATCATTAAGAAGTTAGGTCAATTTCAGCTTTAGTTGTAATTGCCTAAAAGCTTTGTAATTTCTAAAGGAAACAAGACTATCTTTTATCAATAAAATTGCAGTTTTGCCACAAAGCAATACGATAAACTTTGCAAGAACTTAGCACATAATGTACCAAATAACCTTAACACTTTTTAATCAAAGGAAAGCAGATAACAAAAAAAAAAAAAAACAAAAAAAAACAGCTGACACTTACACATGCAGAAGTCAGTGGATATAGAAATAGCTACAGTGCCTAAAATTTTCATACATTTTTTTTCCTTTATTTGAGCATGTCAAAAAATGTAGGAACCATTTTGTGTTAATCTTGAAAGGTAATACCATAAAAAAATAGATTTTTATAACAATTAAACTAATTTGAAAACAAAGTCAATGATCAAATTAAAGCTTCATCTGAAAACATTGAAATTTTGGAGGAAGGAACATAAAAATAAGCAAACACAGTCAATCTGTAAACAGCTAACTCTAACCAACACATTAATAACCTTTCAATTCAAGCCTTTAAAACAAGATATAAATAAAAAAAAAATTAAATTTATAAAAAAAATAACTAAGACTTAAGTATAAAGTACCTAAATGTTGACTCATTGGGCTTTTTTGCTTATTTTATTTGTGTGTGTGAGTGTGATGCCATTTCTAATCAACCAACAGCCACAGGTGATCTTTTCAGAAAAACAGTTATAATTCATTCACAAGCATACCTTGATCAAATTTATTAATAAATCTCAAATATCAGCTCTGTATCTTTAGAAGTTTTAAAAATCAGAGCATCTTGAAGTTTGTCTGCATGTTTTGCATTTTGCTAAATAAGGCTTTCAATGAAATTCTGACATTAATAGCTCCAAGGATATTGCATGTACAGATTTGAAACTTGGTGACAATAATTGATATTTACTGTAGATTACAAAAAATGTAAAAAGTTTAGGTGAGTCTTATGTACCTTTGTTTTTATAAGGACCCGAAAATGGCCAAAATGCGAAAAAGCAGTTGTCCACT
This sequence comes from Acanthosepion pharaonis, assembly GCA_903632075.3. Lineage (NCBI taxonomy): Eukaryota > Metazoa > Mollusca > Cephalopoda > Sepiida > Sepiidae > Acanthosepion > Acanthosepion pharaonis. The sequence goes on from CAHIKZ030005479.1 coordinate 178,003, forward strand.
TTGACAGCTTCTCATTTATAAAGTATGTCAGATACAGCATCCAAATTAGTTTTCCTGTCACTTATGATCAAATAGATTTTTTTTCTTTGCAGTAACATATTCATTCCTGTTATAGGAATGTCAGTATTATTGTTTGAAAATTGCTTGATTTTTTAACAAGCTTAAAATTGCCTATTTTCATGCTATGAGCAGACCAGATAGGCAGTTTAAAGAATTTTTTTTAATATTTTTATCATATGTTTATACATGTCTGAAGATCATGTGACAGAAGTTCCATTTTGTAGACAAACTTCTATCTTAGGTTAAAACATTTTTGTACTGCAGCCTGTCATGCCAGAATCCTGATTTTACTGATTTTGGCACCTTCAATATTTAAGAAGATAGGAAGTGAAAAATTAATAGCCCTATAATTTTCTATGCAAAATTCTATTTTCTATGTTTGGCTTCATTTCACCTTTGTTTCAAATAGTTTAGAAGAGCTTAAATATGGTTTTTCAGACAGTCTACAAAATGAACAAAGAGATTAGAACAAGGATTCCACTAGATTATTTTAATTTTAAATACATCAAGATAAAATAGTGAAAATGCATAATCATTTGCTCATAGTAAGTGATTTTATTGATACTCAAAAACATACACAAATCAGAAAAATCACATTATGGATATTTTTAAAGGAAATAAAATATTTATGTTTAGAGATAATAGTCAATATTCTAAGTGATAAGTCAGCATTTTAACCAACAACTATTTCTATCGTAATGTATCTGAAATAGCTAATAGCTTGATTCTAAATCTGTCTATATTTCCGAAATGAGGTATTGCAACTACCTACACTATTTACATTGTTCAGACTTGTCCTCATCTTTGTTGTCATATAGAGGCAAGGCACATGGAACTAGAACAATCTACCCCCGTAGATTAAATAAAACGTTCAGTTCAAAATTTCAATCACTTGAAGAAGGCCGGAGCATATGATGGTTGAAACGTCATGAATATGACAAAGATAAGGACAAAAGTTTGAACAATGTTTGCTTCTATAAATCATTAAGAAAAAAAAGAAAAAAAGAAATGAAAATTTCATGTATTAATTTCATTTGATGTATGATTTTGTGTAAAACTTATTTGTATGTAAAATGCATTTACGTTGCTGCTGCTAAAAACATACATCATTCTTATTGAGTCAAATTATAGTTTTACATGCACCTTGAACCAGTAAGGTTAAAAAAAATGAAAAAATGTGACAAACAGACCCAAATATTGGAGCCATTTTCTAAAGAACTTATTTTTCTTATCTACTAATAAATCTTATTAATCTCTTAAAAGAAAATTAATTTCTCTAAAATCTCCTATTGATATTTGAAATTGTCACACCTCCATGTGTCAGTGGTTCTTCTGTATAATTGGTTCTCTTCACATGAATCTTGTGAGGAATTCAATGTTCAAAAGGATAAAAATATGGACCATTTTTTAATTCCAAAGTTTCATTGATGTTTTATTCCATTTAAGACTTGATTCAGCAGAATCTAAGATCGACAAATGAGAACTTTATATTTCAAATCCTCAATTCCTGGCAGGTCATTAAAATGGAAAATAGTGCTTTATCAGTATACTCTTGGAAATAGCTTGAAAGATGAAGGTCATGAAATTTTTTATTCAAAGATTCAAATGAAGGAATAGGAAAGAAATGAGAAGGGTACCACTGTTAAATTGAATTCTGTTGTTAATTTAGGGCCAGAGACTGAAGAACCGATTACTGTAGACTAGGAAGACTGTCAATCAGGCAAACATGTAGCATGCATTTATGATGCAAGTGCTATATGGGAAAATATTAAAGACTGTTCATTTTCAAGGCCTTGTTTCCTTCATGAAAATGTCTAAAACAAATTTACTGTCATGGCTGGCAAGTTATCAAAACAACGAATACCAGGTGCATTATTAGTTCACCATTAGTGCTTCTACCAGTGTACCTCTTAGTGCATATAATGGTGATGACAAGACAGCTTGAAAGAAAGTATAAACAGACAGAAATCTTAAAATCCCACCCAACCTTAACAGACTTTAAATTTGCCACATAAAAATACACTTGCTTTCTTCATTCGTCAACTGGCCAACACCCACTTAGTAAAAAACCCCGAATTCTCATTACCCAATCAACTTAAAATATATAGTACTGTTTGACTTATAAATAGAGTAAATTAATTTTTTCAAAAGGTTATTCTCAACATTGCTTGAAAATGGGACCAAACTTCAAATTTTAAGTTTAGTTTCAGTTTCAAAACAGCAATTTCTGTGTCATAATACATATAACATACACCTAACAGACATCCCATTCCCAGCAACCAATAAAACTGTCAAAATGACCAAGTAAAGAATTCTTAGTCAGGAATTTTCCATCCTCTATCTTAAAAAGAACTTGAAAAGGGCCGTTTGACGAACACAAGGACTGACCAAAATTAACAATAAAAACAAACAAAAACTACAGATAAAGTTCACTTTCTTCAGAAACAGTCATTCACTCCTGTAGTTCACTGCTAGTAACAAACAGGGATTTTTTTTTTTTTTTTTTGATGGCCATACTGGCCAAACCTAGTCAAGGAAGCTAACTGAAATAATGAAACAAAAAATATTAATATACAAGCCAGTGTGTCTGAAAATTTTAATTTTTTATTGTACAATATATATAAAATGTAGAATAATCTAGACATGTCTATTTTTATTTTAATCCTCTTCAGATTCGCAGACCAATTTTTTTTTACTGCTGTTATAAAACTGAGTAAAACACCATAGTTTTAGCTATTTCTTTTATTTTCTAAAGTACTTTCAATCCCATCAAAGATCCTCTTCAGTTTTGTAACAGCACTAATAAAGTGAATTCGAGAGGATTAAAATAAAAATGAATTGACATAATATGTTTAGAATATTCAACCAAACATGCTTGAATGAAGATATGCTCTCTCTCTCTCTCTCTATATATATATATATATATATATATATATATATATATATATATATATATATATATATATATATATATAGTACAGTGAGTGCTGGTAATTTATATTTGCTAAATGTAAAAGTACTGAGTTAAGATATATATTAAAAATAATTATATCTTTCCTTAACCTTTAGCTGGAGGCAAAAATTGTTACCATAGAATTATCTCCCTTAGCACCTGTAGGCGCTTTCTGTTGCCTCTAAAGGGTTGCTATAAATAAATAAACACTTGTCACCTGTTATTTCCGGTATTTTAAGCTGGAAATAGCCTACCTCCACTTTGGAACAAGGCTAGACTTCCGTTTTCCAATGCCATTTTTAATTCTTCTACACTCTACATGAGGTGTAACATCAATTAAACCCACATTAATTTTGTCGTGAGTTTTTGTAAGCAAAAATGGATGCAACAATATCCAGCAAAGTCTTTTTTTGGTAATTTTTCTTTGATTCAGACTGATAATGATTTTGAAGGCTTTACTCAGGCAGATATCAATGGTGAAGTGGTTGGAGGAGAGTTATGATGACCATGAGGTGCTGAGCAGCTATTATCTTCCATGGCTGACTAATTTTATGGAAGCTACTGGCCCCATGGATGTACCTGGTAGCCTTTCTAAAGGTGAATTATTTTGTCTATTTATAAATGACGAAATAACTATTTGTCAACAAGACAAATAAATATGCTAGTCAGCAGAACAAATGCTGGTGTCTACTCATATGTAAACATTTGGAAGGACTACTTTTGACAAAATCAAGGCTTTCTTAGCAATTTTGCTTCTTATTGCACCCCACAAGGAGTAATAAAAGTTAAATTATTAATGTATTTTTTTTTTTTTTAATTTTTTGTCTAAATTTTTTTTGTTTTTACGTCAAAATGTGCAGGACAAAGTGTAATGCATTACATCAATATATTACTCATCCATTCTTTTATTAGTAAAGAAAAGAATAAAATCTATGCACACAAGTTATAACAATTTTAAAACAGTAGGTGCTCATGTTTTTTGCGCCCTCAAAAAAAAAAAAAAAAAAAAAAAAAAAAAAAAAAAAAAAAAATGCAGTGGCAGGGAGTTTGGTGGGGTAATGGTTAACATATAATGTTACTCAAAGTTTCATGTGCAACCAATCATCAATATTGCCTTGTGTATGAAAATGATTAGCATCATGGAATTAGAAACAACAATCTAATCTTATATACATCTCTGGTATAAATGCTTTTATATTGTAAACAATTTATTTGCTAAGTACTGGCATCTTAACTGATGTTTGATTTATTTTTCTTCCTAAGTGTATCTCCAACTGTCTTGGTGGTAAAAATCCTAATATTAAAAATAACTAATTTATTTACAAGTTTTGTAGAAAGAGTGTCAGAGGGTAGGATTATGAATTTTGTGTTGTTAGAAGTGCTATTGATGGTGTCGAGTTTTTTTTGATTTGTGGATTTTGTAAGCTCATTTTCTAGTGTTGACATCCCCACAAAATCCATAATCTTACCCTCATCTTTTTTACCTTTCTACATATATATGTAAGTAAAATTAGTGACTGGTTACATGTTAAAGTAAACTTTGTGAATAGTTTCATGTAAAAAATTAAGGAAGATAATGAAGTAAAATGCAGTGATTGAATAAAATTGAAATGCTTTTCCATCAGCTTGAAAAGGCTGTGAAGGAGAAATATACTTTGAAAAGAGAAGAAAATTTTTTTTCTGTCATAGCTGCAGCTTATAAATCATTCTGAACAAAAGGTAACCAACCGCAAATTGTAAAGCCCAAACTATCACGACAGATCAGCCAAATTGCCATATGAATGAGAAAAAAATCATGACAAGAAAATAATCCTCTTTTTCTTTTTTTTTTTTTTTTTTAAATAATGAAAACAATGCATAAAGAAAATGAATCAACATTCCAGAAAAAAAAAGTAATTATGAAAATATTTTTTTTATTAAATAATTCTTTCGATTTGCTTATCTTTTTGTAAAGATGACTGTAAAAATGCTGGGAAGAGAAAAGGGATTTCAATTAAGAAGTAATTCTGAAAATGAATTAACATAAATGCTAACCTATTATTAGGACAATTATGATAAATAATGTATCCACAATTCTAGGTGTTGATGTGTAACTGAAGATTAAATATCTAATCAGCCTGAAGGCAAGTAGATAGTTGGATTTACATAGATAACCAAATTGAAATAAGGTGGTAATATTTTTAATACAAATGTATCAACTCATCTACAGACACATATATGGGAAAGAGTATATATGTGTTGGTTGAATGGGAAGCCATATAAATGCATTTGCAGTTTAAACAGAGGGTGTGTTCTGAAAGTAATACACTGAAACAAACCTATTGATCTCTAATAAATGCAAACATATGTTAATAAGGTTCAATGAGACTACCATCCATTTCAATGTATTTATTGAGTCAGCAAGTTGCTTAATTTGCATAGATTCTGGCAAAGTTCAATGTTGATAGCAGGAACTGTTTCTTCTGATTTTGTTTTTATTCTTTTAAGGTGCTATGTACCAGCCATTATGTTCTTTTGGTGTGTGTGCCTGTCCCACAGAATGAAATCCAGAGGAATTAAGTCAGGTGATCTCTCTCTCTGGCCATTCAATGATGCCACATTAGCTAAGAGATATTGTGTCATGTTTTGAGGAGTTAGTTTTTAGTCAAACGGCACATTATTTTGGGAACATTCCTCATGTGTGCATCACTACAAAAATATTAGGCATAAAACTGGGATTTCACATGTGAATTGTTTATAATCTTTGCAGGTGATCTTATACCCTTTTAAAGCAGAAAAAACAAATGACGTTACAATAAATGGAGATAGTAGCCTTAAAGAAAACAAAAGAAAAATGCCAGGGATACAGGAGAAGGAAAAAAAAAAAAAAAAAAAAAAAGATAAAACAGGAGTTTTACACTGATGAAGTATGTAGAGATAAAAGCAGAGTGGTTACTTTTTTTATTTTTTTTTAATCATTTCATTCCAAGCAAGGCAGGAATGTTGCGAGTGCATGTCGGGGTTGACCTGAAAGAGAAGACTGAAAATAGGGATGATTGAAGAAAGGATAGAAGATGAACAGGACTCTCAGTCTTCACTTTCACTCTCTGTAACCCTCTGCACACTAGTGACATTCCTGCCTTGCTTGGGGTGAATTGACAAAAAAAAAAAAAAAAAAAAAATATCTACTCTTCTTTGATCTCTATTGATGTTGCATTTAAATTTTTGAAAATTGTAGTTATCATGGAAGCAAGTAAGCAGAAGGGAGTTCCATGGGTGGGAAATGCAAGAAAAACAGTTGGAGTAGAAGTGGTGGTTGCATTTAGTTATTTCAACAGTGAATGGGTGGGACTGTAAATTTGTAAATGTGCAAGACTGATTCTGACAAGACATTTTCTGGCATGACACAGTAACCCTACTTTCCTTGCAGTAGATGCAACTATTGATTCTATGTAGTAGCTCTACTTCATGTCAGTGGAAAACATGAGGCCAAAAAGATGCAGTCTACTGGTGTCTAGTGTCAGCCATGCTGATGGCAGGCAGAAAAGGACAGGTTTAAGTGTTGTTTCTGTGGACTGAATTAGAAGGTTTGGTTAGTAGGAGATATCTAAAGATATACTGAGAACTCATTATCTAAATATCTAGCAATGTTTGAATTTGATTAAAGTGTGTGTGTGTGTGTGTGTGTGTGTGCACGATAATTAGAAAAACAGTTTAATCATGTGACCTTTAATAAACAATATACTCATTGTCAATTAATTTACTATTAAAAAAAAAAAAAAAAAAAAAAAAAAACAAGAGAAATAATTGTAAAATCACTTTACACATCTTCCTAACATTAGGAAGCAAAAGGGAATTGTCAGATTTAGAAAGGCAGTGTATTATTGATCAATCCTCAAGTGGAATAAGCCACTACCAAATAGCGTATAAATTGAGAATTCCATCATCATCTGTGGATTATGTGAGCCGAAAAAAAAAAATTAATCAAGGGAAAGAAAACTACAGTTTCCTTTAAATCAACCTAGTTCACTAGGAAGCCATTTCTTTTTTGTGAGGAGATTTTATATTGCTGAGTTGAGACCAACCATAAAAGTAACTGCATCACGTGGCAGCAGAAGAGGCAAAAAAGGAGCCAGTTAAATCAATTAATCATCAACAGATAATAGTGGTCAATTGATAGAGTAGACAGAACCTTGCAATTTGGACACACTCATTTGTTAAGCTTTCAAAGCACAAAAAATGAATGTAAGGCTGTAGATTACCAAGCCAAAATATTTTTGAATTGTTCAGAATCTTGAATAAAAAAAAAAAGAAGCTTACTTGAAAATACAGAGCAACTTCGGTTCTCAAACATTTCATATGTTGAACAAATCAGAAAATTCAAGATGAAAATGCCTTGATTATTGAACAAAATTTTGGTTCTCGAACAACACTGCCAAACTGGGTTAACCCAACGAAATAATTTCTGAGTCAACCATCGTGTTGTATACATTTGTGTATTGTGCTGTGTATTTCTTTCCCAATTTTATTGTAATGTGATTTTTCTTCTCTACATTGATTCCTATTGGAAAAATAGTTTCGGTTTACAAATATTTAGAGTTATGCACGGCCTTCAGGAACGAATTAAATTCATGAACTGAGGTTTTCCTGTAGTAAGTTTTTACCACTTTGTCTCTTCATCTTCACATATATATATATATATATAATGTGTACCAACACACACACACACACACACACACACACACAGTGATGATATTTCTGTAAACTTTCCAAGGGAGGGACAATATGCATGCATTTCCCTGCCCTGGTCAATTCATAAGCTGGTTGTTGATAGGTTGGGAGAGGAACAATATTTGCAAAGTCCCTTCTGAATTCAAATAAAATGCAAAATTGAACATATTTTTGCCGGATATGCCAGTGCTCATGTTTAAATAAACACATGTGTTTAAGTGAAACAATTTCAAGGAAAACTTTTTAACAAGTGAAAGCAATGTGAGAAGAAAAAATAAAATTTGAAATGGCCTACAAAATCCAAACCATTTGTCCACAGCAATTAATTTGAACAATTAACAATCTTATCTGTCAGGAGGTAAAGGTTTACTTTGAGACTCTCCAGATAGTTAATAATGTAGGAGCCAAAAAGAAATTGCATCATTTAGCTGAGAATTAATTAAGTCAAAATGTATCAGTAAAATTAATGTTCTAGATCTGCAGGACTTTAGTTCTGGTTGGTTGGCTCAACCAAATTCTAAGAGAAGGAAAGTCTAAGAATAAAGATAGAATGGGAGAATTTAAAAATTTTATGTGGAAAAAAACAAAAAGAAAAAAGGCAAGACAATTTTGTTAGTATTTGATCTTATAAATAAATACAAAAGAAAAATGGAATAATTAAAGGGATTGTATTAATTTACAAATCCATAAACAACCCCAGCCAATCTAATTCATGACAGGTTCTCAGCCAGCAGGCGGATTAGCAAATCTGTTAAAGTTTTATCACCTCAATATTCATTCCTTGTTAACAATTATTACTTTCATTATATAATGCTGATAAATGAAAATTTCTGCATTAGGCCAACAGCACTAATATATATATATATATATATATATATATATATATATATATATATATATTTACTTTTGGACCACTATAGTGGTCCAAAAGTAGGTATACAGTTGTTTAATTATTTATATACTGACATGACTTTTTACAGTAACAGTTACTTAAACAGGCTTTGCATGTAGTACCCCAATTCCGAACCAGAGCTAATTTTGCTGAATTATTTTTTCAAAAATTGGGGCACCTCTTCATTTGGCAGTAAGGGACTATCTAGATTAAACCACTGGATGATGCAGAAGCAATGAATGCCCACCATTTGTTCACCCAATGTGGTAGTAAAGAATATGAGAAAAATCCCCACACAGTAGAAAAATAAAAGAGTTCATTTATTGACATTAATATGGATTGGAATTTGTGTGTTACTGTGTTCTGGAGAGGTTCAAGGAATGTCACAAGGTTGAGGGAGGGCATTTTGAGCACTCACATGATAAACCAGCAATAAATAAATGTAAAAAAAAAAAAAAAAAAAAAAAAAAAAAGAATTGTAAAGTATTTACATATATTTGTCCCTCCTCAACATATATGAAGAAGTAGATATAAATAACCAAAACCTTACAACGCTGTAAAGAAACTGTGCCATTTCAGACTTGTTCATTGATCATACTTCTCAAACTATTATATTTCTTTTTTTCTCTCTTGAGCCATAAAGCACAAATCTGGTAGTAACAAATTTAAAATCTTCTGCTAATATTTGTTATTGCCAAAACATGCCAGTCAATACAATGATGTGACAATGATCTAGATTTGTCATTTCGGCTTTGTTGAAGGTCAGCAACATCATGATTGGTTTCAAGTTTTACATCAAGCTTCTTTAAAAGATTTTGATGCATTACAAATCTCACGAGCAGTTTTTCTAAAAAGAAAAATTCAATGCCCATAAACACACAGTTTCCGAGCTTGTTTTTTAAGCCATTGTAAAAACCTGCTAAACATGCTTGAAAACAGTAGAAAAAAAAGAAAGCCAATTAATCGAGACTTATTCCACATGGTAGACTGGCTCAGAGTAGTTTTTACTTGTAACACTTAGTGGTGTAATGTGCAACAACATCTAGTTTGCACATCATATAACTCCTTTAAGTTTGTTTTTTTTTTTTTTAGTGCAGGAGAGGGAGTCTGTAAAATTTAAAAATGTCCACTATTAAGCACACTTAACAAATGTCATCAACAGTATCATCGCTATATATTGACCTGAAAGCTAGGAATTCACACTCTTGGAATCACCATGTAATTGAGCCAACAGCTTTTAGTGATTATATCATTGAGAGATGAATGCCAATTTATCTTAATTAGATTTCTATGTTATAATTTTGCATTAAAAATAGATTCAATTTTTCTTCAAATGAAAAATTAAGACTTAAACTGAGGCAAAGAAAAGCAAAAAGAAACAAATGTCAGATGTTTGTCCTCAGTGGTTAGTGGTAAACACATTTGTAGAAGGCAAACAGCAATAATGGAGCAACATTTACAATTTTTTCTTTTTAGCTTCCATTCCATACATTTTTGCTTGTAAATCAATCCTAAAAATTCCAAATTTCTTACAAAAATAATCAATGTCTTCAATATCATGGTGTCATAAGAATTTCAAATTTCACTGCAGACATACTTGATAGGTAATTATTAACTTTATTTAAAAATAATTAAAGATGATTCCTTTCAAATTTAACAAAACATTTCTCAGTTATTCAATGCATCAACAAAAATTAAAACTTCTTTCATTTATTCTCTCTTGAACCTTCACAAATTCTTTTTCATTAATATCTTAGGAGGTAAGCAAACATTTACAACAGCATACCTGTCTACATTCACAATTTAGGAAAATTCTTAAACTAAAAATTCTTGAAGCTATCTATATTAAAAAATTGAAACCAGCCCTTAAAAAAATTTAAAAAATACCCAAACTCTTGTAACTTGCTTACTTCCCCTACATTTTACACCAAGCTAAATCGTACAGTACATAACATCAGCATTTTCACTTCGCTTGTAAAAAAATTTTAACTTTTAGATGAACTACTAATACAAAGAAATTGTAACGGCAGAATAGACATAACCAGAAAATAATAAAAACGTTAAAAAGCCTAAGATTCACAACTGATATAAAATCCAACCAAAAAATACTAAACATCTAAGATATAATCTTTAAATTAATGGAAACAAATACCAATATCTATCAATAAAAAACTTTTAGCAAATTCTAGCAACTTAAATAAAAAATAACAAAAAATGAACCATACAAATCGGCCCTAAGAAATATCATGCATTCAAACATATATATACATATAAGGAAAACAGTACAAAGACAACAGAAGAAGATATATAATTTGGTGCAATCCCCCACTCTAAGAAAAAACAAAACAAGGAAAAATATTCTTCAAACTAATTGACAAACATCCCGTTAAAAACAGAAAATTATCAAGAAAAAATACAATCAAAATCAGTTACAGCTGCATGGATAAGATGAAAAATAATAATGAAGCATGATAAAAAAGCAAGCATATATATATATATATATATATATATATATATATATGAAAAAGTAAGCACATACAGTGGGGTATAATAAGTGATCGTACACATGAAAATATTTCATATTTTTATTTGTAACATTAAATTAACAAAGTGGGAATATATCTACTGTATCAGATTACATACTAAAAAATGTATGCATATAAAACTAAATGATATCCCATGGTTAAGAAAATATAGCAATATTTAAATTTTTAGGGGTTAAAAAATGATCGGACAGCAGAACAAAATTATGTTTTTGCCATTTAATATTTTGTAGCAAAGCCTTTAAGTTCAACAGCCACCAATCTCTTCTTGTAGTCTTTAATTAACGATTTGCATACTTTAGTAGGTATTTTGTCCCATTCTCCCTGAGTAATTGTCTTCAGGTTTTTGATGTTTGTTGGACCTCTATCACGGATCTTATTTTTCAAAAACCGCCATAAATTCTCTATTGAATTCAAATCCGGCGACTGACTGGGCCATTGTAAGATGTTAACGTTATTATGAGCAAGCCAATTCTTCATACTTAGCAGTATGCTTGGGATCTTTGTCCTGCTGGAAGATCCAATCAAGAGGAAGCCCAAGATTCTCTACAGAAAGTGATAAATTTTCACTTAGGATTTGTTGATATTTTTCTGCATTAAGTCTATATAATATAGTCTATAATTGCTAGTTTGCCAACACCTCGAAAAGCAGCCCCAAATCATGATACTACACCCACCAAATTTGACAGATGGTATGGTGTTCTTGGGTGTGTATGCTTTGCCATCTTTCCTCCATACATGATTTAGAGAATTGCGACCGAACAACTCAATTTTACTCTCATCTGTCCAAAGAACTCTTTCCCAATAAGAATTTTCCTTATCTTTATGCTCTGTCGTAAATTTCAACCTGACATCTCTATGCCATTTCAGAAGGAGTGGTGTCTTTCTTGTGAAGTGCGACTTTATACCATCTCTGTGTAGTTCATTACTAATCATTTGCTTAGTTATGTTAACTCCTGACGAACTCAGATCATTCTGAAGGTCTTGTCTGATGGCCATTGGGTTATTTTGGACATGTCACATCAACTTTCTTCGGAATCTGGGAGAGAGCTTCCTGGGAGCACCAGGTTTGCCTTTGTTTTCAACAGTATTACATCTTTTAAATCTTGCAATAAATGAACCAATTGTTGAAAAAGGTGTGTTCATGTCACTGGAGATGTTTCTGCAACTTTTTCCATTGTTCCATAGCTTAATAATTAGCTCTTTTTGAGCGCAAGTCATTTCCTTATGTTTAGCCATTATTAGAACAGTTATCAGTGAACAGTGACTGCAGAATGATCCAATTTTGAACTGAATGTTGCAATAGAGTTACTGAGAATATTCTAGAACAGTTTAGAATCTACTTTGAAGTACAACCGAAATCTACCATATTATAATGCAAAAACTGATACTGTACGAACACTTTTCCACTATTCAAAATATAAAAATATGCATAACTATCACTTATCGAGGAATTTCTCATTTTAAATTGCAGATTGATTCTATGCCCCAAAATACATATATAACATTGTTATTTGAGGTCTTCATTTGCTATAAGTGAAAATAACTAGCATGCTTGCTGTGCTGTACAATCACTTATTCAATCTAACTGTGTGTGTGTGTGTGTATGTATAAGCCATCATCATAATAATACCAATCCCCTTCCAATTGCTAATGAACTAATCCAATAACACTGCCTAAACACCCAAAATATTATCTATAAAATTAAATAATAAACAATCTACTTCAAACTGAAAAATACAGCCATGATGACAGTTGACAACAACCGAAATTGCTCAGCAAAACACCAAGGATTACAGCCTTTTTTTCAGCAACTTAGACCCAAATATAAAAACACTTGCAAGAAAGTAAGGAAAAAAAAAAAAAAAAAAAAAAAAATTATCAAATGGAAAAGTTCCGTAGTCTTTAACAAAACCTGCCTCAATAACATACATCAAAATAAAGGGAGAAAACTGTAAACTAAATATAATTCTGCAAAGCATAATTATAAATATACTAATTTAAAAATATTTTTAAATTAGTAAATTTGTTATATATATATATATATATATTATCTCTAAATCTGAAAAATATTAGGAACAAATTCCAATAATCAATTTTGTTTTAATATAAACAAAATTTTGTCACAATGCAATGGCAAGTAATTTGAAATGGAAATGTTTTGATAAAGACTTTAAAAACATTTTTGATTCTGAATAGGAATTTACAAAAAATAAATTCACAGAGCAGAATTCTTAAAATATGATATGAAAGTTACTCAGCCTAAAAATTAATTAATTAGAACATTTGTGTAAAATTCTTTAAGGTAATTTAGCCAAAAATGTATAAATAAAAATAATTTGATTTTATAACAAATATGGTAAAATTTAACTAATTTATTTTAGTGTTTATTCATCATCAAAACTTTAATATTTCAGCTTTTTAAATTTATTTTAAAAACATTTTAATGATTTTTATGCTACTAACAACTATTGCATTGTCCAGAAAGTTCATGCTGATTTTTACAGAAAATTAAAAACACAAAAAAAATTATGCCGTTAAATATTTATTCAACTAAACCTGAACCATTTTGTTGCATAACCTTTCTTCATTTTTTCCTTCAACTTAAAGATTCCATCTTCCCAGAATGTTAATTTCTCAACAAAAAATTCATTAAGGTGTTTTTTTTTTTCATGTTATCCAAAGAATTAAAATTTTTACCAGAGATTATTTTGCAAGGACCTTAATAAATGAAAATCTGAAGGAGCAACGTCTGGTGAATATGATGGGTATGGTAACATCCCAGCCAAGCAGCAACAATTTTTTGCTGGGTCTCAAAAGAAACACGAGGTCTGGGATTATCCTGATGGAAAACAACACCTTTCCTGTTCACCAATTCTGGATGTTTTTCTTGAATTGCTGCCTTTAATTTGTCCAGTTGTGAGCAGTACTTTTCAGAATCAATTGGCTGGTTACTTGGCAGAAGCTTATAGTAGAGGATTCCTTTCCAATCCCTCCAGATGCACATCATGATTTTTCCTTTGAGGTGGTTAAAGTTGGCTCATGTCACTTGCTCCAAAATCTTTTTTGCTGAATATTGTTCTAAACAATCTATTTATCATCACCCATCACAATTTGCTTTAAAGGGGGGAAAAAAAGTTTTGTTTTCATTATGTTTATACAGCAAATCACAGATGAAATGTGATCCAAAAAGATTCTTTTCACTCGGATCATGTGTGACCCAAACATTGTCGCAATTAGAATACCCAAGCTTCACTAAGTGCTCATGGATGGTGGATTTTGGATTTTGATAAATTTAGTGTTTCTCCCAATTCTTGCATTGTATAATGTGGGTTATTCTCAATCAATGTAGTGTGTGGAGGGAGGGGGGTTGCTGTCTGAGTGCTCTTCATCAATAAGGCTACAATCACCAACTCTAAACTTAGCAAATCACTTCTGTACAGTTCTGTTAGCTAAAGCACCTTCACAGTACCTATCTTTTGTGATGCTTGCAATGCATTTTTGCCTTTACAGCAAAAAAAAAAAAAAAACCAAAAAACAATCAAGTGTCTAAAATGCACATTCCATTTTCATAGGGATGCAAAAATGACATGAATTCAGTAATTTTGCACTTTCTTTCTAAAGAGAGTTTGAAGTTTGTTCTAATCTGAAATGTAAGTATATCTGTTGATGAATTTGACATGTTCTAATGTGTTGGAACATGAATGAGTCAGAATCGGCATGAACTTTTCAGACAACCCAATAAAAGCGATAAAGTTTAAAAAAAACATTTTGATTTCAACACTTTCAGGACAGGTCCAGGACAATGATGAAAAAAGTCAAGAACACTATGGATAAAAGATTTTGCACAAAAATCAAAAATTCAATTACATAACGAATTCATTAAAAGTAGGAACACTGACTTGTATACAATAACAATTGCATTTTCACTAACCATCCCATTCTTGATTTCTTTATTGCTTTTCTTTTTCTATACCTTCAGAGAATCATCATGTTTATTGTTATACCTGTAAAATGACTTATTCTCTTTCCCAATAACTATTTCTTTATTGGTACTCTTTGTAACTTGCTCTCTTTCTAACTCTTCACCCATTCTATGCCTTTCATTCAAATCCTTCCTCCCCTCTCTCTATTCTCAAAAGCTTGCTAACATTACAATTCCAAAACAGGCAACAATAAAAACTGCAAGCAATTGGCGATCCTTTCAAGACATGGTGAACATGTCACTGGAACATTGCTTATATGCTATTCAGTATCAACTTCAAACTTGAATTGGAAAAAAAAAAAAAAAAAAAAAAAAGATGACATTTAAATAGATGAAAGAAAAACATTTTAATTAAATCAGCTCTCAAATAAATAAATAAATAAAAATCACACTATACAAAAACACCAGAAGCCAACAATGTCTTCATTTTTGTGCAAACATTTCCATTTTAGCAGCCCTTAAGCATGCCTGAAGGCAAATGCCAACTTGGTTTTCAGTCTAATCCGTGACTCCCTTCACCTCTTAAACATGAAAGAAATTACTCCTGTAATTTATATCCAGATTATTTAATTGCAACAGGGGGGAAAATATCTCACACTGTATGTGATTCTGTAGTTTTTTTCTTTTTTCTTCCTCCTGAGAAATAGGTTCAGTTTAAGTTTTATGCCTGATTTGATTACACTATTCAGAGCAGAAATGGCCACTCTTTGTATTATAGGATTTCCATGTGAAAAATTTTATGACAAAACAGAATTATTAAAAAACAAAAATTTCATGACATGAGCAAAAAATATTTCTTATAACATTACCAAAGTAATTTTTATTTGAAGAATTATTAAGCATGGAGAAAGAATTGAGTTTGGTCAATTAGAAGTTCAACACAAAAACAGAGTGCATAAATTCTTAGTGAAGACTAAATCATATAATTTTTTTTTCTTTCTATGAAATCAGTTTCAGAACAATTAAAAGCTAATACCATGATCATAAAAACAAACTTACAAAAAGTTTCTTACTCAGCACAAAAAAAAAAAAAAAAAAAAACTTTTTATAAGTTGTTTTATTTTAAGTTCAACCTCCCCCACCATCATTCAACAATACAGTTAAAGTTGATACTAAATCAGTTATGACATCTGTCTTTGAACTTTTACATATTTATTGTTCAAGTTTTGTTTCTACCTTGTCTTAGTCTAAAAGAAAAATAATCACCGAAGCCAGGTGATATTTTTTATTGATACAAAGTTGAAGACTAGAAATAAAACTGGCATGAGGTTCATGATGGAAACAGAAAAAAAAGCTGACAAAGAAAAAGAAAAAAGGATGATGATGATGCTGCTGCTGCTGACCATAATGTAAAGCAGGATAAGACTAGCATGAATAGAAAGATGATCACTAATTACAAAAAGTGTCATAAAGACTAAATATTTGGGGCACATTCAGTTCCAGCAGAAAAAGAAATGAATGATTTCAATATGGTCTGATTGACTCCCCCCACCTTTTTTTTTTAACAATTATGTTCACCCTGTACAAAACCCAAGAACCACTCTGATGGTTTTAGTGATGGATTGATTTTCTATGGCTTATCAACCCTTTGCAGGCTATTTAAAAACAGAAAATATTTTTAGATTTGAAGAAATTGTTTTTTTTTGGGGGGGGGTGACAATAGTTTAGTGATACAAATATTATTGATTAATCCATAGGAGGGAGAAAAGTGGATTATTTGCATGTAAGTGAATATAATGAACCCAACTGAAATTGAAACAATTCCAAACTATTACTCAATATATCACCTGCACATACAAACTTACAACACCTGGTATTCTCAAGTGGTCATTCATCTAGGTACTGACCAGGTTTGATGTTGCTTAACTTCAGTGATTGTATGGGAACATGAAGTAGTTCACTCTAAGTAAAGGGTTACAGAGTAATAGGCACAGTTTATGGGGATGTGTGTGTGGCAGGGGAGATAACAGTTAACCCTAGACTTGAACAGGTTAAGATTATAATGATTGGGGAAACATTATCTTGGGAGTTGGTTCCACAAAGCAGCAGTTTGTTGGAAGAAGCTGTTCGAGTGGAATTTACATCTCACCAATGGAATACAAAAGGAATGAGGGTGGTTTACTACAATGGGCGTGGCGTAGTATGGCAGGTCTTAGCCATGAAGGTTAGAACTGATGGAATGAAACAACGTAGTTTGTTTGAACACTTTCCACAGAAATCGTGATAGAGCTGCATGAGGCTTGTGACATTTGGTCTGTAAGAAAGGTGTTGTGAAGTAGAAATAGTTTGTTATCCACAAGAACACAGAAATGCTTTTGGACTATCAATTTATTTTCATTAAAGAATTCCTCTAAGGTTAGGCATTTTTTTAAAAAATTTTATTTTTGTTATTTTTATTTTACAATATGCAATCTCATCCTGTATCCTATCTAGTTTCTATATAAAAAAAAAATTAAAAGAAAACTTTTCATTTAATTCCCTATAAATAGTTGTGTATGGCCCAAATAAATACTGAAACTGTAGTCCCCTTAATAAGAAGCATACTTATCCATACATTACAATGATTCAATCAGCAACTCCTATGATATCCGTCATAGTTCTTGAACATGTGAGTCCTTCAATTGGAAAGCCATTAATCAATTGTGGCCTATTGGATTTAGATATGCGATAAAGAAAAAACAATAAATAAGTTAATTCAGGGCAAAAACTTGTACAACTTGTACGTAGATAAGTGTAGAGAAGTTCAATAGTGAAAAGTATCATTTTTTAATGATTCTAATCAAATCAACAAGGCCTACCTATGTGATTGGATATGCAACGAAATATTGTAACAATTATGAAGAAAAAACTTCATAAAACTTTGTACAGAACCAATATCATGACAAATTTTGCCTCAACCATCAAAATTGTAAAGGTTACTTTGCAGATATGTTTAAGAAAGAGTGCTGAAAAGTTGTCAATCTGAAAATTTGACCAAATAGAAAAATTTATTTTGAATCCTTTTTTTTTTTTTTTTTAAATCAGGAGCAAAATCTTTTCAGCACCTTATATACACACACACAAAAAAAAAAAAAAAAAAAAAAAAGAGAATCCAGTATGATTTAAATAGACTAATTTAAAAACAACAAAACAAAGACATGAATCTGTTATGCCTTACAGAAAAATGATTCCAATTTCACAATCAGCACCAAATTCCACATTCAAGAACTCTAACCTATGCACCTTTAATACAGAAATTGATACCGAAAGTATCTCGGACAAAAAGAGGAAACAAAGATTTTTATACAATAAATCATTAGAATATATTATTTTCATTTTGAAGGATAAACAAATGTGACGTCATATGTAACAGAGGAGCACCTGTGTTGTGTATCTGGCACTGGAGGGACAATCAGTCATAGAATGCAACAGCTGCACACACAATTGGCATTTGTTCACTGCTAAACAGATGCAAAGGAAATTCTTTTAGTATGACAGTGTTGTAATGTATGCGACAGTTTCTATAAGAATTGTAAGTAACATTTGTATGCATTTCAATACAGAAAAGTGTAGAAGCCATCTGGGGGGGGTACAGAGAAAAAAAAAAGGCTCAATTTTAGGAACTGCTTTCAGTTGAAATACTATAAATTTCAGTTCAGACAAAATTTAGTTCAACTTAAATGCAGTAACATTTGGGAGATGGCTGACATGTTTCTTTGATTCTTACAGAGGAATGCAGTGTTGAACCAGAGTTTACCCACTTTATATTTATAGAAACGATATGAAGAGATTTTTAAATGTCCACATTTTATATATCAGCAATAGTTTCTACCAATGAGCACAAATATAAACAGTAATTTTGGTCCCAGTAGGTCAGTAGCTATAATTATTACCAGACAAAGAGGGACGAGATATTAAACAAGTACTGATATAAGTATGTATCAAGTAAGTTAAAACAAAAACAATATTGTGGAATGACCCCAAATTAGCCTTTATTTAAAATTTAAAGTTTTCTTTTGTTGCTTCTTCCACTCTTTGAAGGACACATGGGTATATTCTCAATTTTAGACTATAAAATGTTACAATGAATAAAATTGACTTCAAAAGTACTTAGCAATGGTTAGCATTAAAAGAGCAAATAAAATTAGGTAATTGTGATAATTATAGTCTAATTCTTGTTATTGCCAACATTAAAATTTCATTTTTCATGTTCTTGCTAAGATAAAATTTGATGCAAAATATTTCTTGAAATACTGAACCCTTTAAAAGTTATGACATTTTGAAATATTGACTTAAGTTAAAAGAAAAAAAAAATTTTTTTTAAAGTTTTGAAGGGAATAATTAGCAACAGATTCTTTTCACCTCCACAAAAAATAGTTTCTGCTGCACATGCAATACCTACTTAATTTCTGAAATTAGTACCACTTAAATAAAGCCACTACTGTAATTTTATCATCAACTATTGTTAAGACTTAAATTAAGTTCAAGGTAGCAGCGTGGGTGAAGGTGTCCATAAGAGATAAGGACAATCTGCAATTACTATTTGAGATTTTCTTGTTATTAAAATAATTAGAAGCAGTCAACAAGTGACACACAATTTTTTTTTTATTGATTTTCTAAATAAAGTATTCTCTAAAAGAGAAATTGCCTCTTAGGCAGAATCCAGTTTCATGTAATATAAATTTAAATGGCACTATGATGTTGCTTTATTTTTAATAGAAATCTTTTTCAATATACATGATATCAATAATAAACATCAGAAGTATGAAATTTCATTAATCAGCACATTACAGAGAAACTCAACTGGCTTATCTTCAAGAGCATTGCCGTAAAATGCTCTAAATTATAACCAGATTATCTGATTTACAGATAAATTTCCAAATGGAAGTGGCAGCACTAATATACACTGAAGTGTTGCAAGCCTTATAATAATATCGCATTTCAACAACTGTTATTGCTCCCAGAGATTTGTAGGTGCAGGATCATGAAGGGCGAAAATGATGGTGACACCTTTCATTAAAAATCTCTGGAATGCTCCCAAAAGCAATTCTAGCTATGTCGTGTCTGATGAAAACAGTGCATTATCCTACTGGAATAATGCATCATTATTGGCACACAAGAAATACGTAAATAGGTGAAAATGGTAATTCTTCAGGGAGCCACAACACTTGCCACATGCTATGCACATCTTGATAGAGCCATTGTCAGCCTGCATGATGTCTTGTTAGCAACTGGAATTCATGACCTCTTAGGGTCTGCACTTCACTCAAACACTACAACCGACCAGAAACAAATGGCCTATGTCACATTGTGTCAGTTTTCCAGGATCCAACAAGCAATGTCACAAATCTAAGTGAAGTACCGTGTTTGGTGTTGTGGTATTAACAAGGTTTACTCTGATAGGTCTTCTACTCTCATATGTCATAACAGAGGTAAAGGAATACTAAAATAACCTTCTAGATGTGCATCCAGTATCTCCTGTATTGAATATGAATGTGATTTTAGCCAATGTCACTTGCCTGTTACCAAACATACAATTCTCATCAGACAACTCTGATCATGATCATTAAGGATTTATAGTTAGCTACCATACTACTATCCATGGCGAACAATAATGTTTCCAATCAAGCATTACCAGTATACATGCAACATCGTAGGTCAAAGGATGTCAAAAGTTTCCACAATTTCAGAAATAGAATGTCCCCTCCATATGTCATAGATGATCACATCCCATTTGAACTCTAATAATCTCTGTCACCTTACTATGAGCAGGTTAGTGTGAACACTGACTCACCAGATATCAGAGCACAACTGATATAAATCTGTGGTGGCACCACTTACCATTATATACTGCTATCGTATAACTTTTGGAATAGCAGTGTATATACTAATATGGTTAAAAAAAATAATTAGAATTAAAGAATAACAATGATCATAAAAATATATGCAGTTTAGAAGGAAAGAGTGGAAGACAGAGGAATCCCCAAAAGTCCTACATATAAAAGGATACAAATCATGCATATATAATAGGGAAAAAAAAAGAAGTAAAATTATGATTCAATAGGTACCATGTCTTAATTTCAGTGATACAACCACAATTCTCCAAAGACTCATCCTTTCACTAGTTTCTACTATTATTAGCCATTAGTTTCTATTATTGCTATAGTAGAGTGTATATAATGGATTCCTATAGATAGTAGGTTCCATAAAAATGGTTACCTTTTTGTATAAATAGTTATGGTCTGACTATGTAAAAATGTAAGCCTTAAAGCAGAAAGTAAGCAAAATAATTCATTTAGTTTCAAGTTAACAATTTACAACGATTCAAATTTAATCGAACAATCAAAACCAAATTTTAAGCTTCAAATAAGATATCCAAAATTATTACAATATGTCAACAAAAAAAAAAAAAAAAAAAAATAAATCTGTAAGGTACTTACTCATCAGAGTAAATATGAAATGTTTATTATAACTCATGAAAGAAAATAAAAATTGATAGTTACGTACAAGCAAGAAACCCCAATAGTCAAAAGTTATGTATCAAGATTTTTGCTATAGATAAATATTACTTTTGTGTGAAGAACTTTGAAAGTTCAGTCAGTTGGCGTTAAACAAATTAACAGGTTTCATTAATAGTTTTACCAAAATATCTTCCGCCTACTTAATGGTAAAGATCTTCACAATTTAATATACTTTCCCAAAATAATTTGTATTATATAATCATCTCCTTGTCTTCACAATGAATATATAATTTACAGATCTTACTTTTCTCATAAACACATCAACAAGACAAAAGAATACATTATTGATGACATACTCATTTGAAAAATGATTCAAAGAGGATTTTTTTAAAAATATATAATCTATTATTTGTTTGTGTTGAGATAAACTTAAGTTTAGAAAGCCTGAAAGTTCCTGTTAACAGGAGTGATTTAATTGGGGAAAGTGCATTGTTTCTGAGAAATAAAATAGTTTGGGATAAGGAAAGGCTTAAGCGAGGGAAGAATATGAAATGACTAAGCTTAGCTAAACGAATAACAAGGAATGTAAAATGCAGTTAGAAAAGGTCAGAAATGAATAGGAGGAAACATTCAGATGGCTAATATTGCATTTTATTATATATGTTAACATATCTATTTTAGATTTGATTAATAGTTAACCTTGAATTTAACTCCGTCTACTTTTACAGTTCTAACAGATGATGCTGAAGAAATGCCGTGTCATGTGGAACATATTAACAAATTTTTCTTTTTTTACAAGTTCAATTTATGAGAAAAGAAATTTATCTGAAATCAAGATTTTTGATGCAAACAAAGTTTAGAAAATTTATTCCTCAGTGGAATCCCTGATAAATCATTAGATTTTTTCCAAAGAGCCATAGAGGGGTCTAAACATTAAATTCCTAATAACAATGTCAGTTACATTCTTTAGAATGAAAATGTCCTGAAAACTTTGCCAAGTCTGATTATAGGTACTTGTCTTTTATTAACAAGTGACAAATTAAATAGTGAAAGATATGATAACATGAGACTTAAAAAAGGGGGGGATACAAAGAGACATGCCTTTGTCTATACCTATAGGTTGTTCTAAATGAACGTAACAAAAATAATTTGCAAAAGTGCAGATAGTTTTACAGCACAGAGAAATTAATGCTATTTCTATTGATGATACAAGAATAATAATTACGAGGACATTCACGGGCTTAGTCATAGTTCTTAATCTAAAAGAAAATCAAGCTTTTTATTTTTTTTTTAATTCTTTAAGGTCAGAAGTGACCAAATGTGTCTGCAAGTTTTGGTTACAAGTCTGTGATTGCCCGAATGTACCCACAATTGGATGGCAATATTTATTTCAATACATAACATTAACAGCTGTCACATGATCACAAAAAGTGCTAGAAAGCTACAATTTATGTAAAAGTTGTAGATTTCTGAAACCATGTCTCATAACTAGCAGTACTAAGTGGTTAAAAATAAAAATTCTCTGCAGGCATGTGATAAGAAGTGTTAACTTCAGGCCTTGCAGCTTTCAGTTAACTTACTCTACCACTAAACAATATACACTGATAAATATATGAAAGTGCAAAAGCAAAAATAAAAAACACAGCTTTTTTTCATTGTTGTTGATGACAAATGTGTAACCTGAAGCTGCATGATCGTGGTTATATTGTTGACACGACATACACTATTGATGTTGGCCTTGATTGCATTGTGTACCCTTTAAATGAAAAATTCAAGTCTTTTACTGGATGAACACATTTTGAGGCCAAGCTACAAACAATGCTCACTTGGAAAAGGTTTTGAAAAATATCACTAACAATAATATTTGGGGAAAATATTCTAAATAAAATGTTATAAAAAAAAAAAAAAAACTTCAAAAGTTATTATCAAAAAAACATTTTGTAAATTAGGTCAAATTTTCCAAAACAGTCACCAGCGTTTTTAAAAATGAAAGTACGTGTCTAAGATAGCGTAAACCAGTTAAGGTAAAAGCTTCTCTATCCAAGTGCTTTGTTTACATTCATCTGGTTTCACTAAACTAGTAAAATTTTTTTTTTTTTTTAATTTGAGAAGTATTTGAGTTTACTCAAGTTATTCTGTTCAATTTATGAGTATTTCATAAAACTTTTCTTTGTTTCCTCTACCTAGTCTTCTGTTCCTTCAATATTCCCTAACTACAGCCTTCCTACTTCTTGGGTATTACATTTTTTTTTTTTTTTTTTTTTTAATAAAAAACGTGGGCAATATATAGTTTTATGCCATTATAAAGAAATACAGATCTACACAAATCTACACCAATTCTAAAACTGCTTTATTATAAAATCTGTAATTTGCAGATATTTCTATAGAGTTGGTTACCGTAATGATACAAGTTATTTACAGTCATTTTTATTAAATTCTTTTAAATTAGTCTAGATGAATTATGTTTGAACTTATACTCTTAGAAATGCCAAGATACCTCAAGTAAAATTCATTACTTTTTCTCAGCAGATAGATTACTTAGGAGACTAACACCCCCAGCTCACAGACCTTATACTAAAATCAATTTTTCTTCATCCCTTTAAAGAAAAATACAAACCACCCCCTATTTCTGAACAAAATATTCAATTTCTCCAGGGATTATTTTACATAAACAAAAGTCAAAAATCAAAAGTGAGATCCATAAGTCAAAAACTACAAAATGCATTTGGAATTCAAGAAAAAAGACAAGCCAATATTTGGGCTAACTGTCCAAACTCTATCTGGTTATTTTGAGTAAGAGATTTTTTTGTCAGTTGGGCATTTGCTGTAAGGTTTAAGGTTAATCTGAGTGATAGATGCAGTTCATTGGCTTTAATTTTGCATAGGAAAAAAAGAAAAAACAGAAAAAAAAAAACTATCTTCAAAGTTGTAACATAGCTTTATTTTTGCTTAGAAATGTTCACCCAGGAAATATGAAGAGCAAGCAAGAGATCCAAGTCAATTTTGAAGAAGAATTATAAGAATGTTATAGGCCATTAATAGAGTCAAACATTATTCTACATAATACAGACATCATTTTGTGCTTTGCTGATAGAATTTTCCTCTTTCTTTTCTGGCTCTACTGTCAATAATAAAAGAAGTGATAGAGAAATGAACTGCTTCCAGTGACATAACTGCCAACAAAAATAAAGACTTGTTTCAAATCCTAATATTAAATAAAACATTTGTCCATTATGTCAGGTTCTTCATTCATTTATTTCATATTTTTAAAATGTCTTTCTGAATATATAAGTCTATTAGACAGAAACATCAAAGTAGACAATGAATAAGAGTGTTTAGTTTGTTAACTTTAGTAAGGGCAAAGTAACCAAAGTTCAATATCTGATATTGGGAGGGGTGGGGTTAACATGCACCAGTCAGAAAGAGCAATACAAATGAAAAAGGATGTATAAGCATGTTTTCTAGATTATGCAAATATGTTTGGTATAGTATGTAACAAAGAACTATCAGAACTGCTAGGTAACCTTTTACATATTTGGGAAGAATAATCCAGAATCTATACTGGCAACAAAATGGCTGCATGTGGAGAGAAAATGAATTCAGTAAATATACAAAACTAGAAAGGTGTGTAAGATGTGCCTTCTAACCCTATTTATTCAACATATACAGTGAGGTGATTCTGATAAAATTAGAAGTTCTACCAGGATTCATTATTGGTAGCAACAATCTTAACAGCATTAGATATGCAGATGACACAATACTGATAGCAGACATAGAAAGGAAACTACAAGAATTCCTACAAAAGGTAGTGAAGGAAATTAAGAAAGGATTAAACATCAATTGCAAGAAGATGGAATGTATGGTTGTCAGCCAAAGGGACAGTGCAAATTGGGGATATTAAAAATCAAACAAGCACAACAATTCAAATATTTGAGAAGTGTTTTAACGGGACAGAAATTGCAACACTAAATTCCAAAGGTGCATTGGGACAGCAAAAGATGCCTTCCAAAAGCTAAGTATTAATAAACAAGAAAATTGTTAGAAATAACAAAAGAGAAAAATTTAGAAAAGAGTACTGAACTGTTATGTAATATCAGCCTTCTTGTATGGCAATGAATGCTGGACAATCAAAAATTGAAGAGACTTGAAGCAACAGAAATGTGGTTCTACAGAAGGATGCTGAGAATACCATGAACTGAATGTGATCAATGAATACTTAAAATCAGAAAAGAGAGTTGAAATTTCTAAGGTGCATAATGAGGAAAGAGTGTTTGGAAATTTTTATACTCAAAGGAGGAACTGAAAGCAAGAAGAACAGAGGAAACAACACATAAGCTACCTAGCAAGCCTTGTATAAATGAATGGCCAAACCTGGTTTAAGAGAGATAAAAAAAAATAACAAATTTATTAAGAGCTACAAAGGATAGAAAATTGTGGAGAGCCATGGTCACCAACATCCTGAACAGATACAGTATGTAGAAGACCAATAAAGATTTTCTATTATACATATTGACTTTGCAGTGTCCATATGTATCTGACATCAAAATTTTCATGTTTAAAAAATCTATATGTGGAAGAGGAGTTCATCTGGAAAAAATAAAAATAGTGAAGAGGAAATGAATTTGTTTTATTTTTAACCAAGTTGACATTTGAAAGAGCGGCTGTCTTGAACAAAACGTCAAATGAAAAGAATGAAATGTCAGAAACTAGCCAAAGTATAAACAAATGACTTGACACTACTTTTATTTGCTTATAAATGATTTGATGAGTAATGTTTCCTGGAAGTAGTCATTTCTTCCAGGTTTGTCCTGCAAACATTCAAAAGATGATCTTATTGAGTTGCTACACCACATTCGAGTGTTGCATACAGAGCATTGCCTAGGGTGTTAAGGTTTCAAGGTCGTTAAATGTGCATGAATCTTCAAGATTGGAGCAAACTAGAAGATACTCCATAGTTTGTAATTGCCCGTATTGTCAACTGGGATCAACATCCGTGGCATATAACCATTTTGTTGAATATACAGTGACCAACAACTGTTCAGGGACAATTTAGGCAGCACCGGGAGCCAAGCCTCACTGAGAGCCAGAGGAGAGAGATTCTTTAGGGCCGAGAGAGAGCCTGTGTTCCATGTTAAGATTGCTGCATCACAGAGACACTAACCAGGAGCTTCCATAAACAATATCATTTCTTCACTGTTAAACTGTTTCCCATATTCTGTAGATAAGCTTCTCTCTCCAGATTCATGTCATTTCTTCTATCTTGATCTGTTTCTTCTGTTCTGAAGATAAAGTTCTCTCTCCTCTTCGTTCATATCATTCCACCATTTTTGCACTTGTTCTTGATAACAGTCACGGATTGCTTGCCTCTCTTCTGCTTGTAATTGTTGTCGTCGTCGTCATCTTTGTCGCTCTCTTGCTGCTGCTCTTTGTTGACTTATTCTCTCTTCCATTTTTAAGAATGGCTGATTCAGTAATTATAAAAACACTAAGGTGATAAAAAAAAAAAAAAAAAAAAAAACAGACAATGTCTGCCATAAAAGTTTGAAGCATTATTTGATTGTGTCTTATTTTAAATTTACTAAGATTTCAATTTTATATTTTAGATGTTAAAAATTAGAATATACCATCAATTTGCAATAATATAATTTAATTTATTACTTATTAGAGTAATATAAAATATATATTTTCTTCTGGGAAGAGACCACAGTTGACCAGATACTTGGGAGTTGAAGTTTGGCTTGTGTGGCGAATTTTAACACAATGAAAGAGAATACTGGGTACAACGGAAATATATAGTCAGTTGGAACTATGCTACAGACATGTGTATATTAGATTTTTATTTACAAACAGAAGTGATTTGTTTCTATTTTTAATTAAAAACATAATATACACATGTTCGAGAAGGGCGAAAAAAAAAACTTATTACACTTGATTGACGAAACAGTCGTTAATATCCATTTGTAATGGACCTACTGATGCAATTTCAAAATATTTCACAATCCATAAAGTTCAATAAAATTAATTTTATAAGAAGAAATCTTGCAGAATTGTGTTTTTTAATCTTAAAAAAATGTGCCTAAATTAATGTAAACAAACTGGCGAGATTGGTCTGTTTACAATACATGTTGAAAGATTTTATTTAGAATTAAACCTACGATTCTATCAAATGGGACCTGGTAATATTTCAAATCGAACTGGAATCCATATCTGTCGGGTATTTAGTAGCTTCTATTTCGAGACGCGTGTCTTCATTTACGCACCCCCCCCAACCAAGCTGCCACACAAATTATCTGTCCTTTGCATAACCGACACGTGCAGTTGGTACAAGCCTATATAAAGAAAGAATCTTTCAAAGAAATTAAGATTATGAAAAGTTTTCCTTGTCAAACTTTAGACATTTTGAATTTTTATTTTTTTATAAAAAAAAATTTAATTTTTCTTGACAGTTACTTGAATATGAGGTGTTCAGAGTGTAAAAAAATATTAACTCCAAATATTAAAAAAAAAAAAAAAAAATTTTCATTAAGAGGGTGGGGGATAATGTCACATTCAATAGTAAAAGATTTTCACTTTTCTTTTGTCTTCTTTACCTAAAGGGAAAATACATAAACAACACTAATAATTCTTAATATCCACAAACAAGTGAACATATTCATGAGTCAGGAATTCTGTTCTTTTCAATTATCATCATACTGATTTTTTTTTTTTTTTTTTTTAAACTTAGAACAACATTACGGCCATATTGTGTTGAAACACCAGTTCACATATGATCACCAAAGTTAAGCAACATCGAGCCTGGCCATTTTAGAGAAAAATAAAGACTTCTCAGTAAAAAGTAGTCATAACAAAAATTCAGTCTTTTACAAAATAAAATTACAAATTTCCAATATGGTAGTATTGCTCAAATAATTTGAGAAGATATTTGAAATCCGTGTGAAGTATGAAAGAGTTGGTACAATAAGATGGGCAGTGAGTTGGTGATGGTCATCTATGGCAAGGATATATGAATTCTTGGGCAACAATGGAGTGAGCATCACCTAATCATATCAAGGGTGTAGAACAGGATGAATTCTTGGGCAGCAAAGGGGGAGGGTCACCTAATCGTAGCAAGGATTAATTCTTGGGTAGTCACCAGGCGGGTCATCTATTATGACAATGGTGTAGAATAGGATGAATTATAAAAACAGGGAGAGTGGGACCTAGTCTTATTGATAGCGCACCCAACCACATGAATGACAATCATAAAATTGTTGCTTCATAACTATTCCACTCACCTTTCATTCACAAAATCTGAGGGGATTTCGATTCAATGTTGTAATAATGTTAAATTAACTGGAATTAAATGTGAAACAGTCAAAATAAAATCGAACAACAAAAGCTGAGGATTTTTTAAAAACATTTTTAGAAACTTGTTAATAATCTTGCTACAAACACAAACTCTTAAACCTCATGAATTAAGATTATTAATAGATGTCTGTATCATTTCAGAAATTGTTTAAATCAAGTAGAAAATTGATTTATTACAAAGATTATGTTAATTCGAAAGAATTAATGACTTGAAACACTATTCCATTAATCCTGAAAGCTTTTTTTTTTCCCCAGCATACATTGCAGAGTTTATATTAAAACAAAGTCAGTTTTTGTACAAATCAGCAAAATATAGAATCCAATAGCTGTTTATAGAAGTTTCTTTTTAACCCATTCATATCATATGCATTGAGCTTGACTAGTTATTCTTTTTGCCCAATTGATATTCACTTTGTAAATGAATATTAATTAGCCAAAGCAATACTAAAAGAAAACATTCGCATTTTAATCATGAAATAACCAATTAAAGAAACAAGAATTATCAATGTCCGACACAAAAAGAGACTGATTTAAACCTAAAAACAAGTAAAAAATGATTCTGGCAAGAGATCAGCAATACACATTAATGCTTCTGACAGTTTTTATTCTATACTGTATCTTTTTTGTAGTAGTAGTAATAATAATGATAATAATAATAAACTACTACTACTACTGTTTATACTATTTACATGCTTCAGACTGTTGTCCTCATCTTTACTGCCATTTTCACAATGTTTCAGCTGTTGTATGTTCCAGCTATTTTCAGGTGATATTCATTGATTTTTTGGAATTTCAAACTGAACCCATTATTTAATCCATGGGAAGAAGGCTGGAACATACAACAGCCTCGAAACACTGTTTCAAATATGGCAATAAAGATTAAGACAACAATCTGAACAATGTAAATAGTGTGAACAGTTACAGAAATATAGACAGCTACTACTAGTGTAATTATTTGTTTTGGAAATGTTTCAAAGAAAATAAAGGTATCAGAATTCAAAGTCTATTTCTACTTTAGTTCCCCCTCAAAAAAAATTAGGGCCAAAAAAAATAAGCATTTTGTGCATGAAAAACAGAGCAGTTAATTAGAATACTAAGTAAAGCTCATTTTGTCATTGTAGTTGATCAACCAATATCATATTCATTAAAAATAATTTAAAATATTTATTAATTCTATAATTAATTACACAGCCAACATGTAGGAGGAAGAGCGATAATGAGTTTCAGGAATGCATTCCGCGAAATTTTAAAAACCACCCCCATCCAATCAGTTTGAGTGATATTTTTCATAGTCAACAAAAACTTGTCACAAAATGAATAGAGATGTTTATGAAGTGTTTGATCATATAAGACAACATCTGTTAATTAGCTAGAGAAAAATCAGTGTTTCTCCAATATGACTTTGTACAGTTAGAGATACAGCCACATGACACAAGCAATCACACAGCATTACTTTACTCTGATGTGACATTTAATACAACTAATTGACAAGGACTCAATGTATGTGAGAGAAAAAAAAAAAGCATGGCAACTGCCCAATCAAAATCTCCAACTTCAGGAACACAAGAAATGTTAGATTGCAGAAAACTCGTCTATTTAAATGTGGAATCAATGAGCATTAAAGGAAAATAAAAATTGCAAATTTTACTTTCAAGTAGAAACCATGTGATCATTTAATTCACAAATGAAGCAAAAGAACTAACTGTATTTTATTCAGGTCAACCAGAGTCACAAGCGTCTTCATGTAATGAGACAATGAATAACTCATTGCAAGACAGTGTTCAATGGAATGGTAGGATGCTATCTTCAACACACAAAAGGGTGCAAAAAGATTAAGCCTGGTCTGAACTTACTTTTTTGTTGTTGCAGAGTAGGACTCAGCATATTCCTGCTCTTCCCTAGTACTGTGAAAGTGGACTGCTCCTACTTATAAATATGGAAAGTCAGAGGAGTATTTGAGCTTATTCAAGTTATTCTGTTTAATTTATGAGTATTTCATAAAACTTTTCTTTGTTCCCTCTACCTAGTCTTCTGTTCCTTCAATATTCTCTAACTACAGCCTTCCTACTTCTTGGGTATTACATTTTTTTTTTTTTTAATAAAAAATGTGGGCAATATGTAGATAATGCATCAAGTTTTATGCCATTATAAAGAAATACAGATCTACACAAATCTACACCAATTCTAAAATTGCTTTATTATAAAATCTGTAATTTGCAGATATTTCTATAGAGTTGGTTACCGTAATGATACAAGTTATTTACAGTCATTTTTATTAAATTTTTTAAAATTAGTCTAGATGAATTATGTTTGAACTTATACTCTTAGAAATGCCAAGATACCTCAAGTAAAATTCATTACTTTTTCTCAGCAGATAGATTATTTGGAGACTAACACCCCCCAGCTCACAGACCTTATACTAAAATCATTTTTTTCAATTTCTCCAGAGATTATTTTGCATAAACAAAAGTCAAAACCGAAAGTGAGATCCATAGGTCAAAAACTACAAAATGCATTTGGGATCAAAAAAAAAAAAAAAAAAAAGACAAGCCAATTTTTGGGATAGGCAAATGTCCAAATTCTATTTGGTCATTTTAAGAAATGTCATCCAAAGCATGAAAACAGATGCAATATTCTTGAAACTAAGATTCCATGACAAGACTCACAAGGAACAAGAATCACAGATGGAAAGAATTTTTTTGTCTGTGACAAATGATCAATATCATGAAAAGAGAGGTCACAGTAATTGTGAGTATTCTATTTATAATAACTAGCCAAATCTTCATCTTATAAACATTTCTCTTAATAATAATAATTTTAAAATAATTCACCAGACTATGTTATTTAATTTATAGTAACTGAATTTTTGGTGATTGCCTTACTTGGTTTCCATCATTTGATATGGTGTGTCTGAAAAATGGCACTTTTATCATAGTTGCCTTTGCTTATTGGCATTTTGACTGGGATCAAAGTGTAGTATCTGCCCTCTGGCAGATAAACTACATTTCCTCTCTCAGTTGTGTGTCTGTGTGCAAACAGAAACAACTGAAAATATTATTGAGGTGCCCGGCCTCGGGAAACAACTGCCTGCAGCAGTACCTCCCTCACTATGCTAAAGTAGTAAGATCAGTAGTAATACCAATGCCAACACAACTAACGGACCTTGCTCAAGTGCACACAATTGGGCTCCCCACATTAAACTGACCTTGGTTCACAACTTGTCATCAAGTAAATACAATTGCTTTTTTTTTTCTAAGATCAAAGTGTAGTGTCTGTTCTAATCAGCTTAATCTAATTGTCCCACCCCACACAGCTATCTTCCATTCTTTCATTTTCTCACTGAAACCAAGTAGTGCCCCCCCCTTTTCATGCAATCAAAACAGTCCATTATTCATGAGGTATTGGCAAGGCATAACAGTCATGCAAACTAAAAAAGGGAGGGACAAGTAAATTTATAATAGGATTATAACCTGTATTATAATTTTATGATGAGAAAGGATGCTGGAAAATTCTCCATCTGATGAAAGAAGAGATTTTTAAAAATATTCCCACATTTTGGGAAATGGATCAATGTGAAAACTTATCAGCACTTCTTTACCTAAGTTACAAATCAACTATTATAATAATGCCGGTGTATTCAATAATTATAATAATTCTAAAATTGTGTAAAGTTTCCAAGTGAAGTGTTTTAACTTTGGCACAAAGCTCCATTTACACAGTCCCCAGTCAGGAACAAATTCAAACATTTCAAGAAAGACTCGCTCACTAACCATCACTTCCTGGAAGATATCAACCCCATCTGAAAGAAGACAATGTCCCAATAAGTCAAACTCACACCATGAATCAAGTTAGCTCATTTGGATAGTCTCAAATAATTCAAACATGAATTTCAAGAATAAATTAGCAGCCATTCTTCAAGGAATCACAGTCGAGTAGTTCAAGAAAGCATTTCTTTTCCAGGTGGTGCTCTCATGATGTCAATTTGAACTGAAATCTCATTAACATTTTGCATGCAACTTGGATCCCTTGTAAAAGAGGTAAAAATTTTTGGAATAGCAAGTCAAGAGAGTCTAAGGCATCAAATCCAAGACAATGGTGATGGCAGAGTTTTTTTCTAAAAGATTATGTCTAGTATTTGATAAGTTGGTCTGGGTCATGCAAAATTATTCATCATGATTGATACAATCACAATTCTCTCTCCACTGCAAATATGAAAAAATTATTTTTTATATATTCTGAGTTGACAGAAAAAAAATAATAATCATGTAAACTCATGACAACTATTATTAAAATGAAAAGCTAGAGACAATGGTACACCAAGTGATTGCATCTTTCCCATTTGTAAAAATGGACTCAGCCAGATAATGTTATATATAACAAAATAGGATAAGAGGTTGTGTAGCTGTGGTAAGCATGGGACTCAGAGCAGCTGCTCTTGGTTTATTCAAGCAACAGTAGAAAGAGTAAGTAAGGAATTCTGGACAGACATCAGCATCATGTAAATATTGCAGGCACTTAGAGTTGATGCAAGAACATGACTATTTGACAAATAATCCAACAAATAGAAATGTATTAAATCCCAATTTGATGCTCAACACATCAGTCAATGTACTGCTTACTATACAATGTACTGCTTACTATACAATGTACTGCTTACTATACAATGTACTGCTTACTATACAATGTACTGCTTACTATACAATGTACTGCTTACTATACAATGTACTGCTTACTATACAATGTACTGCTTACTATACAATGTACTGCTTACTATACAATGTACTGCTTACTATACAATGTACTGCTTACTATACAATGTACTGCTTACTATACAATGTACTGCTTACTATACAATGTACTGCTTACTATACTCATATACATTGACTAAAAGGGTTCAGTTTGAAATTCCAACACATATCACCCAAAGAAGCCTACAATAGCCAAAATGTCATGAATATGACAATAAAGATAAGGACAACAGTCTGAACAATGTAAATAGTGTATTTTTTAGTTATCAACCAACACCAGTAACAGTATTGATTAAACATAAACCTTAAGAAATAAAATCAATTAAGCTCATTTTAATTATTGCCATTTTTGCATGAAATCTACTTTCCTTTTATCGTAGGTAAGCTTTTTAAAAAATTCTTCTCCTACCTGGCATTCAGTAACTTGATTTTTGAAGATCCATTAAGAAAAAATAATTTATCTAAAAATCCTAACACAATGATGATTTAAATAGTGTGGTATGATGAAACCGTAACAGCCTATTCTATTATTTAAAACAGAAAATGTAAGGTAACTAAAAACAGTACATGCCGTTTTTTTTTAACGTCATGTGCCTAGAAAGCAGTAGGGAAGGGAGGGGGAGGTCATTGCTCTTTACAAATGCAGATGTGTTACACACATCAATCATAGCTCAAACAGCATTGAGGAAACATGGTAGTATCAAAGCAGCTCATTCAGGGTGGTTTGCTTCATGACTTTAAGGTGGGCTTGTCCACAGCCTCATCAAGTTGCCAAATACATCAAACCTTTGGGGATAATGCTGTGAGTGAATGCACTGTCTGGTATTAGTTTCAGAAGTTCAGGTCAGCAGATCTGTTCCTTTGTGATGAACCATGCAGTGGCTGGCTGCAGGTCCTGGATGATAAGACCCTGAAAGCAGCCATAGAGGAGGACAACAGCCAAACTTGTGTTGAGCTTGCTAAATGCTTCCAAGTTTCTGATGAAAGAGTCAGACTTCACCTGCACTGTGTAGGGAAGGCATACAAATTGAGCAAGTGGGTACCTCCCCAACACACACACACACTGCTGGAAGCCAACATGTAACAATCTGTTTTTCGCTACTTTCTCGGCACCACCATGTACCCATATTTGATCAAGTGCTCACCAGTGACGAAAAGTGGGTCCTGCATGACGCACCCAAGCATGCCAGATATTGGTGGTGATGACTGGACCCTGAACAAACACACAAGATAATGCTTTATATCTGGTGGAACAGTTGATATGTGATGCACTATGAGCTGCTACCAATGGGCTAAACCATCACTCTGGACATGTACTCACAGCAGTCACTGAAGCAGAAGGAGTCAACATTGGTTAATCACAAGGGTGTAAATGTTCCTCCAAGACAATGTCAGGCCTCATGTGGTACAGGCGATCAGAATAACATACAGTGACTTGGCTGTGAGACACTGCCATCCACCTTACTCCCAGGACCTTGTACAAACAGATTACCACCTCTTCCATTACCTGGACAACCACTTTCATAGAAAATCCTTCACGAATGAAACAGACTTGCAACAGGCAAGTAGAAGCACAGACTTCTTTGCATCCAAGACACCAGATTTTTACTGTCAGGACATTACGCAGCTGGAGGCACATTGGTAAAAGGTTCCGAATTTCAATGGAGATTACTTTGAGGATAAACGGTATGTCAAATTTGCTGTATAAATCAAAAAGGGCAAGGACTTTTTTTGGTTACCTTGTAAATAAAAAAAATAAACAGAGATCAGCTTTTCATGCCAGTATGAAAAAGAAAGGCTATTATAGTTGTAAAAGGTTTTTTAAAAAATGATTTTTGAAATGATTAAGAGAAAAAAGGATTTTGTATTTTTCTACCAATGCATTTTGTCCCTTTTAGCAGGCTAAAATTAAATATTTACTTATATTAACTGTTTACAGAGAAACAAATGGGTGACCTCCTTGCTTAACTGTAAAATTTACATGAAATCAGTTTTATTAATAATTTTGTGTTTTCTGATAAAAACAATTTTTTAAAATTTAATTTTTATCTGTGACAAAACAATAAAAAGTGCCTTATACAACAGAGACATAAGAAAAAAAGATTTTATGATTTTATGGCTCAAATATTTTGGAAATTGTTTAAAAAACAATCTCATTTGGATATTTGCATATATTGCAGGTAAGTCTTTATAAAGAAATGCACTAGAGCAGTTATGTGCAGCCACTTTTTTTTTTTTTTTTTGCTTGTGCAACTCTTTTCACCCCAATTTCAACTCAAAAAAGGTGACTTGCAGAAAGATCAATATTCCAAGTTTGAATTTGCCAATTTGAGGTGATAATTGCCATATGAAATTCTTAAGCCCTGAGGACTACTCAAATCATTCACAATAACAACTCCTTAATCGGACATATAGCATCTTTTTATCTTGCAAGTGTGTGTAAAACCCGAAAAGCACAGATTTTTCACAAAGGAACATATAGGAAAATAGCTTTCTTTAAAAAAAAGAAAAAAAACAAACACTGTGTCTTTCAACTGTTGATTGCTGGTTTTCCCATTGCTTGTATTGGCATGAGGCATCTTACAAAGACCAGGATCTTGACCAGTTACAGAAAGGCCCATATCTAGACATGCCAAGCTGTCCAGGTGCTATCAGGGAAAACCTAGATGTAACTGGTGTTGATAAAAATATTCATGTGATTTGGGACCTCTTTTACATCTGTACCAATGTGCATTCACCACAAAGAACAATGGAGGGCAGTTTGAAATTTTACAATCACAGCTCATACCTATCTCAATTTACACTTTAAGGTATTTCTCAGACTAAATAAATACTTTAAAATCATAAAGTGTTGTTTAACTTGTTTTGCCATTGATAATGTTTATATATCTGAAAGTACCTCACGATTACCAAAAAAAAATATTCAAAGTAGAAGCACAACTGACAATTAGTTGATGTGAACATTTTTTTTTTGAAGAGAATAACTCACCAAATTACACACTAGATAAGGACAAATTTAAATTGAGGCCTACCTCTTGTTAATTCAAAAGAACATTAAGAAATACTTTTAAAATGTTTAATGTGTACTTATAATTTTAAGCTTAATAAGCAAGTAATGAAAAAGAGAGGGTTTATGATTCTACCTCAAAAGCTTAATGAATCAAGTTCATTGTGGAGAATATAAAAAAAAGCATCTTTGATGCCAAATGAAAGACTCCCCACTTTCAGTCAATATTCATAAAGTTAATTAGATGACCTTTCAAAACATATTGCTTGGTAACAATTAGGACAAGTGAATAAAATGACACAATGAGCACTGCAATAGACCTGAGAATAAGTTTGTCTTTAAATTATCTTCTTAGAAATAGCTAAAGTGCACAAAGAAATTAAGGACACACTTCTCAACAGTTATCTCAACCAAATTCTGTGGCCAAGTTAGAAATTTCAAAAATCTTCTAAATAAGCAAACTGGTTTAATTGCATAAATTTATTAAACCAATCAAAAAAATACTATCACAATATTCTAACAGGTTTTGACTGAATGTCCATAAACAAAATCCTTGGTCAGAAAAAGTAACACACACACACACACAAAAAAAAAAAAAAAAAAAAAAAAAAAAGTGAAATTTTGATGCTTTCCCCCACATTTTGACTTTTCTTTTTCATGTTTACAAACAGTTGAATGTATTTTGTACATAGAGAAAACGGTTAAGAATGTCTAAATCATTAAAATTAAAAAGAAAACAAACGAATCAAAACATCCGAGCTGTTTTGAAATAAATTTCTGGAAAAAAAAATCGAACTAAATATGCTGCTATGGCTCTAACTGCAGCATCAGCATTGAGGATGATGGCACTGAGGAAAATGCAATCATCCACCTTCAGAAAGGTGACGCACTTTGAGCATACACACATCAGAACAGATCGTACAAGAGGAAATATACTCAATAAAAATGTCCTTACATCGTTATTTAGAACATTATTATGTCATGGGATATATTTTGTCTGTATACTAAATTAATCTTTTGAAAAATATGCAATATTTGACCAACAACACACAGGATTTTTTTTTACGGTTAAAGGTACAAGATAAGTTTAAAAACAAAGCGAGTTACCTCCCTTATGTTCACATTTATCTACGCTTTGTTGATTTACAAATTACTTAATGTTTACAATGTTTTCATTATGTGCATCAACTAGATACCTGTCAAGACATAAAGCAGTATATCCACACATATACCTGTACATATTACCCAGTTTCAGATCAGAACGTTATAAGTATAAAAGCCAAAGAGTTATATCAACAACGTATATTCCTCGTATTATTGTAATTTAGACACAAAAACATTGATATCAATTTCAGCTTTTAAAATATTTTTATCTGCTAATATGAAACCACCAATGTTATCCATGAAAAAATATCATTTTCTGATTATACAAAGAAAATTTCCCTCTTGTTTGTACTTAAAAAAAAAAAAAAAAAAGAAGAAAAATGCTTTCAATTATCAAGAGTTATATATTTTTCCCCCCAAAATTTAAAAAGATAAATAGTCGTAGGATTAATTGCAAATTAAATTTGATAGGCTTCCTTGTGAAAAAACAAACTCTCAAGAATTTATTTTAAATATAGAAGAAAACAGATCAGCCAGATTAATAACTGGGGATCTACAGTAAAAGAAATCCTAATCCCAAATGCATATTATAGTTCCTCATAAAAAAAATTGACTTCAATGAAACATGAAGCATTTCAGTCAAGGCTTTTCTAAAATTCAAAAGTATAACAAATTTTAATAAGAGCAGGAGAAAAAAAATCTTTTCAATACTACACATGGATATCATTTTCTTGTTGAACCTAGATGACACGATATGGATC
This sequence comes from Acanthosepion pharaonis, assembly GCA_903632075.3. Classification (NCBI taxonomy): domain Eukaryota; kingdom Metazoa; phylum Mollusca; class Cephalopoda; order Sepiida; family Sepiidae; genus Acanthosepion; species Acanthosepion pharaonis. The sequence goes on from CAHIKZ030005479.1 coordinate 216,553, forward strand.
TAATAAGCAAATTGACGCCACTGACTTCAGATCTCAATATTTCAAAATGTCATAATTTGTAGACTTATTACAGACATTTATTAAGATGAATGTCTCAATGTTTCTCTTGCTTGACTATAACAAGAATTTACAAATGTTGAATAAAATGAGAACATTAAAACAAGTAGCTCAAAAGTTGTGTTTGTAAGGCAGGGTATCAGCTTGTTCTAGGATTTTTATCACAACACTTACTACATGTAAATTATCTATTTGCAACTATTTTCCTTGATCTAACTTCTGAAGTCAATTGATATCTTCTAAGTTAAGCTTCTGGCACAAGGTCATAAGCGTTGAGTATCCAGGGGATATATTTGATTGATTTTTTTACATTTTTACCTTTTGCAGGTTATTTAAAGCCAGAAAATATTTTCAGAGATGATAATGATTTACTGATACAAGCCCTATTAATTAATCCAGTGTGAGGAACATGAAAAAGAGATGGATTCATATCTTTCCCCAGCAGCATTTGCATGTAACTGAATATAACAAACCTGACTGGAATTCAAACTCAGCTCTTCGTCTTCCAATTCTGAGCTGCTATCCATTACACTACCTCTACATTCAAGCTCACAGCACCTGGTATTCCCAAGCAGTCACCCATGTAAGTATTAATGAAGCTCTGCATTGCTTAACTTTGATGATCATATGAAAACTAGCATTTCAATGTGATATAGCCAATGTGGTATTCCTAAGCAGTCACCTGTCTCAGTACTGACCATTGCTTAACTTTGGTAATTGTACAAGAATCAGTGTTTGAACATATGGCTGTAAGCCCCCAATCAATAGAGATCTCACTAAAAATAGTGATGTCTCCAAGACTAACCACTTCCCCATTTTATGCTGCTCTAGTTATTACTTAAAAACTTTGCTTAGTAAAAGATAAAATTTTTATGAACTTTTAACTTTGTCTAACCTAAAGTTGTAACCTACAGTGTTCATGTAGACTCGGACTCCCTATAGTAATAAAGTTCTGTGATTTGCTTATTCTTCTATGGTGAGGTAATTTTCTTACTTGTTGGTGTTGGAAGTCTTGATGTTGAAAACAAGGCATGTGTAATGGTTTAGACAGAAATTAAAATCAGAAAGTAAGCAATGCTTCAGTTGAAGGCATGAAGAAAAAATCTCCACATTCACTCATTTTATTAGAACTTACTAAGTGCCTCCCCCTCCTACCCAACTTGTCAGTCTGCCATTGCATAACTCAATGAAGTTTTTAGTGACAGGTTCAATTTACAAAGTATGTATAATCCTAAATTGGACCATTACTTTGTGTCCATTAGGTCAGCTAATCTGTATCTTTTTGTTTACCTGCAAAGTCAATATCTAGGTGAAAATCTAACAAGAAACCAATATGACTTTTTTGTCATTACTTTTTCCAGTTAATGGAAAATCAAAACTTAAGAAAAATCACCTTTACATTTGTCATATGAGCAATTGCCACCAGGATTATCCTTTAGGCTAGTATAGGCTGAAGCCTGGGGCCGGATTATCCTTTAGGCCATTATAGGTTGTAGCCTATGGCCCCTCAAATTCTTATAAAGCAATGATTTTAAATTTCCCTATGTTTTAACTTCTAAATAGTTTCAGAATCTGAAATGATATCAATACGAGAAACTTATATTTGACTTTGCAGGAAGCAAAGCAAGGAAAAGAATGTTTTAGTTTATTTCATTGTCTTTCAAGTAGATAACATGTTTGATTTTAGTTCAGAATGTTTAAATTCTACACATTTTTATAAAGCAGTGTTTTTAATTTTCTAAATATTAGAACTTGTAAATAGTTTCATAAACTGAAATGAGATCAAGATGACAAACTCATATTTACTTTGATTGTTTTATTGTTATAATGCTGGTTATAAAAAAAAAAATTTTTTTTTTTTTTTTTTTTTTTACAACGAATGTGTTGAAATATGCGCTGATTTGGTTTACAATAAATAGTAAAATAGTGGTATTTCTTAATATTTTTATTGACAAACAAAAGATAGCTATCATAGTTTATTTAAAGAATTTTTTTTGGATGAAACAGCAAAATTGTTGAATTGTTAAATTAAGCTTTGAACCGTTGTATCTTAGAAACGATTAAAGATATCTTGCTGGAATTCTCCAAGGGTTTTATAATACTATTGGACTCTACCTTGAACAATAAGAATGTATTTAGCTCTAAGTTGAAATGATGATCCCTCTTGTTGTGGTGACCTCCTGATCCAGTTTTCCTTTCTAGTGTTCCCACTTTTTAAACTTATTCACTATTCTCTTGATGGTTATTGAATGGATTTGAAAATGGAAGCCAAAGTATGAATGTTCATACTATTACTGAAGGCCAGAATGATTTTTTCCTCTCACCATTGCTCAATTGAGAAGACAGTGGGTCTGACAACGATTTTAACCTGTTCTCTTTTAGCTGAATAACTCAAAGGGGTTTTCAGTGATTCTTACGACAAATGATGGGGGTAAACATTGTATCTGAACCCACCCCCCTCAAGAAACTCAATTACTTTAATGGATTTTTTAGATATTAAACATTTTGTCAGATGGACAATTATCCTATGCTGTTACACGATTTGGGCGATTTTGCTGCTACACCCAGTACCATGAGTAAATAAATATTCAAGACAGGTGCAGCTGAGGGTAGTTCTGTCTGGGGAGGAGTGCATAATTTAATTAGCCTAGGGGTTCCAAAAGGTCATAACCTAGCCCTGCACCAGGGGGTCCATAAATGTTAACCTCACACAAACATTGCTTGGCATTATGTCTGAGTTTATTGATGCAATGAAATAAAAGGACAAAAAAATCTGTTGTAAAAATATTGATATTGAAATGATGGCATTCAAATATTTTGGATGATTGGAGAAAGTCATAGAAAAAAAAGAAAAAAAGCCATGAAAGAAAAAAAATGGTTATAATTTTTGTTTGGGGCCCAGAAAATTTTTAACTGAATATTTTAGTTTATTCAGATCACTAAATCAAACTTTCTTTGTTTAACTTGACAAAAAAGAAAACTAAAGTAAGGGTCTAACTTTATGTTTTACTTATATCGTAGATCAGTTTGATTAAACAATATAAGTAAAATGAGATCACTAAAAGTTTTGAAATTTTAAAAGACATGCTCCAATGTCCCATTAGTTATAGCTGTCCTTGAATACAAGGACAGACAGACAAAAATGACACTCATGTCACAGACAACAACTTACTCCAAATGACCCAAGTACATTTGATGTCGTACATCCTTCATTTTCCCCGTCAAATGTTACAATGTACAAAAAGAAACTTATTTTGACTTTGACCAAATAGGAAAGTTGGGTGAAGCTCTAGTTAACATGCCATCCAACAATTTTTCCTTTTGTTGTCATGGCAGGAAGGGACTTCTTGCCATCAGATAACTTTGAAGAATCCGTTTGTGAATATAAACAATTGAAGTGACTGTTTCTGATTAAATGGCCAAAACAGTTTGTCCAAGACTTTCATTTTCACTTATGATTTATTTATAAAGTATTGATCCCATCTTTCGGCATGGTCCTATTATTCAAAATAGGACTCAAGTTCAATATGCCATGTTTTTCATTATTTCTGTGGTATGCAAAATTAAAAAAAAATTATATTGATAAAAAAATAAAGAAGTAAATAAAATATTTATCCTCCTTGGAACACAATCAATTATGCTATGTAGGAGCAAGTTTAAAACCGCTGCCCTATAAGCCACAAAATAAAAGTCATTTAATCAAGTCTTTAAATTTTATGGAAATAAAAGACAGGCTTTGGCATACTGGTTCCTTGAAATGCTGAAAAGTTATAGTATTTCAGAATGAACTTTTGAACTGATTCAGCCTTTCTTATCAAATCATGAGATGAAAGTTATCTTGAATGGCCACTCTTCTTGATCTTTTCACATTAATGCAGGCATTTCCCAAGTCTCTATCCTGGGACCTATGTCATTCCTAATATTCATAAATGACCTTGATGTCATCAGTTCTCAGGTCGGTATCTATGCTGATGATACAACTATTTACTCCTGTCTTAATAGTAAATCTGAGCAGTTTGATAAGGTCCAAATTTTTAGCTGATCTAAAAAAAAAAAAAAAAAAAAAAAAAATCCTACAATCTGTTAACTTAGGCAAGGAATGGCTTATTAATTTTAGTGCTTCCAAAACAAAACTGCTCTTTTAATCGTCTGAGAGAAGCCTTTTTATCTTCCATCAGCATATCCGATGCTAACCTCTACAAGAGTGACTCACTGCGCCTTCATGGGCTAACATTTCTACTGACATGAAGTAGAAAGATTATATTGAATCAATTGCTAGGTCTGCTGCTAGGAAAGTTGGTTCACTGTGTCGTGCTAGACAATTTTTCTCACCAGAATCTTACATATTTATAAGTCTACCATTTGTCCTTGCTTTGAATATTGCTGCCACATCTGGTCTGGTGCTCCTGCTATATATTTAGAGATTCTTGATAAAATTTAAAGAAAAATCTGCAATGTTATTGGTCCTGACATGGCATCTCAGCTTCAGTCTCCTTCCCACCACCCAATGTAACTTCCCTGTGTCTTTTCTATAAATACTTTCATGGTAATTATTCTGATGAACATTCCTCTATGGTACCTAGACTATGAATTTAAGCACAGTACTAGATTGGTAGCAAGGTCTCATCATTTTACAGTTGAAATGGCGAGATGTAACTACAAGTTCTATGCTAACAGTTTCTTCTATTGCTTGTGGAACTCTCTTCCAATTTTTTGCTTCCCAGTCAATTTTGAGCTTCAAAAATTTAAATGGAATGTCAATTGTTATTTTCTGTCTTCTTAATTCTTGTTCTTTTATTGTTCTCTCTCCTCAATTTTTTTTATCATATTCTCTAACACTCAGTAACTCCTTGCATCTTAGTGGCTTTATTGCCTTGCATGGGATGAAATGATTTAAAAAAATAAAGTCCTATCTGTGCAGGTTTATTGCTTACAAAAGGTGAACTATAACAAATAAAATCCCAAAAGTGGGAAGGTAAATTAAATTTAAATTTTTTACTGGCATTTAACATCAGAAGCTACAAATTTATAAGTATTCCATGATTTATTATTCTAACATTTAAACTATGCAACACATTTTAGTCAAATTCTGGTCAACAATATTTTTGCATCTCATAAAAGCACAACAATTTCATAGAAACTATGTGGCAAAGATGCAAATCAAAAAAATCAAACCAATGCATAAACCAAGAAATCATGGCACTGTTTTGCAGAGTTTATTTGGAACCAAAAACTCATTTCACCATGGATTTATATCTGGTTTAATATTATTACTTCTTGAATTTGTATTAAATTAAAAACACTTTTATTGATGATTTCCTTGATTGATGGATCTTTTTATGACTTATCAACTCTTTTGCAGGTTATTTAAAGCCAGAAAATATTTCTATATTGTAACAATTTTTTTCTTTTTTGGAGATAATAATGGTTTAGTGATACAAGTCTTACTAATTATCCCATAACTGGTGGGAGAAGAGGTGAACTCATACCATTTCCTAAGGGAATATTGTACCTTTGTCTTCTTTTCAATCACAATCGGTGAGACCACTACAAACTCCACACACAAAGCATGACCAACCTGACATGTCGGCCTCTGCTGCTCCTTTTGATGTTCTCTCATGCTCATTTTATCAAGTGTCTGAGACTCAGAAATTTGCATAAGCCACAAATTTGTCTCTCAAAATCGGAGCTCAAGTTGTTCTTAAATTGTAGCTTTTGGATTGGCCATATTTTCTTTCACACATTTCGCATGCGAGACATGGATGAGTGCATTTTGTTCCACGAGGTAAGCCATTTTCCCTTCTACAAATATAACAAACCCAACTGAAAATGGAACTCAGCTCTCCAATTAACAATTCTGAGCCATGATCCATTACACCACCTGCACATGGCATTCCCAAGTGGTCACCCATCTAGGTACTGACTAGGCTCAATGGTGCTCAACTTTAGTGATCAAACATGAAACATATGGCTATAAACTTATAATTTTCTTGATTGAAGACATAATAGTTTCCAGATGTTCAATTTAAATGTCATAATGCCAATTTTAATGTGCAGAAAAAAAATATACGTTTTGAAAATGTATAATAGCACTGAATTCTGAAAGTGATAAGAATTTTATGTTCTATTAGACTATATCATTAGAAGACATTGTCTGGCATTATATTTGCATGTTTATGAGCAAAATTTAAAGATCTAACTAACATCTATACATTACTTTATAGCTTACATTTGAGGATTTCTTTTCAGAAGAATATCAGTACCACAGACAATTTATGTAGCAGTCTATTTAATTGGGATCAAAATAAAGTCATTATTATATACTCTTTTTTTTTCTGACATAAATTTCCCCTTAAACCACTAATTCACTAGTGTTTACCATGTAACAGTACAACACTCAAGTACTTTCACTTCCATTAAAGACTTATTATTTTATATAAATAAGTCTATAATTACCTGCCTGTTCCTAAACTAAAAGCAATCAGTAGATACTAAAAGAAACAAGGTTTTAACAGATTAACAACTTTAAAATAATTCAGGTTTCTAATTTTTTTCCTAACTGCAAACTGAGAAAGAGAATTTTGTATGTTATTTAGATGCTAAATAGAAAACTAACAAATCTTAGCAACTCTAATAAATCTAATTTATTCTGCTTTATCTCGCAGTATTATTTTTATTTGCAAGGCAAATAAGTGTCTTAACATATTTTTAATAGTAAAAAAGATTGGAGAATAATGAAACTGTAATGATAACTGCTCTTAAATCAATTAACGTATGCATGTTATAAGATTACAACAAAAGTTGCAGTTTTGTTTCAGCACTACTGGTGTCTTATTAAGTGAACTTGATCTTATCACTTGATATTAGAAGTGTCAAAACAAAACTGCAACTTTTGTTGTGATCTTATAAAATGCACGTTATAAATTTGAATATTAACTCTACTCGGTATTGAACACTCTTAAGAATAGTGTTTTTTGCTATTCGAATTTTATTCCATGTGTACCAACCCTGTGTGTGTGTGTGTGTGTAATTATACGAATGGATATTATTTTAATTACGTCATTTTATAAAACAAGTTTATGGCTGATTTATTCAAACAAACAAAATTTGAATAAAGTTTTCAGATAGTTTTTTTTTTTATAGACAATAAGTACTTCAAAGTAAAAAATGGTAAGGTCAAACAGATCTTAGTCGTTGTGATCCTAGCAATAATCAAAGTCATCTAATTTCTTTAAAAATCGAAAGATCCTAATTGAAAACTTTGAAAGTATATTTCCTGAAGAGAATGCCAAAGTTTTTGATAATGATACTTTCAACATAGAAATTATAACTGATTACTCGAACAATGAGAGGATAAAAATTTAAAATACGACTTCTGTTCAAGCTCAAGTATCTAATTTTATTTATAGAATTGCAAATCAAAATTCAACACCTTTCAAAAGCTATCAATGAATACCGTTTCCATGTAGCGATACATTTTAAGAGTACAATGAAGTTTCCTAACAAGTGGTGGCCCACGAGAGAAGTCTTATCAGAATAAAGGTAATAAGCTCAGTGACACGTTTTCAGCAACTTTGGATGATAGCCAGGTAGGTTTGAAAAGAAAAGGATTAGTGTTCCTCATTCTCTAACTATTGTTTGCACTACAGAGCAAAAAATAAATAAATAAAATATCAATTCTCTGTTGAGTTTCATTTATAATTACAGGTAATAAATTTTATTTGTATAATGATTTTTTTTTTTTAAATACAACTAGGCCAGGGTATATTTGATGTGTGGAGGGGAAGTGTGTAAGTAATACTACAGACTTTCAATTTATTCAGAGGTTAACTAACTTTTTTTTAAGAACTCTGTTCACTTGAGTCATCAACTTCAATTAAAATAAATAAATAAATTTGCTTTCTATTAGAATTAACCCAGTCAAGTTGTTTTTTTTTTTAAGTTTTCTCGCGACCTTAGACCAGAAACTGAAAACTGACAGAAAAGAAAGTGATAATAGATAAATGTGAAAGAGATTTGAAAGTAAGTTTCACTGAGGCGCGGGGGAGGAAAAAAAAAAAAATATATATATATATATATATATATTATTGGAAAAAAACCTATTGCATACTTTATAAAAATACCATCACTATTATTAGTATTTAATACTTCAAATATTTGTTACGAAAACTAAAAACATTTTCTCTAAATAAATTTATATAGCGAATAATGAACTACACGTCACGGGTTTAAAATACTTTTGTCTTGAAACGTAAAAAAAAAAAAATCCCAAGTTAACCGTCCGTTCAATGATCCATATGTCACGGACATTTTTTTTTTTTTTTAAATACATTTAAAAATAATAATATATCGGTAAGCTAGTAACAGCAGAAATATGTAAACATTAAAACCTGTAAATTTTAAATTGTTGACTTTACCTTTTTAAACGAAGAAAAGGCGAAGATGCAAAAAAGAAAAAAACATTTAGTAAACAAAAGACGAAGCAAACCTTCCATGCTATTATTAGCTTTAAAAATGCTAACTTCTAAACAATTCTAACGATAATTTAACGGAAACATAATAACACTGTTTAGACATTGATAACGATAATTATTATTTTTCATTTCCTTATTATAAAATTATTCTTGCTTGTTTGTTTATTTCTATGTTTTTCATAATAAAAATGACAACGCGATTTACGATAGACAAAAACAAAACTAATAAAGATTGGTTTCAAACATGGAAACCATGTCTGTGTAAACATGATTACTTGTTTGTATTTAAAAACGTTTAGGTTTGTTTTTACTATACTGAACTATATTTTTGAACAATCAAACAGATAATTCGTTATGAAACTTTCAAAAATTAAAATGGAAATTTTTATTTATTTAAATTTACTTTAACAAATCAATTCTTTTAAACATCTTCAAAAGTACTACTCAAACAAAACTCTTTTAAAAAAATAAAAAAATGTCTTCGTTGTTTCGCTTAAAGTACAACACAGTCTACTACTTTAAACATTTTGTTTTTATACATTTAAATAGATGTTTCTTAAAGAGAATAGAATTCGTTTTATGTCAGATTTGATAGCAAGAATATTAAGATGAATTTGAAAATCAAAACTGTATTTTTTACATATGGAAAGTTTCACACAGCATGGCGAAGGAGACGTTTGTTGCAGTACAACAATCATTAGTGAAGTCGAAGAGTTCATAATTAATAGAGTCCACCTGTTTTAAATAGATTAATTTATGACTTACAAATCTAATTTAATTTAAAGTAGGACAATATACATAAATTTGATCAAATGGTAGATCAGAAACGATCAATTAATAAACAAATACTTTTTACCTGTGTGAATAATATTGCTGATATCGTTGTTATTTCGATCGTATATAAGTTAAAATAAAAGTAAAAATTGCTTCAATATAATCGACAACGATTGCTAAAGATGCTTATTTATATATTCTACAGTATATTTAAGAGAGTTTCAATCAACCAAACTATATTTTTTCGAAGTCGATATACCTGTATTAAGTGTGTCACGAATACATGTAAGTGTCGTTTGTCTTTGAATAAGAATTTTTTTTCCATTTGTACGTGTGTATAAAAGTCGGTTCAATTTACGTACCTTTTTTCAGAACCTTTAACCATAAGTCCACTATCTTTTTATGATGTGCTTTATGGTGAATAATCCACAAAGACATACTTTGAATGCCATCTTGTGTATTATTAACAGCATGGAGTTTACGTTCGACACTTTCTTCATTCAGGGTTGACGCCATGTTTCAGGTTTGATGTTTACTCCAGGAACACGACGGCCTTCAGGTGAATTCTGGACGAATCTACCGGAAAAATACACCGGTAACCATTGCAACAAAACAGCAATTATTCATTATTATATTTTAAGTTGTTTAGCAACGTCAAATTAATCTATTTTTTACCAAATTTTCTTCTCTCTTCGTACATTACAACCTTACACATTTGTGATATCCGCCATATTGGAAATGTAGTTGTATATTCGGTGTTTTCCGGAGAAAACAATTTCAGTAAAGAAAAATATAAATCATGAATAAATTATATTTATTAATTTTATTTTGTCTCTATTTTAAATATAAATAAAATTCTGTGGTTAAAATTTAAAAAATACACAATTTTATTCATTTATTACGTCACGAAGGGGGAAACTCTACCCGTCCTCCAGTAAAAGATGATTATGTATTACTGTGGCTGCTGTGTATAAATGGAACAAGCACATGTACTTGTCTGGTAGTCTCGTCGTGCCAGGGCTAGGGAACGGGTGTAAGTGGCGCAGTTTGGCGTTATTGAAGGACGGCATTAAAAAGAAAAAAATGACGAAGAGCTGTCCTAATCCGAATCAAAATATAAAAGGATTATGTTTAGATGTCTTTACCACAAGTTAAGAACTTACGTTTACTGATGCCTATAAAGTTAGGCACCAGGAGAAAAGAATATGACATTTATAAACACGCACATATAAAGTTTTCTGAAACCGACCAAAGTGATTATATGGGAACAAACCAGGCTAGTTTTACCAATGGCAGGGTGATGGTTACGGTTTAAAAAAAATCCAAAGTTTTTTTTATTTTTTTTTTATTTTTCCCATCCAGAACCACAGAATCCCCCCCTTAAAAAATCTTTAATATATTCTTCCAACAAAGCCAGAGAACTGCCCCGTGGAATTATTGGATGTATGGAGAAAACAGTATGGCAAAACGTAGATATGGTTTACGTACCAACTCAGTGGCAGGAATTCTTATTGGCATCATCAGCGGTATACTACTGGCCAGTTGGAGTCGGTATCGATTCTTCTCTTGCAGATTGTCTCCGGGAACCTGTTGTAATTTTCGCCGTCTTCACAACGATCCGTTGCAGGCGACTGCCTCGCAGTTTTTTGCTTCGTCCACGTCTTCATCCTCCCGACAAAGCCAGGACCAACAACACGTCGGAGAGGAAGAGCGATCTGGCAAAAAGTTCATCTTAGTTGGCGTTATGACTGCTGAGAAATACTTAAATACTCGTGCTACGGCTGCGTATAAAACATGGGCCCGGTCTATTAATGGAGAAGTAATTTTCTTCTCTGGCGAGTCTTCGGAAGGTAACGGGGATATCCCGATTGTCGGTCTGGAAGGTGTGGACGACACTTACCCGCCCCAGAAAAAATCATTTAGCATGCTCAAATATATGCATGATAATTACATTGATCAATTCGAATGGTTTATGAGAGCTGATGATGATGTCTACATTAAAGGGGGTCGATTACAAAGTTTTCTTAGATCGATCAACAGTTCACGGGCGCTTTTCATCGGCCAGGCCGGACTCGGTACCAAAGAAGAATTCGGCCAACTGAGCCTGGAAGAAAATGAAAACTTTTGCATGGGCGGTCCCGGGATCGTTCTCAGTCAAACGACGCTAAAACGTCTGGCTGGACATATAGACCATTGCCTCAGGAATAGTTATACTACACACGAAGATGTTGAAATTGGAAGGTGTGTCAAAAGATTTGCTGGAATTTCATGCACATGGGCTTTTGAGGTGAATACTTGTTTTTTTTTTTTTTGTTTTTTTCTTCAGTTCCTTTCATTCGCTCTCTTTCTCTTACAAAATCTGACACTACTTAGTTTTAAAAAAAATGATGCAATGTTTTGTTTTGTTTTTTATTTTAACTCTTCAATGTTAAATCATTTTTGCATGAAAAAATGTGTTTGAAAAGTTCTAGACTTTTACTTAGAAGTATGAAACTTTAGGAATAGAACATATTTACATGGGGTGGAGATTGTAATGTAACTCCATAGAAATATCATGGAGTCAATTCTTTCTTTTCTATACCTACATAAAGTTTGAAGTCTGCGAAATGTTTTCCTTTTTTATTCTGTATATCTGACTTTTTTTTTTATACTTAAAATATAGTTTGTTTTATTTCTGAAACTTCGTTTTTTTTTTTTTTTTTTTTTAAAAAAAGAGATACTGAACTTCCTGACAAAAGTACACGAAGTACTGTGGCGAAAATAAAATGTGTGTGTGTGTTACTGTTAACGGAACAATTACTAGTATAAGTATTACTCTTCATTTTTTATCGCCATATAGCTGTTTTATTCCATTAAAAAAACACATTAAATTACAATGAATTTTAGTGTTCCTAAAACACACTTTTTAAAAATTTGTACGCACAAGTAAGTTATGTGAACTTCAATGTTGCGCATCAACTTGTTCACGGAGTGAAATCTGTTTTCGTTATTTTATGCAAATCTGAAAAAATATTTGAAAACTACGTTGTGATGTTATTAAATATAAATAAATGGATTTGCTGGTTCATTAATAATATCATTGGCTGTTTTTATTATTTTCATGGATAACGAACAAAATGAAACTTTAACAAAGTTCTCTCTCCTGATTCTATCCAAGTCATCCATTGTTGTTAGCATTTGGGTTGATGCGTGTGTAGAGATAGACTAGTCTTTTTTGTGATGTAGTAGTAACAACGGAAATCAGACTGATGCTGCTGAGTTAGGATGCTGTACCTACTACACTACACAAGTCTGTCCTCCATCTATAGCGCTGAAGTTCCCTCTCTCTTCGTCACTCTTCCCTCTTCTCGAAAGTTTTCATTTACCCACGATTCGTGCGGGTGTGCGGCAAGACTAGCGCGTGTGCCTAATTCAGCCAACTCAAAGATTCGAAAAAGTTTCTGTTGAAACACATTTACTCGAAATATACTTTATTTGCTTTCCTTGTAGAAAAAAACAAAAAAAAAAACAAATGACGCCGACTGTTCGTCATTTGACAATGAATTTTTACGCATGTTTTTTCTCTTCTCTTTTAACATTACCGTTTTCTTTAACTTTTATAGTTTGAATTTTTTCCTTTTTCAGTTCTGTTCACTCTTCTCTTTTACTATTCCTCTTGTGTATTTCCCTATTTTGTTTACATTTAACAAGTCCTCTCCACTGTCTCTGTAAACTTCTACAGTGTACTACTAGAGTGTGTATGTTTATTATTTTTAACTATCTTTCAACCAATACAAGGCCCAATGGGGCGCTCTAAGTAATTGGTAAATGAGGTTGTTGCCGAGGAATCAAAGCAACAGAACTTCATTGGGTCGAAAACATGCCATTATTTTGAGAAATCTGACGAGTAATATCACAAAAGTTTTTTTTTTTTTTTTTTTTAAATCCTCGATCTTTCCAAATTCCATTCGATCAGCAAATCTTCTCCACTTTCTCAGTGGAGTTGAAAATTTCTTTATAAAAAAAAAAAAATTGTATCTTTTCAAACTTATAGAAACTATGATGCAAAAATAGATTGCTAGATAAAGATCTTGAGAATAAGTTCTTAACTTTTCTTGTGTGTTTTTGGGAGGATCCGGAAGATTATAAATACATTTGGACTTTTCCGCACAATCACTTTCTAAAAAAACACATGGCATGCAAACTGATGTTTGACACTCACTTTTTTTAGTTTTTGTATATAGAAGCAGAATTTATTTTTTTCTAAACACAAAATGCTTGAAAACCATAGTTTTGTCACGGAGCTTGATCTCATGCCAAGAAGCGCCTACATCACTTAACACATAACTTAGTTTGGTCCAAGGCTAGACGTGGGGCACTCAATGAGGCTCACATTTTTTATATTTCTGAGGACTTTGTTTTGTTTTTTGTTTTTATCATTAAAAAAAAATTACTTGCATGTCATTTACAAGTTATGTTAGGATTGCTCAGTATGCTGAATAGCTGCAATTGTGTTCCTTTGCCCCTAGCATAACTTGGTGTAATCTCACGTGTTCATACAGAGTAAAGAAAAGAGGGACACAATCTATCGTGTTTCGTGTGTAATAAATTTTCTTGTTTTTTATAAACACGAACCAATATTGCCATTTATCCAAAAGGACATGTTAAGTTCATTTTCTTTCACAAAGAATAAAAAAAAAACAAAAAAAAAAACTAAAGTCTGGGTGACTAGAATATGTTATTTCCACTAAGTATTATTAATTATGAGTTACTTTCCTCTGCCAATCGCTTCTACATTTGATGTGTTGTCATTGCAATATTGCATCATTAAAAAAATATTTAATAATAATGCGATTGTTCTGCTGATCAATTACGTTGTTTGATAATCAGAACTGCTTGGACTTCACTGTAAAAACGTTTATTGTTCTATATTCTAACAAAGTTAAGATTTTTTTTTTTTTTTTTTTTTTTTTTTTTAAAATAAAACTTTTTGGAGATACTTTAAAAGCGGAGTCCGAGTCATTGTTCGCTTTCGGTTTTTTTTCCAACCAAGAACCTTTCTTTTTTCCTCAATACATAGGTACATTTTTTTATTTTTCTGTTTTTGTAATCATTTTGAAATTTATTGCTTGTATTCAGAACAAAAAGTAAGCTTCTGTCGAGATAGAAATTCTTGTCACCTAATTGATCACGAAGCCCAGAAGTGTCATCTCTATGACCTTTTTTATTACCTTTTCGTTTCTACTGTTTTTTTTTCTCGCCATTTTTAAATACCACGAGTTGATTTTTAACACTATATTTGTTTTCCGAATTCGTACGACTTAAGTTTCAAAGAAATGTCTAAAAAGTGGATTAAGGCAACATAATGGCGATACGAAACGTAAATCTTAAGCGAGGTTTACAACAAAGAATTTTACATGAAAATTCATTGCCTGGTTGATGACTCTTAGTCTTAGCGCACATTTTATTTTGAGATTTATTTGTTTATCTATAATCTTGTCTCTTTCAATTTCTTTCTGAAAGGGCGTAGCTTTATTTTTGCAAATAAAAGTAAAACTCGTTGAATTTTAATCAAAATTCGTTACAATGTTCAGTCACACTCTTAAAATAAAATAATTTAGATACTGAATTGTGAATTAACGTTATGAATTCACCGAAACAATGAAATAAGTGAACATTTCACTCTCGTTTGCTTAAATTAATCCTGTTTAAATCCATTCTAAAACAACTTTGATTAAAATCGTAATTAAACCTGGAATAACGTTTTGTAAATTATTTTACTCTCGTAAAAGGCAAATACAGAAATACTGTCCAACTTGCACATCGCAAAATAAGCAGAAACTGAGAAACACAATGAAAAGTTTCCTTCTCGTAACTTATTACATGGAAAATGTTTCGTAGTAATCTTTTTGAAGTTTTCTAATTAAAATTATAGGAGTATACCAAATTATAGGAGTATACCAAAAGGCTACACAGATCAACGAATAAAAAAGGCAGGTCCTGAAAAAAAAAAGCTGCCTTAAAATGAATTTAAAAATTTGCAGAGAATAGAAAACAAAAGAATTTTCCATCAGTGTTGGGTCGAGTAAAAACTCAAATCTTTTGCGTTTATTTTTAACTGAAAACACAGAACTTTGCAGCAGGTCGTAGTCAGTCAATTCCAAAATATCACTGTGTTTACAAATCTACACCAAGTAACTTCCTTCCCCAATGAGGTGCGCATAGATAATCAAGACAAAGCGACAAATGAAACTACATGGCAGTTTCTAAGTCGATATGCTTTTGCTTTTTCGCTTGTAAACTGAATATTTACTGAACACATAAACAGATTTCTGTATAACTTGTAATAGTTGGTTTATTTGATATTTTGTAATAATTTATCTCCGAATTACTGGAACGTGAAATACTCTCAACTTCACGTGCCAGTAAAGAAAAAAAAAGTTTAGAGTTTTTAGAGTTCTTTAACTTATTTAAGTTATAATTTCATTTGCAATCATGTATTACTATTATCATTGAACACTAGTTATCGTTATTAAATTATTGTTTTTTTAGTTACTCACGTTTTTTACAACACTAATTATCAACATCGCTATCGTTGGGATCATCGTCACCTTAACTACTTCCGCCACACGCATAAACTTCATTTTTTTTTTTTTTTTTTTTTTTTAAACTCTGCATCAAGAATTTACAATGACCTCACTTTTAAAAACACCCTTTCTTTATTACTACCATCATCATCATTTATTGCATTTCTGGCGATCTTTCCTACCTCTTCGTTTCTCTCTTGATACCTCCACTTTCTAAAAAGTTCATGATTGTTTGCCTCTCTCCGTCTGCCGGTCTGGAATTTTTTTTTTTTTTTTTTTTTAAGTTGTCTTTTTGCACACTGGTTCTGTGGGGTGGTTGATTGGATGGTCTAGACAAACATCCGCTCGCCGGCCCTTCGGAGACGGAACCAGCCTTGCTCTTGTCTTCAGGCAAGACGGGGCATAAAACTGAAGCAGATGTGCCCGATTCCCGGACAGCACCTCCCCATTGCACTAAACTGGAGGGTCGCTCGGACGCCTCTGCAGCAAATGCCGCGTCGACTGGGAAATGTTTACCTCTAGGCTTGTTGAGGGCTCGATCTTGTGCGAAATATATAGGGAGATAAAACAGATCAGGATATTAGCCGCCCAAAATCAAGTATTAACAATAACCTACGCTATCAAAATCTTCATACAAAAGGCCAAGTTTTTTTTTTTTTTTTTTTCTTTTTTTTAAGACTTTCAGCTTGAAATACCTAAATTCATCTTTTCTTTTGTTTCATTAGCTTGTTAACCACTTCTCTGCAGAGTTTCTTGTAGTCTCTAACAACTGCATCTTGGTTTGGCACAGTCATAAGTATGGGAGACACCCGGTGAAGATTGTACCAAACTGAGATCACTAAGTAAACATTTATTTCGACGCCGAGGCGTCCTATAATTTAATGTGCAGTTATTTTTATTAGACACGAGTTTCGAGGAAGATTTTCCGCTACAATTTTAACAAAAATTAAAATGAACATCCCCCCCCCCAAAGCACCTCTCGACCTTTTTACAGGTTTTAAAGATTAGCATTATTAAATATTTTTTAAAATGCACCTGCAAGATTGTCTAATAATTGATGAGGTACTCACGGATTGATTACAACTATTTTTTTTCTCGTGAATTGTATTCTATGCAGTGTTAATTATTTGCTGGGTTGCTTTAAAAGTGATCAAGCCAATGCTATCTGGCCTTGGGTCAACAAACCCTTCTGTGTTTAGCGGCGCGTGTGTATCGTTCGAAGTCGGCCTACAAACAGTTCATAAATTCTAAAAAGTATTTTCTTTTAACGAACAGAACAGTGGAACGGACTGAAAGTCTCGAGTTTTTGTACCATTCACGAGTGAATGAAATCTTTCAAACTGCAGTCATTAGTAAAAAAAAAAAAAAAAAAAGCATTTAGGAAAGTTTCATTATGCAATAAAAATTAGTTTTACTGACATGTAGATAAAATAAGGAACTTTTGATGAAATTAAAGTTGAATTTGTGTTACTCTTAAACTGAATTGCTTTTTTTCCCTTTTCTTTCGGCTATCCTTCATGTTTTGTTTGAATGGACAATTCTTTGGGCTATAGAGAAAAATTAATAATGTTGAATGATTGGAAACGATGAAAATTTCTCTGGAAATCGGTTTGGTAGATAATTCATTTATTCCGAATTTCTGCTCGCTATAAATATTTCCGTGGAATTTATCTTTCGAAATGATAATCTTCGTAATATTTTTGATTTCCAATAGCAAATTTTAATCCAGAGTTTCGTTTTCCGTAGATATGAACTGGAAATTTGTAAGGCGCGGAACTTTTCCCGAACCTTCCAAATTTCCATTCCTGATCTGCGGAAATCGAAGCTTTCAGCTTCGGATTGAAGTTTGCTACTAAAAATTCACACAAATATTACGAAGATTATCACCGGAATTACAAACGCAATAAAAATTTCTCAGATTTATTCAAGGCATAAAGGAAAACGTTTAATCGATTTGATAACATAACGTTTTTTTTTTTTTTGATTATTGTTTTAAAATAGAAATTCATGTGGTATTATGGTGTATGAAGGATTGATTGGCGACGGATGAGTTTTTATGGTGAATGAGGAAATTGTAACGAGTGAATGGGTCGTGAATCCGATTAGTCAGGTATAAGATAGTTAGTGAAGACCAGCCTCAACCCATTCCCCACTTTTCGGCCTTGTGCCATAATTGTATGTCTGTACAATAAATTTATGTGAATGGAATCATAGGCTTCTTTATACAAGACCCATGATCACAGAACATCTGATTTTGTTTGTAAACTGTCTTTAGTTACATACTCTATCTCTCGTATACGATAATGTCTGTTTCCACAAATTTCCTTTGTGAATTTCTACGTCTTCTTTGAAAAGATAGTGTTTTCTTTTCACGTTGCTTGGCTTGGCTGTCTCCACGATTTGGTATTTTTTGTTTTTCAGACTTTCTAACCCAAAGTTAGAAAGCCCAGTTGGTTAATTCGTTTTCTACGGCTTATCAACCCTTTGCAGGTTATTTAAAGCCAGAGAATATTTATAAATTGTAAGAAATTTAGATAATAATGGTTTAGTTATAAAAGTTTTACTAATTAACCCATAACTGAGTAGGAGGAATGGATTCATACCCTTTCCAATGGTATTTGCGCCTAAGTGAATATAACGAACCCAGCGGGGATTGGAACCCTGCTCTCCTATTAACAATTCCGATCCATTACACCACCCACACACACAAGACACCCATCTAGGTACTGACCAGGCTCGACATTGTTTAACTTCGTTGACAGGAACTGGTGCATACCTAGAGAAAGGACTAAATTTTATGTCTTCTCAGTGGCATTTGTGCGAAAATGAATGCACCAGGCTAGCCCGTAATAAAACTAAAAGCACCTACTATTCGCGCCTCTGCCCTAGAACACCATGATAGTTGGTGTGATAATTTGGTAAAACTATTAGTAAATGAGTTTATCTCTTACTCGATAAACGACTTAAGCGTCAAAGTTTACTCGCTCCAATAAATACTGATTATTCTCATTCTGGTAATTCTATGGTCGATCTATTTTTGTGTGTGTATTCTGTTCAAACGTAACTGATAGTTTTGTAACCTTTTTACACTTAGTACTTTCCTGTAAATTTTCTGGGAAGGAATTATTCTTTGGGCGTTTTATTCGTCTCTCTATCTCTTGCAAATGATTGCAATATAACACCAGAAAACATTGTCTATTTTTATCTGTAATACACACGGGCAACAACTTTGGCCTCGTACATTATATATATATATATATATATATATATATATATATAATGAAACTTACCCTCAAACCTTTGCTTCGAATGGTCTATTTGCGAATATTTTTCCGACTTAATTAGTTCATTAAAACACTTTATAAAAAAAAATCAGAATTTGTTCTTAAATTCGTAACAAACCATAGATGAACGGGGTAGCAAATTGATCTTATATTTAACGAGTGAAATGTAACATTGATAACCAACGAATTATAGAGAAAAAAAATAAAAATACCGTTTTTATTGTTTGTTTTTTAGTTGTTGTTTTTTTGTTGTTTTTTTATACAAGCCTGACATTTCTATTCCTTAACCTCTGTTTGCATTTAGCAGTTGTTAATGTGCTGAAATTTAGGTACTCAGAGTACTAGATAGACATGACCTTGAAAATTCGGCGTACGCTGGTTGTAGGTGGAGTGTACTCTACAAACAAAATGCTGCTGATGAGAGAAACAAGAAAATATCTTTTTAGAGAAAATTCTTAAACTTCATGAAGAAAAGTAATTCAAACTTTTACACTCTGATATTTTTATTAAGGCACCATAATATGTGATGCAACTTAAAAGAAAAAATAATTCTAGCTTTCTACTTTTTTTTTTTTTTTTTTTTTTTTTTTTCACTCTGAACGACAACCACGAAGCATAATTCACGCAAAGATCAAACCTTTTCCGAAAGGTGTCTTATTAGAATTAGATTCTCTCCGCGGTTTATGAAAAATCGAGCTTTATTGACTTTAGTTTTGAAAGGAAGTATGATTAATTTGTAACTCTTCAGTCGATAATGACAAATCTGAGACAAATCAGTTTCTGGCTTTTTCCGGAAATTTTTCTAAACTTTTCTTCTGCGCTCATATTCTTTGTGTTATTTGAAAGTAATGCACCGACTGATGGCTTCGGTAATTTATAGCTACAGAAAACACACCAAAGTAGGTCGTGAAATGACTGACACACACAACACATCGCTCATTCAACTTTTGTTTTTATTTTTTATTTTTTTTTTTATTTTTGTTTTGTTTTTTTTTTTTTTTTTTGTTTGTTGTTTGTGTTTTTGGTGTTTGTTTGTGTGTTGTCAGATGTCATATTTTATTAATGTCACTTGGAATATTATATATCTGCCTAACGTGATTTTCTTTTTTCCCTGGTCCCAATTTTGGAAAACGAAATTGATTTTTTGCTGAATGTGGTTGTTTAGCAATATTTCAGATTTAAGTGAGATCTCCAAGACCCCGTTAAGCATTTTATATTTCGAAACCAGTTGTAGAACGATTTTAAATATTTCAGCTTCGATAGAAGATAGAATACCATAGATTTTGCGAGAAGCGAAGAAGTTTTAGGGAAAATGGAAGCAAAAAAGAGCACTTTTAAATTAGAATTTAGAAAATACGTAACTAGGAAAGATTACTTTGAGAATTCAACACTGACAGGACCTTGAAAGCAAGTGGGGGTGGAAACGTCGAGTAACCTACCTAAGAAGTTTTTTGTGTTAAAAGAAATGAACGGCAGAGCAGGTACTGGGAGTAATGATGAAAACAGACAAAAAAAAAAAAAAAAAACTTTACTAAAAGTGCTACATTTAAAACTTAAGTCTAGGAAGTCGTGGAATCCATGATCGCCCAATTCTTGAAGGAGATGCTGTCGGAATCGAAAGTGCAAAATTGTTTCAAGCGATGTTTTTGGCTTGATAATTAGCAACAATTATTTTAAGCCAGAAAATGTAGAATAAATTTTCGCTTTATTCTGTTGTACTTCGGTTTCATCAATGCACTCGCTAAAAACATTAGCAAAGAAATTCATTTTCGTTTTTTCATAAATATAGTTTCATTTTTTCTTTTCTGTGTTTTTTTTAGGCAAATTATTAAAGAAATATTGTAATGTTGCCAAATTACAATTATATTTTCGAGAAATTTGAAAACCTGTCGAACAACTGATCTTACTTCAGTTGGTATTTAAATTAATTCCCTCCACCCACCCCGGCAACAAAAACGCCAGTATTCATTTCTTATTTGATTTATTTTTAACCAAACTCCTATTTTTTTGAAACTCTAAAAATAAAATCTAAATGGATATTCCAGGAACTGTTAGATGTCTTTGCAAAAAAAATCTATTGAACGTTTTCATTTTCAATGTGTTTGTTTTTTGTTTTTTTGTTTGTTTTTGTTTTTTTCTAATTGGGTTGTCACGTGACAAATACATTTTCTTCTCTTTCACGAAATAATTGGAAATCTGCTTCGTGGTTTAGAGGTTATCACTATTCCAGTTGACCCGCTTCTTACAATATTATTTTTAAATCACTTATATTCTCTTTTTACAATCTCGAAAAGCTTACTAAATGTTTATCTACACGTCCGTTAATTGTCTCGTCACAGAAGACTAAGGCCCATGTATTGTTTGGTTGTTATCTCGCTGCTACCATAGTACACGTATTATTCAATAATTGAAAAACAAATCATCCACTCTAATGTTTAAGTGATGATTGAGAAATTCGGTTACGATAGCGGAAACTTTTTTAAAATAAAAGCAATATTCAAGATACGGAAAAACAAGACTGGAAAGGTGACATTTAATTTCGAAGGACGATGGCGGAAAAAAAAAATTCATTTTCTGCATAGCGTTGTATTACAATTAGATTTTGAAAATGTTCTAATTTTACAGATGCAGACATTTACAAGAAACTAGCACTGCGCGACTGGCGCATCTTCATTAACCTCAGAAATAGGACCTCTTAACACAGAAATAAATACTCATGTCTCCACCTTTCCTGTATACTGGCGGTTGTCTAGAAACATTTTTCACCAACAACGATGTTTTACTTTTTATTTGTTGCTATTTCTGAAACTGTCAATACGTGTTACTATTTCAAGATGTGTATTGCAAAGTATTTTCGTGTCGTAGGTGCAATATCCCTTTTTAAGTCACCGATCATGACTCTCCAACTTCTTTAGCTAGCATCTGTAAATTAAACTTTGCACTGCCATAATTATTCTTGGTAAATAATTGTCTTAAGCAAATATAGTCTAGATTACGGTACCCCTGTGGTTTAACCAAGGCGAGAGGTAGGGGTGGCGAAGAAAAGATCTGTTTTAGTACAACGTGAAGAATCTCGTGTATTCAACTGCAATTTGAACTCTGCCTTCTGTTTTCATATTTACGTGTTGTCTACCATTTAGTAAGCGGAAAATGAAATTGGTGAGCAAATTCTGACCTTGTCGATTGCCTCCACTTTTGCCTTGTGTATGGCTTTCATTCATGTTCCCCTCCAGCTATGAATTAAATAGCAAGGTAGATTAGGCCATCTAGCCTTGGTTGGCGGCCAGTTTCGGAAAAAGAAACTTAAAAAAATAAAAGAATAAAAAAAATAAATTCATTTTCTACATGATGCATCTTAAAGAAACGGGAAAGGGTTTCTGGTCGCATGTGACCCCACTTCCGGAAAGGGCAGAATCTTTCTCTTCCCATTGTCTGATAAGATCATTCGGGCGTGTTTTTCAGCAGTCCTACGCATGAAGTAAGGGTTCAGTCATTCCAACTCGGCGCGAGGCTGAGTTGAGATGGTCGACATCTTTCCCGTTCTTATCCTTACTTCTCAAATTATATCGGAACCAAAAAGGAAAACGGACATAATCAAGAGACTTTAACTTCGTTTCAATACGGTAAACATAAAAGGAATAGATGTCCGAAGTAGAAACATGTTTTTTTTTTCTATCTTTGTTTATATATTGAACAAGCAAATTCACTTAAAATATATACACAAAACGCACAACTTTAACATCCACTGTACTAAGTACTCATTACTCTACCTTCAAAGGACCATAGAAGACAATTTGAAACCACTGCACAGTCCGTCCAAGGAAGAAGAAAAAAAAAAATCTGTAGAGAGTAATAAGCAATGTACTGAATGGACACAGCATTAAAGAACGTTGTT
Organism: Acanthosepion pharaonis; assembly: GCA_903632075.3. Classification (NCBI taxonomy): domain Eukaryota; kingdom Metazoa; phylum Mollusca; class Cephalopoda; order Sepiida; family Sepiidae; genus Acanthosepion; species Acanthosepion pharaonis. Next base: position 239,603 of record CAHIKZ030005479.1, read on the forward strand.
CACTTGCACTTTCTGATGCGTAGAAAAATGCTGAAAATTAATTCATGCAATGTTTTCTTAAAAAATGTACAGGTCCTTCATCAGCTCAGAACTCTGGAATATTCAGGTGAAAGTTACTTTTATAAATGGATGGTAATATGAAAGATTTAGACCGGTGAAATTGTACTGAAACGTGAAAACAGTGTCAAAATATTTCATCAAGCTTCGCATTTCTTTGGCTTCTATTAGTTTTATTTTAAATTTAGTAAACAAAAGAATTGTTGTCACGAAATGAATGATCAGAAAACAATAAAAATGGAAAAGATGTCATTCTGTGCCGGAAAATTTTCTGAAATGTTTAGATAGAAAAAAATGTCTAATCAAAAATATAACATGACTGTTTTACAAGCCGGTTCGCTATTTTTGTTTAATTTGTTATGAAATCCATATCAAGTTTTAGGGTTTATAACATATTTTATCATGAATCAAAAACGTGAGGAAGAAAAATGTTACGGCAATTTTTTATTTTATTTTCCTATGTCTGTTTCTTAACGTAATGTGAGGTATTTGCTTATCAAAACTGCCGGCTTGATCGATGATTGACTTGTATAATCAAACATTTTCAGAGCGTATTTACCAAGCTTCTTCTATTCTCGTTAAAGATTTATGAAGGATAAAAATGCTTGTTTTTATATGCAACATTTTAGTGTTTTAAAATGTTTAAAATGTGGATACACTAAATTTTGACGGGAAACGTATTTAATTTTTGAAATTCTTTGATTTATTGATGTTCTACTTTGGTAAATTGAAAATTTAAGCCCAAATTGACGTTTCTTTTGGGATTTGTTTCTGTGCTTTTGTATGATATTGCTAAAACTCTAAAGGAAAACAAGTTATTACATATGACGAGTCAAGGCTCTTTGCAGTTAATTTTCTCGCTAACTCTGTTAGTCGATAAGGGCCATCCTTTACTTGACTACCCCCTCCCCCCACACATACGCACTCAAGAAGCACAAACTTCGTAATATCTGCCACGTCACGAAGTTTCCAGACTTACCAAAAGTCTTTACTCTAAGGCCACCGGTCTGGACAAAATTCCAGTGGTTGTTAAGAATATCATCCCAAAGTTATCCCTAATTCTGGCAAAACTGTTTAATCGCTTTAATAGCATATCAATTTAATTTTCTTGAACTTTTTTGTTAAAATCTATAGCTGCTATTTTTATTATAAAAAATGTATTTTTATACTTTCGTAGTGTTTTGATCCCAATTCAATATTTGCCCATAGCTAGGACCCTAACTGGTGTTACCATCCCGGATCAAGGTGGACCTTGGGACAACAGCAATTAAGAGGTGGTTCTGGGCTCCTCAAAAGCCTCCTCCCCTCGATAACAGGCCTTGCTATCGGAGTGAAGGAGAAATGCTTCCAAAGTCCATGAATGTTAAATGTGTTCCTTGTTTTTAAGAATGCAAGTGAGCACTCATGCCTGTCGCAATATCAGCAAACTCTTCGAATCTATAATCAATAAGGGGGTTGTTGAACACCTCAACAAGACCCACATGAGCGATAACCAGTATGGATTTCATTCTGTTAGATCCACAGATGATGCCTTTACCGTCATTACTCGGAGAATCGGTGAAGCACTTGACAGTAAATTCACTACGAGGACCATTGTCCTAGATATTTGACAAGGTGTGGCATCGGGGGCTGCTTTCCAACTATGGAATTTCTGGAAGGCTGTCAATTTTAACGGCCAGTCATCGGAAGCCCATGAGAAGCCGATGCCGGCGTTTTTCAGGGTTCTCTTGCCAGTCATACCATCTTTCTGCTCTATATTAATGATCTGCCTAGAGGCACACTCAGATTATTAGTGAATATCTGTGCGGATGACACATTTTGTAGGTGCACCTTCCAAAATCTGGAGGGCCTGAACCTCGTAGTTCATCTCTCATCTGACCCAGACCAGGTGGAGCAATGGGGAAAGGACTGGCTTGTAAAATACTACTAAAATCAAATTAGTAACTTTCCACAACCACCGAGTAGACCCCGAGCTTTCACCCATCATGATGGGTGGATATTCTCTGAAGGAGTCTCTTTACCTTGAACATCACTGCCCTGACGTAGCATAGGTGACTCAATGGGGGAGTGACTGGCTTGTAAAATTCAGTACCTCCAAAACCAACGCCCCATCACCACCGAACAAACCCCGACCCATCATCTGTCATGATGGGTGGATATTCTCCGAAGGAGGCTGCTTGCTTTGAACGTCTATTGGGACTCGAGCTCGTATATCCGTTCTATTGCTAAAGATGCTGGAAATATGATCGATTCATTGTACCGCTTCAGAAAGAATCTAACCCCACCTTGCTACACTCTCTTTACAAGAGCCAGGCCAGACCAAAAATAGAGTATATCTAGGCTTGAGCTACCCAATCCTGTCTTGATAGTTCAAAAGCGTTTACGTGGCCTTTTAGGTGAAGAATTATTTCCCATTCTGTAAGGCCTTTCTCACAGACGAAACATAACGAGCCTCTCGCGGCTCTGTTGCTATTTCTATAGTATGTGTCCAGACGAGCCGCATCCCTTCGTCGCACTACTCCTTGTCTTTACAACGGGGACTCACCATGCCATGTACACAAGTGTGAATGATCACCAATGACTTCTTACTCCATTAGTAAGAAGTTCCATTCAAACATCTCCCAACTGCTGCTTTGTGGAATATACTCCCGGCGGGCTGTTTGCCCAATCTTAAGTCTTGACCTCAAGTCTAGAATTATCTTTCCTGCATAACACCACTAACTTCACTTCTTGCCTTTTTCTTATGTACATATAAAATCATATAGAAACATTCTACCTTGAGTGGTTCTTGGGCCTTGTATTAGGTGAACATTAGTATGAAGTTCTTCACTCGTACGTCTAAAAATGGAGAGGAACAATGATTTGGCAATTTTGTTTCCTTGGTTTAGTGATTTTTTTTTTCTTTTGAAGAGCATTCTATTTACCGAATTTACATTATTCGGACTATTGTCTTCATCTTTGTCACCATATTTATTACAACGTTTCGGCCGTTGTATGCTCCGGCCTTCTTCAGGTGGTTGGAATGTCGAACTGAACCTTTTATTTCGCTCACTGGGATAAAATGTTCTAGTTCCACGTGCCATGGTTAATGGATGTCAGTTATCGGTTATCCCCTGTTAATTCCCCTCTCCCAGTTCTCCACTGCCTTAATCGGGTATTGAACTCGTACTCTTTAGGTCCTGTCACTAGATCTAACCAACGCCTTTATCCTCAAGGACACATGGCACAGTGGATAAAGGCGTTGAGTGTGAGTTCAATACCCAGTTAAAGCAGTGGAGAACTGGGAGAAGGGAATTAACAGGAGATAACTGGTAACTGACATCCATTAAACATGGCACGTGGAACTAGAACAGTCTACCCCAGTAAGCGAAATAAAGGGTTCAGTTCGATATTCTAACCACCTGAAGAAGGCCGGAGCGTACAACAGCCGAAACGTTTTAATAAATATGGCGACAAAACTAGGACAATAGTCCGCATAATGTAAATAGTGTACATAATACCTCATCTCAGAAATATAAACAGCATTCTATTTGTCAGTTAATGCAATCGAGAACTTTAGGAGGCACAAGTTTTCAATGTTTACAACACATTCAATTTCTGTACATAACTTTTCGAGTGAATTGTATTAAACTCCCGAATCCAGAACACATCGAATTCGCATAAAAAATACAAAATTGTCCTTAAAATCCAGAAAATAACTTTACGTATTATTTTGTATAGATATTCCAAAATGGAAGAGTGATATTTACAGAAATGAATGTGCAAAAATGCTTTAAACATTGCCTGTGAACAGAAGTATGAACAGTTAAATACAATGATCTACATATGTATGTATCTGCTTTGATTATTTAAACACATGTAAATATTTGAGATTATACAACCTACCTTGTTAAATAAACCATTAGTGCGATAAAAAAAATACGGACATTAAGAGAAATTATAACAAAAAAAAAGAATAAAAAATATATTACGATAGATAGCAGCATCGAAATATAGCATAGGCGCTTGAATTCAACAGTTTCAACGATAGATGAAAACTTCGTTAAAATTTAAAAGAACAATGTGCTTGGTTTTATAGTTCTGATGTGTTCTCAGTGCCGAACAAGGTTTCTTCAGACTTTCACTTGAAAGTGTTGGAATCTCTGTATATTAAGTCTTACCAGCCATCTTTCTGTAAGCACAAATGGTTGATGGGCTAAGTTTGTTAGTGTTATATTTTCATGACATTCTGTCTTTGGTTTTCATTTTAAGTCGCTGTGCACATTTTTATCTTCAATCTGATAATAGAACTGATAAACCGTTTTAGCTATCGTTCTATTTCGATATTACCAGTTTACGGTAATATATTTGTTACTTTCCTTTTTTCTTAATCATCGCACAAATAAAAAATAATCTTGAATATTTAAACAAAAATATAAGATATTATTGATTGTGTGGTAATCGCGTAAAGAACCCTACCAAATCTCCTCCATCCTTTTTTGAGTGTTCAATAAAAACCAACTGTCAAGATTATTGTTAGTAGAAATGCAAGAGATTCTTTTAATTTCATTATCAGTTAAACTCCGGATTCTACGTTGCTGCGCGTCTTTAGAAACGATATCCAAATTTGAATTCTGTTTTCCTACGACTAATTTTACACTGGTAATTTTGAAACTATCCTCCGTGTATCCTGTGACGTAAATTGCTGATTCATAACACGCTGAGAGTGTAGATAATATTTATCGTTCTTGATCTAAAATATGTTTTAGGGAATCCTATCTGCCTGTCACTGATTTGGCAATGGTTCCTCCACAGACCCTACGTTATGAGGCCAACAAAATCATTTTCGTTGATGCTAGCTTGCTTTTATTACTTTTTTCTATTTTCTGCGGTCCTCTTAAAATAAACTTGGTTAGAGAGTAACTATGTAACTATTTAGAAGGCGGCGATTCTATTTATTTTGGGACTTTTTACTCTATAATTTTTCTCTTCATGGTAAGAGTTGTGTTAATGATCAGATTGAGTTTTTCATTTCAGATAAAAGGAGCGAAAGGTAGATTGTGTGATCGAAGATTCTAATTGCAGCTCAAGAATAGAATAATGTAGTAATACAGGAAGCTGTGTTCATTTCTTTGCTTCATACAGTATGTTTTATGACCTTAAAACTGTTCAACAGCTTCAAGATTAGGCATGAAGTCGAATAAGAAATAATTACCTTTTAAATGCTTTTCCTACAAACTATACTTACTTTTTTTTTTTTTTTTTTTTTTTTTTTTTTTCTCCAAGATCTGAAAACCTCGAAATTTTGATTAATTTTTATTACCTGGGTATGATGCAAATCTCTCTCTCTCTCTCTCTATATATATATATATAAAAAATTCTGTTATTTCTGTTAGTCCGTCTGTCACATTCTTTAAAATAGCCATATCGAAACCATATTTTGAAGACGTGCAATCAGGTAAGGTGATAAAAATTAGTACAGTTGGTTTTACTGGAGTGCATTGCCTAGTACAATAAACTTTCATGAATTTTAAAAATTAAGTTTTATTATTTAACATACAAAATACTCCCATTATTTTAAAAACAATTTAATGATTAAAATAACACGTACCTATCAAAAAAAACAATATTGCATTTTTATTAAATATTTTAGTTATATACACGCACAGACAGGAATCCAGATTCCAGTTCGCCCTGCGTTTACGAGAACAAACAAATCACATGGCCAAACGCTTCAAAAAGTTGAAATTTGGCTCCAGAAAGAAATATTTATACGTAGCTAGTTGTATGTTGACTGCTCAAGAGTAAGAAATCCTAAGGATTTATTCTTAGTTGTTAAAAAAGGAAAATAAATTTTCTTAAAAATATTGTTTACCATGACGTCGTATAAATTAAACCGCGAAGTAGGGTATTTGTCAAGTATTTTTCCAAACAAATCAGTTTATTCAAATTTAATTGATTAGTTTGCAAAGTTTAACGAAACGTAGTGTTTGTAAATCTCGACAAAAATGTCAGCTATGACTTCAACAATATTAATGTGAGGATTTCAAAACGCGTCGGCGTGTTGCAAAAAGAATTCTAGTATTTGGATATTTCATTCATTTGTAAACTAGTACAACATTCGTCCACATGATTAACTTTCCTTTCACTTTTAGTAACTTCTGTGTCCCTTGAATTTTGATGGAATTTTTTTTTTTTTTTTTAAGATATCGCCATCTATAGGATCATTTTTATTTCTTGACCTCCGCTGTATTTAATTATCGATGTTATCGAAAAAGGCGGTGTAATTATTGCTATCATCTTATGACTTTAATCGGTACAATTGGATTTTTAAATATGACAAATACTAAATTTACGCATGCGTACTCAACCAATCTAATGATACGTGGGAGGTTTAACCCTCGCTATTCACAAATGTTGGGTCAGCCAATTAATTCCTGAACCAGCGGATGTGGCGCGAGGGGAGTTACCCCCCCGCCATTTCTCTTTAAATTCAATACTACAATTTACTCGCTCCTTTTAACAGTCTTACAAATCGGGACATTTCCCAATTAATGCAATAACTAGAAATATCACTATCCATCACTGCATATCTATGCAAACTGTGTGTGTTAGACCATCTTCTCTAATCTCGGCTCTTAAAGTCCTAGCTGACCGGGGACAATAGCCATAAAAGCTATCGTTGAAAGTGATTAACCTATCAACAGCGTTAATAAAATTAGGCTGGCATTGAACCAGATCCTGTCAACCTTTTAACCTTTTGAATATTCCAACTCTTTCAATGGATAAATACGAAGTGTGAAGCTGGATAAAAGGAATATGTTCATGGCTAACCACTTTTCTCGGAAAAAATTATCCATCAATCTAAAAAAGGATCAAAACCATTCGGATAAAAAAAAAAAACATACATACTTAGTTTTAGTTTTTTTTTTTTTTTTTATTTCTGTAGTTATTTGTTAAATTTTAGCCAACACGGGACTCGAGAGTCACTCAAGGTAGAGGCTTAGTAATGATGAATAAGGTGCGTCATATGAAAGGTCGTGGGAAATGAAGATAGAACGATCGACTCTAAGGATTGTAGTGCTCAAGGAAGCACACACTCGGGAGACTTACACAAGTTGGCAGTTCTTGGGCGGGGAAGTATTCAGAAATAAACTCTTTGAAAGAACGCGAAGGAAATGAGGTTGATTCGATTCTAGTCGTAATGGTCTGAACTGTTGGAACTAAAGAATTGAACCCATCTGAAAATTTGTCATGGAAATAGCGACAGGCTTGCGATATTGTCTGTGGGAAGAGGTTGCTGAGTAGAAAATGTTCCCGTGGCAAGTGTCGTAAATCACTTCTCGTAAATAAACTGTTGAAATCTTTAAAATAAACTATAATTTCTTTAACTTCTCATATCTCTTAAAATTATTTGATGTCTTGGGTCTTCTAATGCTGATAAATATACAGAAAATAAATAACGATGCTAAATTTCCGTTTTGAGCCAAAAAAAGAAAAAACAAATCCAGAGTCTAGAAGGAACTGCGATTTAGTTTTTTGTAAAAAGATTCAACCAATAATTGGCTAGATTTTTTATCACAAATATGTTAACCATTCTGATTCAGATGAGAATCTTAAGTAGGATTGGATTGGATTCCTCTCTTGTCTAATATCAGAAAATTGAAGAACACTGATCTTAAAGAAGTTTTGAGGAAACCAGTTTAAAAGTAAGAGCGACTTTTTCACAGGCGCAACGTTCGGAAGTCTATTACCGCTTCCATGGTAAATGTTCAAAGACGCTCCCATGCCACCAGCTCGGATTTTTATGGCTCTTTCACCGTCTATAGGGCTGAACCGCTCTCATTTCTTACATATTCCTTTTGGTGAGAACTGTTCCACTCGGAAAGCATATTTCCGAGAATGGCTACTTTGTAGAGAAGCATGGATACTTCTCCGAGAGTTACAATCTTCAAGTCTAGGCTTAGTCATTATCTATACACCATATCTCCGTAATCTTCACTTCCTTTACCCTTCGTCAGTAACCCTCTACCTTGAGTGGCTCTTCGGCTTTCTATTGGGTGAATACGAATTAAAAAAAAAACAAAAAACAACAAAACAAAAAAAAAACTTATGAGTTTTGCGCAAGAGAAAATTCAGCTTTATGGTGAAAACTGTTTTGTTTATTCATTAACATTTTTCAGATCAAGATAAAAAGGGCGCCTTTCCTCAAAACGTCAGATGCTTTTCAAAAACTTAAAACTCGCAAGATGGGAGTTCAAAAATACTCTCTCAATATTTTTTTTTTAAATTTTGAAATTCATATTGATTTCTTTATTTCTTTTAATTATTAATTTCATCAAATTATATTGAGGCAAATTTTATCTTTTACGGTGCATTTTTAATATGTACTGTTAAAATCTTTTGGAACTTAAAGCTTTTTTTTTTTTTTAACTGATTCAGTGGCTTGATATGAAAATGATTATTCTTGTCATGTTCGTCAGGATGTGGTCGATCATGGTTCTCCACAATTTCCTATCCTTTGTAGTGTAGGTTGCTCGCTTTTCCTTCTTGTTGCTTTCAATATGTCCTGTGAGTATCAAATTCTCCAAGCCTTCTTTATACATTGTATCTTAGGAATTTCAACTGTCATTTTCCTTAACCTCCCCGTTGCTCATGCTTCGCCATAACATTCTCAGCATCCTTCTGTAGAACCATATCTCTGTTGCCTTAAGTTTTCTCTTGATCTGCGATGAAATTACCCAGCATTCACTGTCATAGTACGAATGACATAGCCTTATTCTTTTGTTTCTAACGAAATTTTCCTGTTTCTTCGTACTTTTGGCTTTGGAAGGTATCTCTATTACTTCCGGATTTCTGTGTCAATTCTTTTTCTCATTTGTTATAAACATTTCTCAGATATTTAAATTATTAATGCTCGTGAAACTATTTAAAATATGTGCGTATTATTTACAGTGGGAATGTTTTGCATAAACATGAAAGCGATTTAAAAGCAGTATTTCTTAAATAAGATATCGTTTTAAGCCTCCGAAACTGAGTTGGAGTCCTTAATATTTCTATTAAAAAACAAAAAAAAAAACAAAAAAAACTACTGAATATATTAATCTCTAACCCAATTGTGTTGGTTGGACTGAGAGAACGAAAATCTGTTCTTGCCATTTGGATCTGAAAATACGGGTGGACGGAATTAGCTGAAGTTTTGGCAAGTGATTTTTTTTACTCTTCATAAACTATTTCCTCCTTCTGTTCTATCCTTCCGACCCTCCAAAGACATTTACCCTGCCCTATTCAGTACTACTCTACTTCCGATTTAGACGGAAGGGATGAAGGGGACATGTCCTCCTCTTTCCTTCCTCTAAATCCGCTTCATGTATTTGATGAACCGTATTTAAAAGAAGCAGAATTTTTAAGTTCCTTCTTGAATTATGACGTACGAGTGTTTAGACAACCACTATTTATTGAACATTCATTCAAAAAAAATACCTAATTCTCGTTTGGGATGAATGACTTAGATACTAAGTTGTACTTATGTGTGTGTGTGTGTGTGTGTGTAAATTAAAAAAAATACATGTATGGAAAAAATGTCTACTGAAAAAGTTTTCGATAATTTTTCTTTGACTAAATTCCAACAGAATTTTTATTTTTTTTTAACTCCATAATTAAAATGAATAAAACTGTCGACTAAAATTTCTACAGGTGGAAAAAAAAAAAAAAAAAAAAAAAAAATAAAAACAAACAAACAAATCCAATCATGTTTACTCTTTCGATTAAACATAAGATTTAATTTTAAATTCATGCTCTGTAAAATGCGACCTTGTGCCAGACATGTAAGTTGAATCTTGCAGATGTGATGTATTCGGGAAGTCAGAATGATTCTCAATAATATGCAATGGAGAGTTCTTAGAGAGGGTCGGCTTTGTTGCTTTAAAAAGTTTATATAGCTCTAATGAAAGGGTTGATAAGCCGTAAAAAAATCAATCGGCCATTAAGAGTCGCGGACATCACTTAAAAATAAAAATAAAAAGGGTTTAAAACTTCCGATTGATGAAACGACAATCCTTAATAAATTTGGGGTAGACAGAAAATAAAGCACCCCCCCCGTCATACACCGTATATTCCACACCTCTGTTTAAAAATCTTCAATCTTAACTGCCAAACATTTTTATTATACACACACACACACACACACAGTGTATAACTGTATATCCATGTGTGTATCTCTCACCTTCTCCCTCTCACACCAAAAGAAACTGTAAAGGCACAATATCAGTGGTGAATAATTCTCGTGACATTTTACTTTGAGTGACTTTTTTTTTTATGTAGGCCATCTGGCCATATTTTTTTTATTTAGTCTTCCTCTCTCTCTCCCCTAATATATATATATATATATATATATATATATATATATTATAAATATATATATAAATCCATAATCCATATTTTTTTTTTTTTTTTTTCTTTCTACACCTTTCTGTCTCCTCAAACAACCACTCTGAAATTGTGGAGCTGGCAGTCGTAAATAATCATGATTCAGTTCATTTAAATACAGAGATGGACAGAAACTACCTCCTCACTGACTGGCTTTGCTCTTCATTCTACTCAAAGACCTCTGTTTTTCAACCCTTCTTTTTTTTTTCTTTATTTTATTTTTGCCTAAATAAATGGGAAGGAAAGAAGAAAAAAAGGCTACGTTATCCAATATGAAGTTTATAAAATTATTTCGTATGACATTTTTTAACTGTTCTCTAAAAATAATGTATATTAACTTTATTTTCTGGTGTTCAAAAAAAAAAAAATGTCCATTTCATTGAAATATTTTTCAAAAATGAAATACAAGTGAAAACGTTAAAGTAAAGACGATTCCTTGGAACTTTTATTTGAGGAAACCTTGTCGGCCATTTTAGTGCCCATTGTTTCACTAAGTGGAACATATTTAAAAAGAAAAAATTATACTCTAGACTCATGTTTATTGTAGGAGATTTTCGTATGTTTTAATTTTTTTTTTTTTTTTTAACCTAATTAATAGAAATTACCAACAAATTTTAACTTTACTATAGTTACCACTCTTATCTTCCGATAATATTGCATATGGACATGCATATTTACTAGAAATCAACACATGCACACATAATGTCAAAATTCTTAAAATATTGGTTACAGAATTTTAAAATTTAAGTTTACAAATTATTTTAGTTAATCTTTAAAAAAAAAATTAAAACGATTGTAAAAATTCATTATCAAAAAAAATAAAAATAAAAACTCCATAGTATATTACATAAAAGTAATTACGATTTTCTAATTAATATCTTGCATTTTTATTTTCTGATTCCAAGCAGATTTTTTATAAATGGGGATCCTGTTTGACCCCAAAAATCTAAATTCTCTGGAATTGTCCTGAAGGTTTCATTAACATCCGACAATTATCTGTTGCGGGCCATTGTTTTGGGAGTTAGTAACATCGGTGTTTGTAATTGGGAATAACATGCTGTCTCCTGAAATACCCACACAAACATGGCAGATTTGGAATGTGTCTACATAAAGAAATGCAAAGAACCAATATATATGTACAAACAAATGATAATGTGTGTATTAATGAAACAAAGGTATATAAATAGAATATTGTTGCATGTTACTGAACAATGAACATGAATGAAGAAAACATTTAAACTAGTGAATTGTTTGTGCATGTAGTTTGGTGTAGGAGAAAGTTCTAAAGAAAATGAAGTGTAAGGCATATGCACACGTTCCCAGTGGCATATACGTTTGACATACATTTTGCTGTCCCTGAGTGAAAAAAGAAAAAAGAGGACGACAGAATGTCACTATTTATAGTCCTGAGAGCATCTCTTAGAAGGTAACCCTGCATAGCTGAGTTTTGCAAGAATTTCTGAATTGGTGTTTTGCACTGCAAAAAGATGATAAAATTTCCCAGATTACTTTAGTCATCTGCTGATGCAAGAAAAACAGTTTTTAACCAAAATTTCTTGGGTTCTAAAAAGGATAAAATTAAAAAAAAAAAAATTCTTTAGTCTTTCCTCTTAATAATAACGAATATTTTGACAATAAAACTTTGCTTTTAAGTTTGGGATATTTTTTTTCATAATGTATGCTCCTTTTCTTTTTTTTCTTTTTTTTACCAATCTTTGGCATGACCTATTCTGATATGTTAAAATATGATTCATAACTTATCAGTTTATTTTATTCTGATTTTTGTCATTTTTGCAACCATGTCCAGATACTAAAAGTATAAAATATTTTAATTTTACTTGCTTTTGATTGACCGTCTGAGTAGTTACAATATACACTCTATAGCCATCTTTTAAATGGTACAGATTGGAAACTGTCTAATACTCTCTTGGGAAGAATTGAACTTTTGCCTTGGAAATTAAAAAAACAAATGCTCTACTGAATGAACTCTAAGACACAACTGTACAGAAAATTGAATCTTGTAACTGATGTAGCATTATTCCTTATTACCCTCATCTTAAACATTCAGCATCCCCCATGTTTTTGATCTTTGTCTTGTAAGTACTCTGGTTAGGAATAATAATAGGGACATACAAAACGTACAAAAGGTGTACACTTTATATCCAGAAAAGAAAAACCCTTACATGAACATAAGAAAAATTAAAGAAAAACCTTAAATGCATTACCTTGCCAGTAATCTCTTAATGAAACCTGTATAAAAGAAAAAATTTGCTGCCCAAATACCGAAAATATATTCGGTCTTCAAGTTGTCTGAAGATTGCCTGAATGTGAAACTTGGGTTATGACTAGGGCCATCCTTTCATAAGAATTAACATTGTCAAGTATCTTTGCTCTATATTGGGAATCTAGATATTGAGCACTTTACTGAGTAGGTAGGTGTTTGCCTCCAAGTTTTTTTTTTTTTTTTCTTATTGCTGCTCTTCAAGATTTTACCTCATTTAAGGCTATTTAGATCTTTTGGCAAGTTGTCTTTTGGTTCCATCAACAGTCTTGGTTTTTCTTACGCACATGTTGTTTGAAAATCTGTTGGTAAGAATCATACTGAAGGGTCCAATTTATATCAAGTATATGCTATTAATACCTGAAAATTTTGTACTTAGTTTCTTCATATGTATTTTTTTTTTTCTTTTTTTTTCTCTCCCCCCCCCCTCAGCTGGTTGCTTTTATTTAACAATCTATTGCCCATTTTCTGTAATATTAACTTCTTTGCCAGGCACAGGTCACATATTGTACCACTTCTCTTGTTAGCTTTTCTTTAGCCAATCATCTCTGGGGCTTCATTACCATTTTCTTCTGCACTCCAATAAAAATAACTTTTGTAAATGAATGTTCCATACATGGCTCTTTGGTCTTACCAACCATCAAAGGTATAGACACAGGAATTGAGAATGGATGAGAACAGCATGGGAAAAATCAAATGCTCAGAAATGAGAAATACACGCACATATATATATATATATATATATGATTGGTGTATACGGAATAAATTCCAATACCCATCAAGTGATGGTATTGAATGTAGAATAGTTTTAAAATGTTCAAATTAACCAAACATCCCTCAGTAGGGAAAACACTGTTACATAAGCTGCAATGACCAATCAAAATAAAAGTACAAGAAAATTCAAAACTTAACACACCTTGGTTATAATAATTAATGTCAGGGTTAGACTAAAATAGAAATCATTCTAACTGATTAATATTAAATTTTAATATAAAATTAAAAATTACCAATTTTAAATTTAATCTGTATTAAGTTTAAAATATTATAAAATTATTTAAGGCCTCAAGTGTTGAAACAAAATGGCTATTTTTGTAGTGATTTTATAACATTTGTTATTTTCGAATAAATTATATGTATATTTTCATGTTTCATTAAAAATGACTGACAAAGTACTACGATTTAAGCTTTTCATTTAATTTTTTTTTCTTGTGTTTGAACACTTTTTTATTATAAAGAAATATACCCCCAATTGACCCCCCAAAAAAAAAAAATTATCTACTACAAACTATTTAAAACAGCTAACCTTTATCCTAAAAAAATAACGCCAGCAAAGTCAAAATTTCAATGAAGGAACATTATCTATGAGTTCAAATGCCCCTTAAGTAACTGTTTGTCATCAAACTGAATTCATAAATAATTACATCAGTCACACGACTACATGCCTATCAAGATACCTTACGTTAGGCCTATCTGACCATAACTCTATTAGAACCCATTTAAACATACACACAAACTTACCAGACTCCATCTGAAACATATTAATAGAAAAATACGAACATAATAACCTCATTCACCTATTAAAAAAAAAAAAAAGGATAATGGAAGCCTTAATAATAAAAAAGAAAAAGCCAACACTTAATATTAACTACAAACAAGGCCACAATGTGCTGTGTTCAGAAAATAAAACATCTCTATAACACTAAAAACATGCACACACTCCATTAAACTGAAAAAATAAAATCCTACTTGATAATGGCTAAAAGTATAGCTGAAAGTACTCAGAATTATAGAACATTTGGACAGTTTCTACACTCTGTGGACAGAAAAGAAAACACTTGTTCGAACAGAAGAAAAATTAGATAAAAAGCTTAATTGTAGTACCTTGTCTGTTGTTTTTAATGAAGCGTGCATAAATGAAGGATTACTGCCTAAATTCATTATATATATATATATATATATATATAAAATTTGTCACTTAGCTGATTGATGTTATATTCAGCACCCCCAATTCTAGAGTATCATAGCTGAACCTTTTTGTAATTCAGTGCACTAGTCAGGTTTCACCAATTGAAATCAAATATGGATTAGAATCTGGCTGAATGATAGAATAAGGAACAAATTTCTGATGAAGCTTAAATAAAAAATGAAACATGTCTTATTTCTCTTCCTTTATACTATTATTTATTCAAATAACACTTATTTTATTTAGTTTATACCTCTGACATTATTTGATTCCTGACTTTCTCTAGAACTGAAGACCAACTTATTCTCTATCACTGCACTTTAGAAAAGTTTCGGGAATATTTCTCTTGGCAAATGTATCTGTGTGCCTTTGCATGTGTTCTTTGAAATTTGATGCCTGTCTCATGGTGTCATGTATCTTTTCATATGTCAAACTCTTTATTTATCAGGTGGGTGTGTTTGTAATCTAAGATACCATTTTCTATGCTAATTTTAATCTTTCTACAAAAATTCAAAGAAATATATTCAGGCATTTTTTTTTTTTTTTTTTTTTTTTTTTTTTTTTCTTTGTTTTCTATTGTAAACGAGAATTTAAAAAGATGAGAAATCTTCAAACGTATCTTTCTCGGAAATCCAATCATTCCACATCCAACTATTTGTCCCCTTGTCATCTTGACATGCCAAAACCCATCTGTCCAACAACTTCAGAATCCTCTTTGGTGTTTGTTGTCTTAAATACAATTTGGAACCTAAACCAAATTAATATCTCTTGTTTATTCTTCCTTATCTATCTTGTTTACCTTTCAATATTTAAATTGAGGCAATTGCTGTAATTTCTCCCCCACACCTGCCAAATATTGGAAACTCAATTTGGAATGCATATTTTTTTTTTTTTTTTTTTTTTTTTTTTTTTCTTGTTTACATAATTTCTAAGATATTAATGAATTTTTAATCTGACATTATCTTCTGAAAATAACATTTAGAGGAATAAATGTTGGATTAAAAAAATTAAAATTCATTAATACCTTAATTTTTTTTTTTTTTTTTTTTTTTTTTTAAATTGGGTGCAAAAATAGTCATGGTTTTCTGAACATCTGAATAAAATGTGCATTCATTAAAATAATAGGACTTTGTTGAGCTGTGATGCTCTTTGTGGCCAAGCGGTCAAAAGCCTCCTGGATCAGATGGTAGTTCCCCCCCCCTACAAAGAGGGACGCAATGTTGAACCCTGCCAAAGAGCACATTTTCTCCAAGTCTCTTAAATGTGTCAAGCAACTTTTCTTTTTCTTCATAAATACAAACAAAAAATAAACGTAGTGTCTACTCATATATGGGTATCCATTAAACATAAGAGAAATAGCTTTATAAATAAACTGAAAGAGAAAAAAAAATGCCAAATAACAGGTCTTTCTCTTTTTGCTTGAATAACGGTGGTTGTGCAACATATGGAATCCATTGGAATTACAATACACATGCAGAAACTGTTCATAACAGGTATTTGTTGAATGTGATTGCAGGAGATTTAATGAGATTTGCAACGGGTTCCATTTATGCTTAATGGGGGTTTAAATCTGGTAAGTGTTGTGCTGATTTTCCAAGAATAGCTTAGATGGGGCACAACACCAAAAGAATGGCAGCACCCAGTGAGGATTGAACTCTCTAATCAGTCGTAATTCTTCTGACAAGACAAGCTAAATCTGGTGACTGTGCTGTTTAGTGGAGTACCTGGAAGGCTGAATATTTTTTTTGAACCAGATCTATATCCTGCATACATGACTAGTGGGGGGTGCATTATATTGCTGCAATAAGCTATTACCACCAGGAAATGATGAACAGAAAGTGTAAATATGCAGCAAAAGGCTACAGGCAAGTTTCATGAGTTGCAAATCACAAAAGAACAAGCAGCAAAACGACTGATTTCTTATTTTTCATTTTGCTGGCCCCTCAAAAGCAGGAATTTATGTACCTGCAAAATACCTACAAATGGTCAAAAAAAAAAAAAAAAAAAATTAAGCATAAATTACTAAAACAATGTCCAGGTTTTTTTCAACCATTTTTGGGGAGAATACATACATTGCGTTTCAGTTGCTTGAACTGACAAATCAAACTCTGAAAGACTTACAACCACATCACATTGAAACAATACTTCCTATATGATCACTGAAGTTAAATGTTAATCCTGGTTAGTTACTGGATGGGTGACTGCTCAAGAATACCAGCTTCTGTAAGATTGGATGTGCATGCGGTGTAATGGGTAACAACTCCAAATTTTGAATTGGAGAGCAGTTCCAATTCCCATTAGGCTTGTTATATTCACTTATGGGTACTCTTGGGAAAGGTATGAATCCACCTCTTTTCCTTCCAGATATGGGTAAGACTTGTATCACGAAAACATTCCCCCACCTTTAATTATTACAATCTAGAAATATTTTCTGGCTTTAATTAACCTGCAAAGGGTTAAGCCATAGAAAACAAATCTATCAAACCCAGAAATAAGTAGCTGGCCTCCAGGGAATTTAGTTAATCTTCAACTTTGATTGTTTCTTTGACTTGTTCAACAAATACCCCCCAAAAAAAAAACTTTACATTGACCAATTTCTTTTATATCGTTACATTCTGGTTTCTATGAATTATAAAAACTCTTCAAGAATTTCCACAGAACTTATGTTTACATTATGATTCATAGATGTAAATTGATATGCACATTTAATGCTCTGTTTATCTTTAGACTAGCCTTCTGCAGTAGGATGTGGGTAAGTTTCATACTCTGTATAAAAAAAAAAAAAATTCCTCTTAACTGATAGACATGTACAATTCCGATACAAATGAAGACATCCTTAAAATTGTTACTCTCCACTAATTCTATGTCCTTTCAGGATATCAGCAATCATGGCTCTTCAGAAATATCTGACTTTTGTAGTGCTTAATGTTTTGTGCTCTCTTTCACCCAAACACTGCTTAATCATCATTCCAAGTCCGTTATGTGTTGGCTTCCTTTGTCTCTCTTGCCTTTAATCTGTCCTGTGAGTATCAAATTTTCTAAGCTCTTTCCTCATTATATGCACTAGAAATTTCAACTGTCTCTTCCCATCCAATATAGCCCTTAATAAATTTTCTTTTTGTTATCTCTCCTAAACTCTGTTCTGCCAACCATTTATACAAGCTTGCCAGGTTTGTTTTGTCATATTGCTCTGTCCCTCTTGCCTTCAATCTGTCCTGTGAGGATCAAATTATCCCACCCCTCTTTCCTCATGTGCCCTAGTAACTGCAACTGTCTCTTTCTGATGTTAAGTATAAGTGTCTTTTTTGTTTCCATTTTCTCTAGAAGTTCATCATTGCTCACATGTTCAGTCCATGGTATCCTCAGCATCATTCTGTAGAACCACTTCTGTTGCTTCATCTCTCTATCTGTGAGAAGATTGTCCAGTATTCACTGGCTGATAGGAGGACTGATATTATATAACAGTTCAGTATGCTTTTATTTGTTTCTAACAGTTTTTTTTTCATTTCTTTCTCTTTATATGCTATGTCCTTTCAGGACATACGCAATCATGGCTCTCCACATCCTCCCTATCTTTTGCAAGCTCTCAACAACTCAACTTTCTTCCCCAGACCGCATTCTGTCATCCACTTAAGTTTGCCAGGTATGTCACGTGTTGTTTTCTTTCCTTGTCTCTCTTTCCCTCTATTCAACCCATGAGTATCAGATTCTCCAATCTCATGTGTCCCAGAAACTTCATCTGCTTCTTCCTGATATTAAGTATAAGCCTCCTCCTTGTTTGCAACCTCTAAGATCTCATCATTGCTCACATGCTCAGTCCATGATATCCTTAGCATCCTTCTGTAGAACCACATCTCTGTTGCCTCGTGTCTCTTCATCTTTGGGGAAATCATCCAACATTCGCTGCCATAAAGGAGGACTGATGTCACATAATGATTCAGTATTCTTTCCTTTGTTACCAAAGATATTTCTCCTGTCTTGCAGTACTGTGCCCAGCTTTTGGAATGTGTCCTTGGCCATCCCAATACACCTATGGATCTGTGTGTCGCACTTACTGTCCTATGTCAAGACGCTTCCCAAGTATTTAAACTTCTATGTCTACTTGATTCTAGTGTTCCCGACCTTCAGATTGCATTTTGGGCTCTTCCTCTTACTGACAGCCATACACTCATTGAAAATATAGTTAGTATAAAAAAATGTTTTTTTTTTTTGTTTTTTTTCTGAAACCTGCAAACTTAAGATTTTCCCCTCCTCTTCTGGATCTGAGGAAACCTGCTGTTTTATATTTCAATTTACCATATGGATCCTGTCTAAACTTCTCTGATTGGATGTGACATACTTGAGAAACACAGAACATATAAAAACCTTGTAAAAATGTTGTTTTGTCAAGAATAATTTGGTGAAATTCTACTTAGCCTTCAATGTTCCCAAATTAAATTCTTTGCCTTTTGAAACAAAGGAATTCCATGGAGATATTGAAATTTCAGATTTAGTCTTTGCATAAAACAAATATGTAAAAAATATGTGCAAACAATGTCTGTATAATTGACAGAAATTTAATACCAATGTTCATGTTAGTTTCTTGAAGCAATTTCTCTTGAATCTTTCGAAATGCTTTAGTTTCACTAATTAAGCCATATTCTCCTGGCCTTGGTTTAAAACGACGCTTGCTTTTGTTATATATATATATATATATATAGCTGACCATTTCTCTTAGTTTACATTTTTTGAGTTCTAATATTTCATGGAAACTTTTCACTTCCCAAAATTAGTTAGTAATTATAGTTTGGATATATGTGCTGGGGAGTGAAGGTGACAGTTTGAATTGATAGGAGTCATTGCGATAAGCTGGCTGGCACCTTTGTTTCCATATGTAGCTAACATTTAAAGTTAGCATTTTTATGGCTTCAAGTGAAAACTTGGAAAATCTCCAAAGTTTAAATGTGTTGGGTGGGGAAGCCATCAGTTTAAACTGATGCCAAGAGGATATCGGTGAAGAAAGCCTTTTGGCACTTTTTTGTTTTTGCTTTTGTGTGTACATCCAAGAATTTTCTCCCCCTCCCCAACCACATGTATCTGGTTTTTGAACAATGGAGAAAAAAAAACAAAAAAAAACACAATTATTTGCTTTTCTCTTTTTGATGAACCCAGAAAATACCAAAGCAGTTACTATCATTTCCAAATGATAGTGTTGCAGTTCATCTTGCTGGTGGCATTGTACTTAAAGTACATATTGCCAAAGAATTTAACCAGTTTGAAGAATCTTGATAATATCCTGTATGTCTGTTTCATTTACCTTTTTGGTAATTACTATGAAAGTCTTCAACATTTTTTTTTATCGTTATATTAGAAATAAATGCAAGGCGGGGCACTTGATGTTTGGATAGGTTTTCAAGGAAAGCTAGTAAAAAAAAAAAAGGTATATCAGTTTTATATTTTTATAGACCTGTTATCATCTGCAGTGTGTACTGGTTTGCATACAAACTAAATCTCATCTTCCAAGGTGCATGTTGATTGCAACTAAAGTTCTACTCTTCAGACAGCAACAAAACAGCAGGAAACAGCAATTCCATTTCCCAACTGAGATTTTCTTATTTATTTTGATAGTTAGCATCTTCTAATAAGTAACCAAGCCATTAACTATGTGTTAAGATTACTCTCAGATTTGTCTGTGGTGTCTCCTCCTGAAGTCATGTGGATACCATGTCTCTCCGCTTATTTGCTTCTTGGAATTTTTTTATTGACTAAATATCCATTTATAAATCCTATTTTGTATCTATGCAGTGGTGGTATCCTAAATTTCCAGGAATCGGTTCTATAAAGGCAGGTAGGAGGCACATTGGAGTAATGGATAGCGGCTCGGGTTGAGGAATTGGAGAGGAGAGTTCAAATTCCAGTCACACACATTACATTCACTTATGTGTTAATACCCTTAGAAAAAGTATGAATCCTCTTCTCCCTCCCCCAGCTATGGGTAAATAGCAGGACAAACTGGGTTCTATAACCTTGGATGGCAACTAGTGTACCACAGAAAGAAATGGCAACCTTCTGCAGAAAAAAAATCTGCATTGTTAGTCATGTATCACAAGATACATGACTGCATAAGCGTGTATCATGTATGGCACATAACTGACTGAAAGGCAGGTAATCTAAAGGAACCTATTTTGCTTATTTTCTTTTCAATCTGAGAATGGAAACGAATCACTTTACACTATCAAAAAGAATGAAACCATCTTGATAAATAGAAAATATTTATTTAGGATATTTCCAGACAGAAATTCTGTTCTCATCATATTTCTGTTCAGAAGGATGATGCTAGTGTCATCAGCTGTGTTATGCTTTCTTTGCAGCAATTCAGTTCAAATGTGGCTGTCTCAAACATCCAGTGGAAGACCTATCAGATTTAGGACTAGATGTGCCTTTTTTTTTTTTTTTTTTTTTTTTTTTTTTTCATTAGGTACGTGTGCAAACATTAATATAACTAACATTTTATCTAGGCCATCACCTAATATATTAGATTATTTTCAGATAATTCAACAACTGGTCCACTAAGCTTTTTTAATTTTAAGAATCTGCTCGGACATAATGGATGCCACCCACGACTGGAAGGATGGATAGATGTGGGCTTTTCTATCGTTTTGAGGGTTCATTAGTTTAGTTCCTACAACTAAATAGCCAAATTTGATTGCAGTGGTAAAAGCTTGTGTAGAAACATCCACTCCTTTATTTATATATAATTTTTTTTTTTTTTCTTTTAGCATGGCTATATTGCACATTGAGTGCTGATGTAGTGCTCAATGTGTGATATGAAAGGAGGACATTGAGGTTAACACAGTGGCAAGTCTTTCATGCTTGAATGCAATCTTCAGGCATGAAGCAGTCGCTACTCAATTTTGACTTTGGTGTCCACTTTTAGTTCTATACTTATGTTGCCCTACACCCACTCTGGTCATCCAATACCTGCAGCTGATTGAAGGGGTGATCACTTCAAGTCCAACCTTATTCGAAGTGATTTATTTGATCATAAGGCAGTCAAGATCAAATCTTTGTATGGTATCTTCGTATTGGGCTGGTCCAAGCAGAGCAAAGACACAAAGAAAATAACACTCGTATAAATTAAAAAAATTTAATACTATTTTTATATAAAGTTCTTTGTACAGTAATTGGTTAAATCAAGAGTTCACATGTAAACAATTGTCAGCCCAACCTACTTCTCAGATGTGACACTTTTGTTGACTTGGTAAAGTTTGTTTTGCTGATTTGGTAAAGTTCAGCACAAGGCTGAAGTTGAGGGCAGTTGTCAGCAGATAATCACATAGTGTGTCTCACATCCAGTGGCTGGAATGAACTCTCTTCTCTCTGCTTTCTTGCTTTGAGGCATTTGCATTTATTGATGCTTGCTCAAATCGGCATGGGGCACATCACAGTTGGAGAATTCGGTGTTTTCCCATTGCTTGCCATTTCCATTGTCTGGATCCTGAGAATTAAATTACTTCATAATTTTGGGGAATTCCCTTCTTCCATGTGTGATGGTTATAGGCATTACTCTACCTTATAACTTCCACTTTCTCTTATCTCCTACTGATCCTGCTCAGTGAGTGTGGGTGGCTCCTCCACCTTTCCTCGGTATCTCATCTCTGCCTGCTACCTCGGGCAGCTTCCGACCAGTAATTCTAAGTTTGCTGTTTACAAAAATAAAGTTTCCCATTCATAGCTCTTATTTTTAGCTGTGTGTGACAAGTGTCAATCATTGTTGCCTTTTTGGCCTGTTGCAGTTCAAATTCATGTTCACCTTATGTCCTGTGAAGCACTTCCTGCTTGATTGCGGTGACATGGCACATATTCGAAAATTATTTTACAACGTGAACAACTTGAAAGAACTTTTTGAAAAATCAAACCCCAATTTGATCTTGACCTTTCTTAGGAAAGTTGGACTATATAATAAAATATAATTCCAATTTGGTGTCTGATGATGAAAGGGGAAACATTGATACTTGCCAGGTGAGAAATTTTCAAAGAACAACGCACCTCTGAAAACAGTGAATTTAAAAAAAAAAAAAAGCAAGACATTGAAAAAGAAGGAAAGGGAAAGTCTTTTTGAAAGCATTTCAACCTTATTTAAAGAAAAAGAAAAAAAAAACAAAAAACTGTTTGACCTTAAATGATCACTTGCTGATCGAAGGGTCATTAAGCTTTAAACAAACAAACAAGCAAATCACCTTATGTTTTTCATTGTTCAAAACCCCAACACACAATTCAGGTAGCTGTCCGCATGAGAATTAAAATTCTCAATTTTTCCTGTGGATTTTATTCATTAACCCTTATTTATCAGTAACAGTGTCACACTTAGATATGCTCTATCCCTGATATTAAGCATCATAAATATAGCAGACCGTAAAACTATTTTTATCATTAGAGCTGAATTTCTAAGATGATTTTGCATTTGAATTTTTTATTGGAAATAAATTTTCTTGTTATTTAAAGAAAAAAAATATATAAACTCACCACATTTTATAGTTTGCTACCATAACTGACAATGAATATAATTATCACAGCAGCTCAACTGAGCAATAATTATAAAGAATAGATTGCACAAACTGTACTATTCTCTGATTGTGTAGCAACATGACTCTTTTCTGGAGTGCAGGGTGCATTTTACATTTTATTATTGATCTTTTTTAGGCCTGGTCGACAAGATGCTTTTTTTTTTTTTTTTTTTTTTTTTTTTTTTTTTTTTTCAAGGCCTGACTGACAAGATCCTTTTCATAGTATACCTTTACTGCATCTGTTTCTTGCAGACAAGTTGGGTGAAAAATTTCATTGTCGGATTTAGAAAATTAAGAATTTCACAATGAAAAAATTTTCCCAACAGGTCTTAACCAAGTAGCTATGTTTTTTCTTGATAAGGAGTTTAGAATAATATTGCAAGTGTTTTAGATACACTATTTAGACATTAACTTTTATCAAATTTGAAAACTTTTTACTTGGTACAAAATACAACCTTTCTCCAGGAGACCAATAAATCTTATTTTTCTTCACGAAGAATAATTTTAATGTCATATAAACTTGTTCTTTTTATGTCATATAACTCTTGAGTGTGTTTAATTTTCATAGTGAATTCACTCATCCATGTTATGAAGTTGATATTCAGTTACTTCAGTATTACATAACAAATGCTATTATTCTGCTAATACTTAATACTGCTTTTATCCCTTTACAAATTTAATCTTTGTGGAAATAAAAAAAATAAATAATTTAATCTGGATTTTCAACAACTTAAAATAATATTTATTGTGACAAATATATTTTCGCATTTCTCTTTGCTTGGCTATATTACTCTATCTATCTGATATTTTGACATTTTTATGCCGTGAGGTTGTGGGGATAACTTGTGCAGCTAAAATACTTGTTAAGGTATTTGCTTTCCAATTTTACTTAATGTGTGTATTGGACCTGCACTCATTGAATGACCTTTTTCTCCAGCCCAACAGAATTTTATTTTGAATTAAAATTGCAAAGCAGATTGTGTGACATAATAAATTCCCCCACACAATTTGCACAGGAACACACACCAAGTGAAGTGAACTATAAGACCAGATAAAAATCCTTCAAAGTGTGGCAGTTTTTGTTTTTTTATTCTTCTGTGACTAAGCTGACAAAGAGCTTGAAAATGGCCACCTGTTAACAAAAGAAATTGAGAAAATAATTAAATGAAAACTTTTGGGATAAAGTGCCACTTGACTGGAAGTTAGGAAGTTCTGGTTACAGGCTGAAATTGGCAGTATCACTGTTAGAATGGAGAGTTCTGGGTGTGTGGAGTTGCATGTAGAGATAGGCAGGGGGGGTGTAGGAGAGTTGGTTCTTGCTTGAAAGGGAAGAGCTGGCTTCTTAGTTTGTCATAACAGAAATAGCAGAATTTGTCTTAAGTGTCATCTACCTACTCCCCTTCTGCAGACTGAATAAACAGGTATATTGGAAATGGATTCGCATTTTCCTACCATGGTGTTAATTTCACATTTCCTCCTTGTGAAGGTATACTTGGCTTCTCCCAGTTTTTGTGCATGCCAATGCAAGCAAAAACAGAAACACCTGATGAGGTGAATAGCAGGTTTATGTCCAGTTTTCTATTTGGAAGATATATATATATATATATATATATATATATATATATATATATATATATATATATATATATTATTTTTTTTTTTTTTTTTAAATAATTTCATAAAACTACAGAATATCCATACCACTAGTATGGAGATGAATAGACCATTAATGGATGTGTGTGGAGTGAATAAATAAAATCTAACTATTGTTTTGGATTGGTGGTCAACAATGACTTATATCAGTAAGTAAATATAATTTGACTATCGAATAAGGATGTCTTATGTGTAATAAAATGAAATCTAAATTTTCTCTTGAGCGTCTCTTATTATGAAAACTCAAATGAATTTTTATATCTAATTTTTCTTTCTGGATTTATAACGCATCTCACCAATATAGCTTTTCAGATAGACTTTAGACAATTTAGAAGTATTCATTTGCATAGAAAATAATATGAAACTCTATATCAAACCTGGCACTCATAATTGAATATTAATCTGAAACACAATATCATCATTTGTTCTGTTAGCCGCATGCCCAGAGTCACGGGAACTACTGAGTGGTTAAAATGTTCGCTTTCTGACCATGAGACTTGGGTATGAATCTCACCATGGTCGATTTGTCAGGAAGGAGACTTCCTGATGTTATCAGTTTGGGGAGAGGTGATCCCAGCAAGTGGGCACTTTTTGGAAAGTGCCTGAAAACCATACCACAGACTGACTGAAGCCTTGAGTGAAATTTGGTAGACAGAACTCTTTGAGATAAATTGATGATTGTGCTAGCATGAAGTCACAAGTCATCATTACTGAGAGTTTCAGTATGTTAGCCTAGTTCAAACTATTGATCACACAAGAAACTGTAACTAAGGTCCACTTTGGCATAGTTGCAGTATAAACCACAGATGGGCTCCGAGGGTGGTGAACAAACACAAAAGTGCCTGAGTAGTGTCTGCAATTGGGATTTGCTAGCTACCCTAGTAGACATGCATCCTCGGTTAATTTACCCATAGCTGTGGGGAGAATAGATGAATTCATATCCTTCCTAAAGGTATTAGCACAGAAGTGAATGTAATGAACTCTACTGGAATTTGAACTCTGCTTTTCAATTCCTCAATCCGTGCTTCCAGCCACTACTGCACCGTGCCTCCAGCCAACTGCACCGTGCCTCCAGCCACTACTGCACCGTGCCTCCAGCCACTACTGCACTGCCTCCAGCCACTACTGCACCGTGCCTCCAGCCACTACTGCACCGTGCCTCCAGCCACTACTGCACCGTGCCTCCAGCCACTACTGCACCGTGCCTCCAGCCACTACTGCACCGTGCCTCCAGCCACTACTGCACCGTGCCTCCAGCCACTATTCCAGTTTACAAGTTATTATTTGTTTTTATATTGGCCTCGTCAGAATGACTCTTATATGGATGCTGTATATGGTGTTCAATTCATTCTCAAATGTCTAAACTATTATCTATATACAATAATTTTCTTGGATCAATGATTAAAATGGCATCAAATCAATGAATCCTCCAATTTTTAAAGAGGTCTATCCTTCATCAGGTCTCATAGACTGACACCAAAAAATCACAAACAAAAAAAACTTCATGAAATAACAACAACCACATCACTTGAAAACTGCTAAAATCAACAGCAAAAAATGGGAAGCACATGTAACAAGGGAAAATAAGGATATAATCAAAATATTGACTTTCCACACAACCTTATGCAAAATGTTTTCATGGAAACAAGCATCACTATAAGCCGTATAACATTGAGCTTTGTCTAACTTCCTGAAAAACATTTTCATAAAGATATTTTATAAATTTTATCTAAGAGGAATACTGCTTGGTCAATGAATCCCAAATGTTTCCTGTATGGAAACTGCTAATTTCACCATTACTCTTATTTCTACACACACACACACACACACACACACACACACACACACACACACACACACACTCACTCTCTGAGATGAGTAAATAGAAATTAATTTGAGTTTAGAAAAACTTTTAGGAAATAATAAAGGAAGTAGTTTGGAAAATAACTTTTGATGTGTGAAATTGTAACTGTTTCAAACAGAATCCAAGATTATTTTGACCTGGAGATTGAGGCATCTTTGGAATATTTAAATCTTTAGAGACTCTCTGATTTATGAATTTAATATTCTTGATGGTTTAGGAAAGACTTTAATTTTCCAGAACTTATTAAGCACATTGTTCTTTATGGAAAATATTTCTCTATATAGAATTGACTAAAACATTTTTGTTTCTGTCTCTCTTTTAAAGTTGGAATTGTACTATAGAATTTCTAAGGGTTCTGTTGAAAAAATTAATTTTTTTTTTTTTTAAACCTCCCCCAAAATAATATACTCTACAATCTGTGCACCAATAAGCTTCCTTCTATATTTTTCCTCTTAATGCATCATTAAGAATGCTGGTAAAGGTGCAGTAAAAGAAAAATTAATTTATAACAAATGAACACATGAAGAATATTGATGTAAATTAGATAAAGTTGCTTCATTTGTTGGAGAAATTCTACCATTTTAGAGATGTGCAAAATTTAGACTTTGGAATTTGTTTTTTTTTTTTTTTTTTTGTTCAAAGTAGGGGTTCTAAAGGCATAAAAAGGGTCCATGTTTATTAAAATTAGGTGTTAAATTAATTCTATAGACTTGCTAGTTTTGTATAATTAATGAACTAGGTCAGATGGAAGGAAAGCAAATTTTCTCTACATAATGTTGTCTAGGTCAACATGGATGCTAAAGTTGTGGAAGGTTGAGAGTAGAAATCTGTTCTTGTATAATAATAATAAAAAATGTAAAAATTTCAATTCTGTCTACAAAGGAAAAGAAGTCAGATAAAATGCAAATCCAAAATGTTTATAATCAAGAAGTTGTTGAGGTAATTTTTTTTTTTTTTTTTTTTTTTTTTTAAACAATATAGTTTTCACTTTAGTCCAGTTTCTTATGAAGATACTTTTTGTATGATAGGAAATGGACTGCACACAAGGAGTTCTTAATGACTTCTCTTACTATTTCAACTCTGACTAATACTTGAACTAGCTACTTGATATGTTGTCTTTTATTTGTATATGGTACATGATTGTAGTAGTGAACACAAGAATGTGTTAATATTTCACAGAAACATACTTGGCTCATTTTGAAGGTGTATTACTTGAACAATATAAAATATCCAATAACTTAATTATACATGCTTAAAAATTTAACTGATAATTTATAAATTTTATTCTTCTCTAAATGTTATTCTTCTCTAAATTTTATTCTTCTCTAAATGTTATTCTTCTCTAAATTTTATTCTCCTCTAAATTTTATTCTCCTCTAAATTTTATTCTCCTCTAAATTTTATTCTCCTCTAAATTTTATTCTCCTCTAAATTTTATTCTCCTCTAAATTTTATTCTCCTCTAAATGTTATTCTCCTCTAAATGTTATTCTCCTCTAAATTTTATTCTCCTCTAAATGTTATTCTTCTCTAAATTTTATTTTATGCTGGTATCCACTTGGTAGGATATTGTATCTTCATAATTTTGAATAAAAATATTTTTATTTTGTCTGAAACTGGTTACTTGAATGTTTTAATGCATTCTTTGTAATCTGAATCTAATTTGTTCATTTTACAAAATCTTAATTTATATGGGTTTAAGTTTCTTTGCAAACACTACAAAGCTTTTAGTATCTGTCTGAGATATGAGGTATTATGATTATTTACATTATTCAAACTGTTATCCTCATCGTTAATGACATTCATGTTTTGGCTGTTGTATGCTCCAGCCTTCTTCAGGTGATTGGAATTTTTAATCAAAGCCTTCATTTCATCCACAAGGTTAGATTGTTCTAGTTCCATGTCATGACTCTTCTGGATGTATCTATTATTTCCATTTTTAACACCACTTTCCAAGTTTTTTGGTTCACTACTGCTGTAGCCTGGTATTGAATTCAAAACTCTTTTGGATCTAGTCATTGGATCTAACCAACACTTTAATCCATTGGGCCATGTGTCCTTGAAGAAGGCTGGCACATACAACAGCCAAAACATTGTGAATATGGCAACGAAGATGAGGATAACAGTCCAAATAATGTAAATAAGCTTTTAGTAATTTGCCAGAATTTTTTTTTCCTTTGCTATTGTTCATCCAATACAAGGCCCCAAAGCCACTCAAGGTAGAAGTAAGAAGTGCATATTATGAGGATATGTAGAATAGATAATGCTTGACCCTAAATTAGGAAGTTGAGATTGTAAAAATGGAGGAAGCATCCTCTTGTTAGTCATTTTGCAAAAAGTAAGTTTTGGGGGAGAAGCTGAGAGGAACTTTTTCTTTATCAAAGGAATACAAAGAGAATAAGGATTTAAATCGCTGGGTGGGTCCTAGCTGTGAAGGTCTGAACTGGTGGGACGAATGAATGTCATGGAAATGGCAATAGTAGCAGAATCTCTTGTATGTAAGGGATTGCAGAGCAGAAAATAAGTCATCACCCCAAAGGCCGTGTAGTCACTTTTGAACTCTGTATTACACTTTGAACACTCTGTCTACCACTATTAAGTATAATATTTAATTCTGTTTTATTGACAAACCAAAGAAACAATCCATTGTGATGAGTATAACCATCTGAGATGAAAGTTTTAGATGAAGAATTGGCAGTAAACAAAGTGTTCATTCCAAAGAAAAGGTTTGTTCATCCTGGCAAAGAGTCGGGCAAAAAAATATGCACAAATATGTTCATGGTGAAACATTTTTTTTTTTTTTTTTTTTATTATATATATAATAAATTGATGAGAATTGATACGAACATGGCATAATGGTTATCTGTCTGAAAAATGAAATTGCCAAGCAAAGTTTAAGTTTAAGTCGTCTGTGTTCGCTTTATACAAATGGTAAGTGATATTACCCATTTCCCTACAAGGAAACATTTGGCATTCATTGACCAACCAGCCATTAACTCTGAACCTTTAATTTGAAGTAATGAGGTGTCAACATAGTTATCATTATTTTCTCTAGTTACATGTGCTAGCCATTTTAGTTGTTGCTGCTGTTGGTAGTCTTCAAATGATGTGGTTTATTTGGTACAGTACTTTGATTCTCTCCTGCCAGTCCACAATGTTCAAAGAAGGATGATCTTGAGAAAGACGTGCACACCACCACCAGCTATAGCTTACGTAACGGGGTTAGCTGTACTCTCTAGGCATGGGTAGCAATTTGTATTTGAGAAAGACTATCCACAATTCAAAAACTGGACAAATCACTCCAGGATCTTTCCAAAGAATCCATGGAAAAAGAAAAGGAACTTGTGGAGTGCTATATTCTGAAGAAACAGAGCATTAAAAAAAAAATATGAAGGAGAATAGCTTTTCTCCAATAAGACATATAATAATGGGATACTTGGTATTGAGATCATTAACAATGTCATAAAATAAATTCAATATCTGTTATCTTTGAGATGAGGTATTATGATTACTTACAATATTCACTGTTATCCTCATCTTTACTGCCATATTCACAACATTTCAGCTGTTGTACGCTCCATTGTCTTCAAGGACACATGGCCCAGTGGATAAAAACGTTGGTTAGATCCAGTGACTAGGCACAGTTGTGAGTTCAATACCAGGCAACAGCAGTAGTGAACCAAAAAACTTGGAGAGTTGAGTTAAAGAGAAATAACTGAGACATCCGGAAAAGGCATGACACAATCTACTCTGGTGGACAAAATAAAGGGTTTGATTCTGAATTTGGATCATGCAACAGCCAAAATGTTGTGAATATGGCAATGAAGATGAGGATAACGGTCCAAATAATGAAAGTAAAATAAATTTAACTGTAAAGCAAAAACGAAAAGCATTTCCTGTCCTGGGTATGACGAACTACATCCGCATCCTGGGTAAGCTGATAAACTACGTCCAACTACCTCTTAATTGCTGGTGTTCCCGGGTCCACCCTGACCCAGGGTGGTAGCACCT
The DNA here is from genome assembly GCA_903632075.3 of Acanthosepion pharaonis. Classification (NCBI taxonomy): domain Eukaryota; kingdom Metazoa; phylum Mollusca; class Cephalopoda; order Sepiida; family Sepiidae; genus Acanthosepion; species Acanthosepion pharaonis. The sequence goes on from CAHIKZ030005479.1 coordinate 270,384, forward strand.
GTTAGGGTTCCAGCTGTGGGCAAATAGTTAACCCCCAGACTGGGGTCAAAATACTATGAATGTGTAAAAATAGGTTTTAATACCAGAAATAGATTTTTGAAAATATTACCAGCAATGCATTTTTGAAGACAAAAAAAAAAATAGGAGCAATACATTTTTGAAAATAAAAAAAATATTATCAGCAATAAAAGATCTTGTTGGCATTAAATAACCCATTCAGACTGATTTGCCATAAACCAAACCAAAAAGTTTCTCAAATTATGGAAACACATTTTTTTTTCTCTTTTTCCACAAGATAAAGTTTGTAAGAATCTAATGTCATTATTTTAACCAAAACAAAATTTAAATTTTGTATTTTTCTTTTTCTTTTTCAGTGAAATGTCGTATCATTTATCATAAAACAGGAATGTCTACTTAAACACATATGCATTAAACATGAGGTTTATAGGAAGAAAAAAAAAATTATAAAAATTTAAGAAAAAAATTTGAATATTGATTTGAATATAATGAACTGATACCTGTAAATATTGACATAAATACATTGGTTGATATTTTTCCCTTTCTTTTGTCTTACAAGCCATTAGGAATAAGCTTGATAGATATTTAACAAGAGCTCAAGATATATAAACCTATCCAAACACTGTTAAGTAGCCATACACAAAAAAGCTTTTTGCTTTTGTGTTATTTATTTGCTTACTTTTCATCAATTCATTGTACGAAAGGTAAGATAAATAAGCATATTTCCAACATTGAAAAGTTATATATATAAAAAATTATTTATTTTTCTTTTCTGGATATAACATGTAGAAATTGTCAAAATGTTCTGTATGCCTGAGTGTTATCGGCTATTCTATTACTCATTATCATGGATGATTTTTTTTTTTTTTTTTTTTTTTTTTTTAAAGTATATGTCTAGAGTTATAGGAATATTTTATTTTCCACATACAGTCAGCACTTTGTGTCCATGTTCATAGTTGATATTATTGTGTTGGCTTTTTCTTTTTTATTAATGCTTCCATTATTTTTATTCCTCACTTTTTTTTTTTTTTTCTTGTGAATGAGGGTATTATATTTGTATTGTCAATGAGTATGTTGCAGATGGAGTTTAGTAGGCCTCTCTGTTTAAATGAGTCTATGGCCAGAGATGTAGTGGTATATCCAATATAATTAAGCATGAATTTGGTTTCATCAGGAACACAGTTCTTTAAGGGACATGTGAATTTATAATCTACAGAACCGATATGTCTAGAAAAGAAAAAGAAAAAATAACACAAAAATTAAAACTTAATTTCATTGCCTTGTCGGTCATTTTCAATAAAACTTTTATAAAAGTGGCATTGCTACCCAAATATATATATATATATATATATATATATATACACACACACACACTCTATCTTCATTCAAAAATGTTTCCTTGAATAATATAAACATATTGTGCCTACTTATTTTTTTTATACTGATCCTTTCCAGTTTTTTAACCAGTTTCTTGATGTTGTGATGAAATTCATCAAGGAAGACTTTTTTTTTTTTTTTTTTTTTTTTTTTTTAAACTCCAGTGTTCATGAAGATCATCTTCAGTGGTAAGCTACAAAGACACTTCTTATAACGGCAATAATTTAAAATTTTTTCGTTCTAGTTTTGGAATCTTTTGGAAAGTAATATTTCCAGTAAGTTACCTCATATTTAAATGCTTATTTTGCAAAAAAAGTTCCATAACTCTAACAGATAAATTTATAATTTTAAAATAACTATAACAGAGCCTCTTTTTAAAAAGACTATCCGAGCTGAATGCAGTTTTTCTCAGTTAAAATAAGTTTGTCTTTGTTAATTTAACCCTGAAGATGATCTTGGAAAACTTAAATATTTGGGTTAACAAAAACTACAATGCCATCCTTGATGAATTTCATCTTCTAATCTAGAATCTGATTAGACATCTGGAAAGGATCATTATGAAAATAATTCTACACAATATGTCTATATTACTCAAGGAGATATAAATTAACGTATTCAAATACATTTTTTTTGTTTGGTAATTGTATAGTCAGATGGATTATAAATGAAAATGATTTTTATTTAAATATGATTCAAGGAGGAAATCAAGATATATGATGTGAGCAGGTTTTCATTTTCATAGTCATCAGTTCCATATCCAGATGTGGTTGTAGGGTCACTTCACAGTTGACTTTTGACCAGTTCTCTCTACCAATGTGGGCTAAAAGTCGGAGAGGTATTCATTTACACGTCGCATGTCTTGGATAAGTAGACCTGGCGGAACCCATCCCTCTCCATATCAAATCACAGCCAATATCCTCTAACTGGCTTTATTTGGGGATCCTAGTGCCCTGTTATCACCAAAATTGCATACAAAAGGTTCATCTACTTTTTTTTTTTTTTTTTTTTTTTTTTTTTTTTATTTATAATCCTACTGTGTGTAATCACCCTGCTCAGGATAAATCTCATCAGAGGAACTGATTTAGTCACTGATGACCTGTGACAAGTATCTGTCTATATTTCTGAGATGAGGTGTTATCTTTGTTGCCATATTTATCATAACATTTCAGCCTTCATAAGGTGGTTGGAATGTTGAATGGATATCATTTATCTCCTGTTAATTCTCCTTTCCAAGTTCTCCACTTAACCAGGTCTTGAACTCAGTCTTTGGGTCCTGTTACTGGATCTAACACCTTTATCCACTGTGCCATGTATCCTTGAGGACATCTGTGTATTAATTTCTGGGTATTATAAACTTAATGTCTTCAACCATTTTTACCAATGTTCATATTGTAGTACAGTATTATATGGTACCATTAGCACTTGGAGAGTGACTTGACATGACAGATTTTACAAGTAATCAAATGGCCCTACCACAAAATAGCCAACTAACCCACATTTATTTAAGAACATGTAACTAAAAACTTTTTCATGTTACGCTAATGAAAGTAATGTATGTTTTCAACATTTGTCAGGTGTGATTATTTGGGCCTCACAAACAGCAAAGCAACAACTCGTTAGTGACAGCTGATTCATTATGATAAGGAAGACATCTGTTCATTGTGCAGTGTAATGACATTAGTGCTTTAAGTTGGGCAGATTCATCATCCTTTTACAATTGCCATTTTACAGCATGGCCGTCACCTTCCAAACGTCTTTGTCATAGCAGATCATGTTTCACTTTATTCTCCCTTCAGAGACAGTTAATTCACATGGATGATTTGACTTGTATTAATGAAATGCCCTATGCTATCTATTTTATTACATCTCAGAAAACTACACTGATGGCCTCATTTGTTTTTAAATATATAATCCCAACATGATGACCAAAACAAAATTCTAAATGAACCTCTTCATTGCAACATGTATCTTTCCCTACCTATCATTTTTTTTTTTTTTTTTTTTCCATAGTAATGTTATCTGCAGGGACTGAACTCTGAATACCATTTTTATAAATGCCGACTATGATTTCCTTTTTTGGGTGAGGGGGTTTTCTGTTCTTGATGTCCAATCATACATGTAAAGTGATGAACTATTCTTTGTCCAAATGGTGCTAGCAATTGATACCAATACTTTTTATCCATTTTGGTACATATTTTAATGTTTTGTGTGTGTGTATATATATATATATATATATATAAAAAGAACAGTAAGATCTATAATCCGGTGTTCTTGTATATATTTTTATTTTTACAAAATAGTGCTCAATGTAAATTTACAGAGCATTAATATTATAAATTAATTGATTTAAAATGTTTTTTTTTTTGTTTTTTTTTGCTACACAGTTCTAACCATGTTTCAAAAATGGAAGCTAAAAGCTTCAAATTTAATTTTGTAATTAAATTAAAGACATTAGTTCCATCTCATCCGCAAGTGAATTTTGGAGTATAACAAACAGTCCCTTCAAGGTCAAGAAAATTTGTAGATTACATGAGTATTGTTTAACGAAGGTTTTTGAAGTCCTTATAAAAATAGTTTTTATATATATTTTTTCCACCCAGTTTGGGGACTTGGGATTTAAATGTATTTTCCTATGGAGACATTTAGCCCAGTAGAGATTTTTGCATGTCAACTTTGTATGCTATGTTTTCATATTACGTCAATAGCTAAATGCCAAATTCAGATCTTATTCAAAAGTTGCAAAATGAATAATATTCATTTTATTTTTCTCCGATTCTGATAATGGTCAGAAGCATGACTGAAAGTGCTAGATCAAAAACCTTTGGACATTATTTATTCATTGAATGTGCTCAAGAATTTCTTTTATAGTTATTTTCTAAGCATAGCTTAGATTTGGCACTAGACCTAAAGTATCGGGTATCTAGTGAGGATCAAACTCACTTTTCAGTTGTAACTGATCTAGTGAAATAAGCTTGCTAACCATTACACCATGACAAGGTGCCCAAGCAGTCTTTTATATATAAACAAAACTTTATTTTTTCTGTCTTAATTAAATTTGGATTAAAGAAAGACTTCTACCTTTTTAAAACAAACATGTAGGGAGATCACACAGATTATATAAACGAACTATGAACAGAAAATGAACACAATAATAAACAACAAATAATTAAGTAATTGATAATGAGTAAATTATTACTATTACTTCTACTCTATAAAGTAATTTGAAACCACCTGTACTGTCCACCCAGTAAACATCAGGATAATACGTCTTACTACCCATAATACACCACTGAGCAACATCTATAAATAGTCAAGCCAGAACATGATACACAATGCCTGAAGATTGTTGAAGTGTGAAACACCTTGGCTGTCTGGTGCTGCTCCCATTGTCCACTTTTATATTGACATATGCTCTCAGATATTGATCACTTTTAACTATAAATATAACATACCGTAAAAGTGTATATTATATATATATATATATATATATATATATATATATATATAAAACTCCAAATGTGATTCTCTTTGGAATCCTCCTGTGTATTTTCAGTTAGTATTTCCCATCTATCGGTCAAAAAGTAAAATGATTTAAGGCCATAGCCTCACCATACTAGGTATTGATGCTGTGGTTACCATAGTAAGGGATGAAGTTGCTATCCCCATACCCAACTGGTCTCAAATTCAGAATTGTCATTCTCAACTGGTTACTAACCAAGGTTACACAACCCACTCTGCTTTGCTCTTCATTTCGAACTTGGAGGACGACTTTGGCCTTTCCAAAAGATATCTGTGAAATGAATGCAACAGCCTTGGCTGTAATTTGAAGTTTTTGTGCCAATCCCTCTTTCCACACTAATAACTGTTATGTTATTGGTACACAGCCAAAAATTAGTTATTTTTTTTAATTTTTTTTTTTTTTTTTTTTTTTTTTATAAAGTAAAATCAAAGAATGTCTATAGAGCACAAGAAATTGTCAGCCTTTCAGGATGGCAAATATTGATTTCATTTAGCCTCATTTTATAAGTCATGAGAATGCAAATCACTTGTGTATTACAAAACAACCTTACTGTCTATTGTTTCAGCAAATGTTCTCAACTTTTAAGTATTTTAATTTTTATTAAAAACAAAAATTAAACTTTTCATACATAGTTTTAATCCAGATAGAAACACACACACAAAAATGGTCAAGTCCTTCGCTTGGCCCACTTCCCAAAATTTGACCCATCACCAGCTTTTTTTTTTTTTTTTTTTTAAATCTCATTAGTCAAACTGAGAACTTTCCAGCACTTCATTTTTTTTTTTTTTTTTTTTTTTTCTTCTTTCTCCTATGGAACTGAAGTTATTTATGACTAGTCTCCAAAAGAAAACTGGACATGAAAAATAGATTTTATAATTTCTATAAATGACTTATAATAAATCATATAAGCCTAAATGTTGGTCATTCTTGATCATCAGCTAGATGGCCCTCATTAACAGGGTGCGATGGATAAATTGTCGCCTAAATTATGCAAAAATGAAAATAATACTGACATCTTATTTTAACAGATATATTTAACAAAATTATACAAAAAAATTTTGAAATACTAAAGAGTAAATTTATTCAATGAAATCACCATAAGCTTCAACCATGGCCTCCAGACAACTTTGGAATCTCCTGGACAATTTCATTGTTTAAATTGGTAAATGCTGCCATAATCCTTGCCATTAGTTCATTTTTGGTGTTATAAGGAGTTTTGTTGGTCTCTCACTCAACTGCACCCCACACAATAATCAAAGGAGTTAGGTGGCCAGATGTAAGGGCTGATGTGGTTGCAGAAATTGTCTGACAGCCAATGACTCGGTCCTCCTGCTTGTGTGGCATAGTGCCAGACATAGGGTCTTCTAGCAGTCGGCCTCTTTACCCAAGGCAGCACTACCTCCTCAAGGCACTTAATGTAGATTTCCTTGTTGAGTCTGATGCTGTCACCAATAAATTTGGGAGTTCTTTTGTTTATCAGTGATAAGTGTGTTTTCCAAGCTGTTGTACCTTCATAATAACTATTAGACTCATCCAACTCTTTACAAATCCTCTGCACTGTACTTGGATTGATACCCAAACACTCTGAAATATTGCTATTGGAGCTTCCAGTGCAAATGCCAAGCAGTACAGCATGCTGTTCCTAAATTTGTCAATTGCATCACAGTGCACTTTTTCTCACAGACAGTGCTGAACTGACCCTACTATACTGTGCAGTCAACAAAATCAAAAACAGTGTGCATGTACAAAATTACCCATTGAACTGTGTGTCTGTCTCTCTCTCTCTATATATATATATATATATATATATATATATATATATATATATATAAAATAAACATAAAAATGTCTTAAAATAATTGTCAGATCTTGTCCATTTCATGTGTGACATCATTTGTTTACATTTGATATGCTATGAGCAGATATGTATGTGAGAGATTCATGGAAGATTGAAGTTTAAATACAGTAAATTCGACCTTGCAAACTGAATGCTCCTCTAGCCAAATCGGTAAAGGCATGTCAAGCTAAAAGACAGTTTTGGATAGGATACAGGTTATTTCTATGAAAATTTGACGTTCAGGGCGGTAAATGTTGTTTAATACTGTTTATTATAAACAGAGCATTTACTTAAATACTTGTATCTATAAAAAGAATGTATAAACATAATAAAATAATTGGAGTTTGTCCACTTCGTATCTATATATATATATATATATATATATATATTGCACATTGAGATACTATTTCATTAACACAATGTAGAATAACAGAGCTATATTAATAAAAATGTATACCTATTTTCTTCACCAGTAGCACAACTGAGTTTCATGCACAACACAATCTTCAGGTGCTGCATTGAGACTAACCATTTCATAATTTAAATTTTGTTATATATACCAGACTATATTAATATTCGAGTAGTCTATATTATTTACAGGGTTTATTTAAACAAAAAGAAAAAAATAAATTAAAAATAAGTATAAATAAAGGTGCAGAGGAGGGAACCCCCAGTAAATATGTACACTTGTAAAAAAAAAAAAAAGTGCAAAAACGTTTGCTATAGTCTTTGTGTGTTTTGGAAGAGCTGAATACATAGAACTGGTACACAGTCTGCCATACAACACTGCAGGTTTCGAATTCAGTTGCCTTTCTCTTAGCTACAGGATCCAATCTGTCCTATTTACCCATAGATGGGGGAAAAGAGATGGATTCATATCTTTCCCCAAGGATATTAGTATGAAGTGAATATAATGAACTTGACTAGAATTCAAACTCAGCTCTGATTCATCAATCGTAGCTGCTATCCATTACTGTACCATGCCTCCATATAAATCTCCAAATGAGAATACAAATGGAGTAAAATCTACAGTTCATAGCATTTACTTTTAAAATTGTGCTCAATACAAAGTAGAGCAAAATATTATATTTTTATTATAAGAGATAATAAAAACATTTTAAATCGCTAAACAAAAGATTTCATGTTTCAATTCTCTCTCATATATATATATATATATATATATATATATATAAAATGAAGTATGTGGTGCAGTTCAATTTACATTACATGAATCATTTATACAAAAAGCAGATAAAAAAAATTTCTTACAATTAATAATACATTTCTAAAAACATTTTTTCGGATTACATCTATATTTTTGTGTCCCGTTATTACCGAGAAGTAAAAAAAAAACAAAAAAACAAATCTATTTCCATACCCAAAGATGTCTGTGGGAACAGACAAAAGCTTGTCAAAAAAAATAAAATAAAAAAATAAAATAAAAATAAACAAATGCCTTATGCAACTGGAATTTATAAACAGGGATCATAACATTCATATACAGGTTCGGGGTTAATGTACTTGATTAAATTTGTTTGCGAAGATGTATTTTCGCCATTTATACCATTAACTTCTATATCTGTTTTTTGTATGAATGATTATATATATATTTATATATATATATATATATATATAAAAACACATACATGCATATATATATATATATATATATATACATGTATGTTTATATATAATTTTTTGCAAAGAAAAAAAACTTTGAACATAATTTGGAATGTTAGACATGCTTATGAAATCATATTTCAAATTTCTGATTTACTTTTAAAATAATTATATTTTTTTTACTTGAATCCAAGCAAACTTCAAACATATTTTGTACAGAAAAATTTGCTGTATGATCAACTATGTAAATATTACCAACAATTATGAATAATTAGCGTTTATTTATTTATATTTTACTTCAATTTAAACTACTTATATATAATTATCATTATTTTAAGTCTCTGTAATCTTTTATGGAAATTTTGAATCCTATATATATATATATAGGAAAGAACTCGTTAGGTAAATAATCCAAAGTTCTTTTAGTATTTTTATTATTTTTAAAAGTAGAGCCTAAATATAATTATTTATTCAAAAATATGATTCCAATGCTACATAAGAGTTCTCATGTTTCAAAACAAGAGCCGAAAACTTCAATATAATTATTTGAATTAAAGTACAAAGTTCTGTTCCATCTTCAAGCGAAATTTTTTTTGGAATAACTAATTCCTGAAATTTACACGTTTCATAAGCATATTCATTATTAAAATTACTATGGTAACAGCTAGAGCAATTATTTAAAAAAAAAAAAAAAAAAAGTTTTTTGTTTTTTTTTTTTTTTTTTTTTTTTTTTTTTTGTTTTTTCTTAATATATTCTGAGTTTTAATGTTTGAGGTTAAAAAAAAAAAAATCTAAAATGGCTGAAAGACCTAACATTGTTTTTAAAGATTGTCTAAATGAATCTATTCTGGTCGCTTTTTGAGTACTTTTTAAAACTTCCCTGCTGGGCAGCTGAATGTCTCTTGGGCTCTCTTTCTACTATTTATCCACTATCCTCACCCTCAAAAAAAAAAAATAAATAAATAAAATAAAAAGAATTCCTCATCTTGTGTTGACAAGTTGTTATATTCGTCTTTGCTGACATCACAGCCAAGTAGCCATCTTGAAAACTAATCAGATTTTGCCAAATAATGGAGAGTCTGTTTCTTTTTTTCTTTCTTATTTTGTTTTCAAATTAAAATGCGTATTAACCAACTGATGGTAGTAAATTCTTTCAATATATACTTACATGTACAAATATTTGTCTAAGTTTCAGCTTATAATATCTATCTGTAGTAAAAATGACAATTTCCAAGAGTGGGGATCAGATTTTTATGAATAAATCCAGAGATAGTCCATGCAAACCTATTTGATTGACATGATTTATTCAGGTATATGGGATATGATTTCATTATTTTACAGGGTAATATTGGCTTCTTGACATTGTAACCTTCTTCAGTCTTTCAATCATTTTTAACTTATTTTTTACTTTAATTGCAATCATTTTTGTGTTCCTAGAGATCTTGGTAATTTCTGTTTCCATTTTTATATACTCTTTTAATGATAAAAAAGTTTTCTATTAACTTGATATCTAGTCTGGGGGATCTTTTTTTTTTTTGTATCCTGAATCTCTTCTTTGGAAAGGTGGGCAATAATCAGCTATGCAGATTATGAAGAAGCATAGTCTTAGATAAATACTCAGATCTTTTCTATTAATTCACCCCCAAAATAAAAAGAAAAAATGCTTACTAAAATTCACATCAAATTCTCTCAGAGTGAGGCCCTTCCATTGCACTGTAGTTGGGTTGACCATTGCAATCATCCCAAATTGTCTGTTGACCTAGAGAAGTGAAAATTGTATTGTTTATCTGAAAGGCCATGCAAAGTGAGATATTTAACCAATTTAGAGTAGATTAGAGCCTCTAGTACTTTGACAAAGATTAATAGGATAGACTAATAGGATCTTAGATGATTAATGTAGAGAAGTTTAGTTTTGGGGTTTTACCTTCAATCTGTCATGTTGGGGTCAAATTAATGCAACTGTATATCATGGCTGCATTTTTGAAACTTCCTTGTCTCAAAAGGAAGATCCGTTGATTTAGGCCAGGCATGTCTAAAATCTGGGCCCTCTGTCATAGAATGTATCACTTATTGCCTGCCAGTATTGTCAATCAGTATGTAAAACACACACCTAGTAAATACAATTTCATGTTTTACCAAAAGATGTCAGCAGCACTGTATGGCTGCTCTCTGGTGCTGTAACTCTGATCTTGGCCTTTTCCAGCCAATTTTTAAAACGGTGATTGTAAATAATTAAAAAAAATAAATAAATAAAAAAAAAAAATTAAAAAAAAAATAAATAAAAAAATAAAAGTTGATTGTGGGGACGACTACTTCCAGGACCTCTCCAACCTATTTCGCCATTAAATTTGTAAAGGGTTAAATAATTTCTTTTTTAAATTACCGTAATTCCACACGTACAATATGCCTTCATCCATAATATGCACCCCTAAAATTGTGCTGAAAGTGTATGTGTGGGGTGGGGAATGCTTCTATTCACACATAATACACACCCGTTGTTTGGTAATCTAACCCTATTGTATGTCTCCAATTTCATTATGGCCAGCATTTCTTACTCTTTTAAAAAAAAAAAAGTTTTAAACATAAAACTAAATTTGAATAATATTCTGTGATAATTCTCTATTTTAAAGCAATGTTTTAAAGACTTTTTTTTCTTGTAGCTGTGCCTAGGCACCCCTGATTTTGCTTTACACATTTTTTTCTAAAAAATATTATACATGGTATATTTTTTTTTTTTTTCTTTTATATATAACTGGTTGAGAAAATATTTTTTCATTTAATTTTTCCATTTATTTTTATATAATTTAAAAATTGGTTCTAAAAACCAGCTCCACTTGTTTGACTTCTCCCAGAGATCTGAGCCATTCTCTGTGATGAACTTTAACATGAACCACATGAGGACAAGACTAAGTGACTCTCACCTGTGTGACATTTTGCACATCAAAACCACTGCCCTTGAACCAGACCTGGCCCACATACTGCAGTCCAGATCTCTGTATCACCTTTCACATTAGTGCATTTAATTTTAATGGTTCAAAGAATGCCAAGAATGGTTGGCTCTTGGGCATATTCACCTCATCAAATTTGGACCTTTTTGAAAAAAGTTTGTACACATCTGATTTCAGCAATCGTATTAAATTGGTCAAAATGTTTGAAACGCACATCATCGCTTTTAGTAGTTATCTTCACACAAACCTGTATATGTACAAAGGCTGAGTATCATCTACCATGTATTCATTTGTGAAAGCAGGATAACATTATTCCCAAGCTCCCCGCAAAATTAAATTTCATGATTAAAAGACCCTTAAGGAGTTGATATGCTGTTAAACAAATCAATCTGATTCTACATGCCTTTTCAGTTATTGGAAGTTGTTGTTTGTTCAAACTGTTTCTTTTCCAAAATGGGTTGAGGATTCCTTTTTAATCCAACTAGAGGGTGAGGATGCAGGTGGTGTAAGGGATAATGGCTCCGATTGAGGAATCGGAAAGCAGTTCAAATTCCAGTTACATTCCCTTGCTTAGGAAAGGTATGAATACTCTTCTCCCTCCAGCTATGGATAAATAGCAGGACAGACTGGGTTCTATAGACTTGGATGACAACTGGTCTACTGCAGAATGAAATGGCAACCTACTCTGGAGGGGGGGGAATCTGCCTTGTCAGTGCTGTATTGAGAGATACATGATCACCTAAGTGTGTATCGCACATAACTGACTGACTGACTGACATGTTAATACACTTGGGAAATGTATGAATCCTCCTCTTCTTGCCCCCCACTATGGGTAAATAGTAAGACACTGGGTTGGCTGGCAACTGGTCTACTGCAGAAAGTAATGGCAACCTACTGCGAGGGGAAGAGATCTGCCTAGTCAGTCATGTAACGAAAGATGCATGATCGTGTAAGCATGTATCACACATGGCACACACCCAGTTATTGGGGTGGGGCTGCCTGAATAGAACTTCCTTCTTACCAATGGAATACAAAGGTTATGGGGGACGATTTATCCCAGTATACGTGGCATGGTGGATCTTAGCTATGAAGCTCTGAACTGGGGGAGCTAATAAACATAAACCAGGAAATGGTGATAGTAACAAGAGGCTTGTAATTTTTCATTTGTGAAAAATGGGGCTATAGAATGGAAAATAAAGATAATTCATCACCCACATGGCCGTGTAAATGCTCTTGAACTATAACAAGGCTAGAAATTGAGGATTGGGTGTACCACCAGCCCAGACATGGCTCTTGTAAAATCACACACACACACACACACACGTGTGTATATATATATATATATATATATATATATATATATATATATAATCTGTTGGTATAATCCAAGTGAGTCCTATTAACACAATATAGAACTTGAAATATTAAGTGTTAGAACTGAGCACTCAGTTTATTTTCATTTAACAGAGTAAATTTTCTTTACAATTGGAATTAAGATTCCATTAGTTAATGACCATTTTCACCTACCAATTTTAATTTTAAAATTTGCAGGATTTTTCAAACTGTTTATGGCATGAGTTTCTAAGAGGAGACTGGTTATTTGGGAAAGCTGCCCACTCCTACCTCCATAATATAATTCCTGCAATGATGCCCTCTTTCTGTCATCTCTTCCACTCTGACCCCCTCTCTCTCTCCCCCCCTCAACTAACCAAACTGATACCATAAAGTTTGAAAAATCCTGCGAATATTAAAATTTGTAGGTGAAAATGATCCTTAACTAATGGTATCTAAATTTCCATTGTAAGGGAAATATATATATATGCCCTTAAATTCCTTGAGGAACATATGGTCACAAGATATTGTTGCGGTTTCTATAACGAGCCAGTTTTTTTAAGTGAGTAGGTTGTTAGCCTACTGCACAACCTCTAACCTGAAGGATCAGATTTGAATTCAGAGTTGCCCTTCTCCGACTGGAATTCGAACATGTAGACATGTCTTAACATAATCTTTCAGTTTTTCAACATTAAAATGTTTTCATTCTCACCCATTTTCCAACTCTGACTGAATAATGAAACACCATCTTCTTAAGGCATTTTTAAGGGCTTGTTGTTCTGTAGTGAAAATGTTGTGGTAAAAACAAAGTTGAAGACATCAGTCCAAATGTAAATAATGACATTTCCTTATTGTAGAAATTCAAGCAAAACTAATGACTAATCAGATTTAGTGAGTACAGACAGGAAGTTTAATTCAAAATAAGCATATAAGCCTAGTGCACTGCAAGGACAACATGACTTATTTCTTGTTTATTGCAGCAAACCTCCTGCAAAGAATCTTCCAGAGATTTTATACACTCTCATGATAATATCTCTCACACACACACACACACATATATATATATATATATATATATATATATATATATATATATATATATATATATATATATATTAAAAATGTATATTTTTTGCCTTTTTTTTTTTTTTTTTTTTTTTTTTGAACGCCATTTGATAGCTTTGTGTGTGATAATATTTCAAAAGTAATTTTTGAAAATGGCATTACTGTCCTATTTTCTCTGGGTCACTCAGTCAGTTCAAGGGGTAATAAGGGATTTTTTTTTAATTTTTCAATCACTGTTAACCTTTTGTATATGTGTCAACGTTTTGATGGATCTGTGCTTTGTAAATGTTTTTTCTATCCCTGCTTCTGTCATTCAAGATTAAATATAAAATACTTGATGGGAACCCCCTTAAATATATGCAGAAATTGAGTTCACAGACTTTTCTATTCTTCAGTCGTCTTCAAGCAAATTAGTTGAATAATAGGTAATGAATCCATAATTTTTGCAGGTCCATTAAGTACAAATAATGTTATCACCACAGAAAAGTCTGGGAAAAGTTCATGAACTCTGTCAAAATCGTTTTTAATCCTTTCACACCAAGAATGGCAATAAATCCACTAAGACACATGAGGTTATTGTGTGCGATAATATGAAAACCAAAATATTGAAACGATACAAATTAATAAGACAAAAGATGATTGACATTGATCTTTAAAAAATTTAAATGCAAAGTGGACTGGAAAGCAAGTCGGAAGAATTCCACAAGTGAGAAGTGCATGAAAAGAAACTGTTGCCATGTAACTTAAATTACATCTTGCTATTTCAACTGTAAAAATGGTAAATTACCACTCTAGTACTGCACTTAAACTCATAAAATCAAGGGACCAAAGAGGAAAGTTCATCAGAACAATTACCATGAAAGTATTTATAGAAAAGACACAAAGAAGCTGTTACAAAGGTGGAAAAGTGACTGAAGCTGTCTGTTTGGATTTTATCAAGAATCTCTAAATACATAACAAATGCACCAGACCATCTGTTTCATACCAAAGTTATTCATAGAAATTGCATACTTTAAAAAGTGAAAGTTTGCTTCCTTGTAGAACCTAGATTAAAACAGTGTTAAAAGTGATAAAACAAATGCTTTCTAGATTAATGTTGCAACTATCTTCCAGTGCACTAAAAATGTCAACTTTTTCTGATTTATGTGTTGCTTTCATTTTCTTTAAAACTTCTTTTATGCCCATATGTTTAGTCAATTATATTCTCAGTATCCTTCTGTAGAAGAAAATTTCTGTTGTCACGTGTTTCCTCTTCATCTGAGGAAATTGTGCAGCATTTGCTGCCATATAAGAGGATAGGATATTATAACATTTCAGTACACTTTCCTTTGTAATGGAATTTTCCTGTTTTTGTTTATATTATTGGAAAGCATGTTTTTGTCTTCGGATTTTGTTCACGTTTTCCATGGTCTGTTAGAATACTTACCAGATAGTTAATTTCTGTGCTTGCTTGATTTAGACGCCCCCCCCCAATTGCCAGCTTGTCTTGTGCTGCCCCTTTTGCTAACAACCATACAATCTCTTACAATTAGTTTTTTTTTTAGTCAGTTCACTTCAAGTAAGACAATGCTACTAAGAAACACAAAGTTAGTGGGAGTGAAGGAGAATGAAAGACTTTAGAAAAAACCATAAACCCAATCCTAAACTGGAAACAAGGGATAAACCTCTTCTCCTGTTCAAAAGACTAGGTAATAGTGTGAATCTGAAAATTGGTGAAGCTATCTACTCCTAAGAAACAAATAATTAGTGAATAAAATTTCAGTTCATTCATTGATGTTACAAGGATAAAGTGGAAGAAAAAACCATAAACTCAATCCTAAATTGGAAACAAGGGATAAACCTCTTCTCCTGTTCAGAAGACTAGGGAGGCGTGTGAACCGGACGATAGGCAAATCTGTTTTCTATTGTGATAAAAATAAAGAGTGAATAAAATTTCAGAGTTTAGGTGGAGATGTTAGAAGTATAGAGTTGACGTAGACTTTAGAAGGAACTGGAAACCCAATCTGAAACAGATAAATGTCTCCTCCTGTTCAAAAGAGTTGGGATGGGTGTGAACTGGGCAATAGTTGAAGCGATCTACTTCTGTTAGGATGATCATCAGTCCTTTCTTTCCATTCTTCTCTCACTACCTTGTCTTGAAGTTTCTACAGTTTTTTTTGTCTGCCATCTTGACCCTAATGAAGACTTGGAATGAAAAGCATATATACTAGCTAAAATATTAATCTAGTTTCAAATAGAACCAATAAAAAAGCAGGATTGTTTTTGTAACTCTGAATATGCAGCTACCCATTCCAATGTCTTATGCCAAAAATCTTTTTCTCTCTTATTACAAATGACGGCTGCGTAAGTGTTGACAATTTTGATAGTTTTACCTTATTTCTGCCATTTTCCCCTATCTCTTTTTTTAGATTTAGTCTTTGCACCTGCATAACAGGTGATATTTGTTATCAATATTCATCACTTTGAATTTATCATAAGTAGTGTCTGGGCTTTTTCAGTATAACTCGTGACTTTTTCTGCATGGGGTTGTCAAGAAAGTCAGTTGAAGTGACCTAATGGTATTTTTGAAGTCGAGAAAACTAAAAAAAATAAAATTGACAATAGTATGAGATATCGTCAGACATGGACACGGAAATGTGAATCTGACTAGATTAATGGGTTCAGTTTGAAATTCCCTGGATTTTACCTGAATTGACAGATACCTGAAGAAGGCTGTAGAGCATAACAGCCAAAACATTGTGATATTAACAGGAAAGATTTTTTTTCTTTTTTAAATACGAATGTACCCTCTACACAAATCCCAAGAGCCCTTCAAGGTAGTTACTGAAAGCCGTTGTGAGCAGTAAGAGTAAAAAGTAGTTTGTACAGATATGTAGGGGAATGTAATTTAATTGTAGACTTAAAGTGATTAAGATTTTAGGGGTCAGGAAAGCATCCTCCAGGTATTCTGTTCTACACGGAACTATTTTGGGGAAGAAGCTACCCAAATGGAACTTATTCTTTACTAAAATAATATGAAGGGAATGAGGGTGGTTTGCCTTGATATAGGTGGTGTCTTAGCTGAGAGTGTTAGTTCTGGCAAATATAGAATATAGCTTATTTGAGCATTATTCATTGAAATAACAGTCAAACAGCAACATTTTGCCTGTGGAGGAAAGGGATTGTAAGGTGGGAAACGATCACCCACAAGGAGTTCGTCCTAATGTAAATAATGGTAACTAAAAAGTTCAGAAGGCTAATATCTCCTGAGAGAGAACAATTTCTGTGTATCGTTATTGACTTAAAATATTAGCCCCCGTATCTGTCTATATCTCTGACATGAGGTATTATGATTACTTACATTATTTGGACTGTTATCCTCATCTTCATTGCCATATTTATAATGCTTCAGCTGTTGTATGCTCCAGCTTCCTTCAGGTGATTGGAATTTTGAACCAAACCTTTTATTTCATCCACCAGGGTAGATTGTTCTAGTTCCATGTGCCATGCCTCTTCTGGATGTCTCGGTTATTTCCTTTTAACTCAACTCTCCAAGTTTGATTCCTCACTGCTGTGGCCTGGTATTGAAATCACAACTCTTTAGGTCTATTCACTGGATCTAACCAATGTCTTTATCCACTGGGCTATGTGAGTTCAATACCAGGTCACACCAGTTGAGTGGCAGCTTATAACCAGTAACAACCATTCTCCATGTTGTGTCACACCAAAGGCAAATCTGGAGTGTCCTCTCCAGGTGTAGTGCAAGGTGTTTTGGTGCAGTGTGGTCAGATGCAAGCCTGGGCGATGTGATATGGAGGACAGGCTGTTGCCCATGCAGCATGACTCCCTCTGTCACCAGTGAGACCAAAGGAACAGTGTTGTTACAACTTGGGACCAGTGCCATAACAGGAGCTGCCAAAACTGGTTGGGTACAATGGCAAACTCTTTTTTCCTTAGGGTTTACTCCTGAAGCTTCTCCCTCTCTCCCCCCTCCCTCAGATCTGAAATTTTATTTACTATTTATTTCATTTTATTTTTATTCTCTCCTCCACCAATAGAAATAGATGCGTTCCTCTATCATCCAGTTCATACTCCTCTCCTATCTTTTTGAATGGGAATAGAGGTTTATCTTGTTTCCTGTTTAGGATTGGGTTTCCAGTTCCTTCTAAAGCCTGCTTCAGCTCAATACTCCTAACACTTGTCCTTTACTATGCTAATAGGAACTCACATTGTAATCTTTGAGTGGCTCTTGGTCCTTTTATTGGGTATAGATTAATTAAAAAAAAGAAATGTAAGAACCTAGGAATTTCACATTTCCCTTATTTTTTTTTTTTTTCTTCTGCCATGATTTTGGGAATTTCATTTTTTTTATTTTTTTTTATTTTTGCTTTCATGATCAATTTCACTTTTTGTGTGTGTGTGTGTTTACAAAATGAATACTGCATAATCAATTATTTTTGGGGATAACAATTTTTACAGATACAAGACCCTACTATTTAACCCATAACTAGGAGTGACTGTAACTAACTCAACTTCATTTGTGCTCAGCTTTCAGATTTCTTGTTCTGAACTGTCATCCATTACACAACCCAAACCTTCCTTGCAGTTTTACTGAATGTGTCCTGATATCAACACTGGGAAGCATTTAAATGTCTCTCTTATCCTTTCACACAGCATGTTTTCTAGAAAGTCTTAGTGTTTAATAGAATTAAAATCGGCTATTTTTTAGTCAGAATAAAATCTTTTCAGCCACCCAATTATTCATCAGTGTCTTTACTTTAACTAAATGTTGGTGAGATTCTGAATTGTAACTATGAAGCAGTGAAAAGTATGAACGAGAGACATTAGTCAGTCGTAATGTTTATTTGACATGAATTGTTTGAAGGCTGAGATGTAGGTAACTAGTAGAAAATGCAGTAGCCTTGAAATGTTTCTTTTCCTTTTCTTTTTCCTTCACTGCTGCTTGACTGCTTTTGTGCGTGTTTCTCAGCACACGTTTTTCTGTCTCCATCTCCCCACAACCCAAGTATCATTGACTGGTTGATATCATGATCATCTCCTTCATCCTTGTTATTGGTTGGATACTCTGTGTATTCGAGAGGATTAATAAAGAAAACGTGCCTTTTTTTTAGCAAGTTTTGAACATGTCTAGGTTGTGATATGACCACCACCAGTTGCCCAATGTCCTTTACTTAATACCAAAATACTTCAATGCATTTTCGATAGTTTATCCTGTTTTCATTCAGATGTACATCTTAAACAACGAAAAAAAAAAAAAAAAAAAATTAAGCAAACAAATCTTGTTGGTTGAATTTAACAATTTGCTTGAAGTGTTTGAATGTGCTAACATTTTATATATATATATATATATATATATATATATATATAAAAAAACTCGTATTCAAGGATACCTGTCAACTAGGGTGTCTAGCGAATCCCTGTTGCAGACACTTGCTCAGGTGCATTGACATTTATTCAACACCCACAGAGCCCACCTGTGGTTTATACTGCAACTATGCTGAGCAGACCTTAGTTAACATGCTCTTTCCTAGAAACAGTATATAGTGTGATCAACAATTTGGACAAAGCCAGCGTGATGAAGCTCTCAGCCATGATGACTTGTGACTTTTTGCTAGCACATCTGTCAACAGCCCCCAAGGTTTCCGTCTACCCAATTTCACTCACAAGACTTGGGTCAACGCGTATAGTTTTCAGTTCAGGCACTTTCCAAAAGGTGCCGTATGCTGGGATCAACCCCTCCAGTCTGATAATATCAAGAAGTCTCTTTCCTGACAAATTGACCATGGTGAGATTTGAACCCAGGTCTCATGGTCAGAATGTGAATGTTCTAACCAGTCTGCCATGTTTCCATATATATATATATATATATATATATATATATATATATATATATATATAAAAAAAAAAAAAAAAATATATATTTATTTATTTCTTTTGTATGCCCAAACACAGAAAAAACCTTTTTTTTCTTAAAAATAAAATTTCCAATTGTCTCTTATTTGTGCACATAAACAAGCCCAGTCGGATGAAATCCAAAAGGATGAAACACATCACACAAAAAGTTTTTCCATTTTATCATACATTTTTTTTCCTCCATGATGCCTTATTGACTAATATTAGGCATATTGTGTCCTTTTATTTTTGTACTTATCATTTCCAGTTCTCTAATCAGTTTCTTGATCTTAAGATGAAATTCATCATGGAAGACACCAGAGTTTTTTTCCTACACAAGTACTTTTAAACTCCTCCATCTTTTTCAGGGGTAATTTACTCTCTGAGAATGAATCTATATCCAATGAAACATGTTTGAAAATATATATATATATATATATATATATATATATATATATATATATATATATTAATTTATAAGATTTTTGTGGGTATGTTTAACATACATATGCACAAAAAAATACTGCTCTTACTCCCCTCTTAGATATTTTTATTTTTCAAATATTAAAAAACATCTGGAATTGGATTTTTTGTATTCTTTCTTGAGAATTGACAACAAAAGCATTAAATGCTATTTATTTTATTGGATTGTTTATTTATGGGAATTTTATATTTACAAGTTTATCAAAAATATTTGTCCCAACTGTAATGTGATATTATTTTCCATATTATAAAGATTAACCATGAAAACAAATGTTTTTATTTATAACTTTATAAAAATGTCTGAACAAGAAAATTTAAATAAAACCATAATGACAACTAACTATAATTATAAATTTTGAAAAAAATAAATTTTCTGGCCATTTCTTTCATTTGCTCTTGTCATGTAAATTCATTAAATCAGTTTGTGAATATCTGGATTTATGCTTTTTTAATTTTTGTCAATTCTTGAGGGTGGGGAGTATAAACCCAATTTCTTGTATTTGGGTTTTAAAATACTAAAAACATTGTTGATGGAATATGAGGTGGTAATTGTGGTATAACTTTTTAAAATAAATATTTTCCTATAAAATTCAATTTGTAACAAACAAATACTGTTGCATTTGCTTTTATTGCATCATTTCAGTGTTAACCAACATTTTTTTTCTTTTGAGATTTTAATGAATTGCTTTGTTTCATTCAAACATAAATCTTACCAGCATCATTGGTTTTTTTTTTTTTTTTTTTTTTTTTTTTTTTGTAACTCCATTTTTAAAATTTGGTTTAAAATGAATCCTTCATGTAAATTGGATTAAATAATTTTCACAATTACTCCCACATTTGATTTTTAAAATGATCTGAGGTACAAATGAAGAAATCGGTGTCCTTAATGAAGTTTTCAACTTTTTCGAAAAATATCTGGTGAGTTTACTTTTCTTCCATTTTGGGGGGGGGGAAATGTGGGAAAACATCTGAGAGATGAAAAATCTAAGAAACCTAAGAAATAGCATCGACACACATTTGGGTAAATGACTTGAATCATCTGACAAGCAGAAAACTTATGATTGATATTAGTAGAGTCTACTAGGTTACTTTGAGGTTTACCAAAAACGGATGTTAAGTGGATGTTGCATAATTTGCTTTCAGAAAACATTCTGACTTATATCTGCATAACTTAGAGAAAAAAAGTAATACTATAATTAAGTTCTTTTGTTAATTATCAGTTATTTTTATTATATGACTATAAATAGTGAAACAAATTCTCTATTCATTGGAAAGATGAGAGAATGAAAGTTTGCCCAAGTAAAATCGACATTCATTCTACAAAGGGATTTTTCTTTTCTAACTCTTCTAGTGTCAGCTTTGTATCTAACATAGGTACAAAAATTATATATTATAACCAGAAATAAGTCTAAAGAGACTGATAACCATAACTCGGTTTCATCCCAAAACTAATCTTTCTCACCTTATCATAATCATCGCATTGTAGTTTTGGGCGTGAAACTCTATTCCAGGTTAGCATCTCTGGATGTATTTCTGGTCATTTTTTTTTTCATTTGTCTTGTGGTTTCAGTTTTGGGTTTCTTTATAATTTAGGCATTGAGCACTGTTGTTTTTTTAAGGTTAGTAGCTTTTCTTTTTTTTTTTTTTTCTTTTTTCTTTTTTTTCTTCTTTTTCTTTTTTCTTCCTCTTCCAACAGGCTTTGTATTGGTAATGTTTTTGTACTTTCCCTTACCTTTTAGTTAGTTTATTTTGTGATATATGATGCAAGTGTGGGTCACTTCATGACAAGTTGAGGTCCACCTTAAACAAATTCCCACCCTTGGCACTTTCTTCTACTGATTTTCTGTTACCTTCAACCAACTCTTGCAAAGCCAAATGGCAATGGGGAATGGATGCTTTTAGTTTTGCACATTGGCTGTAGTCAATACCATCTTCATAAAGGAAGCGATCAGTAAAGAAATGAAATTTTTGGATACGAGATAAAACCGATTATGACAACGTATGCATATACATGCATTTGTGCATATTTTTCTTTTTTAAATTGCTTTTTTTCTTTTACATCAAGCAACCACTTTAGCTTCCTTTCTTTCACCATACGATCAGTTTTAGATTCACTGGTGTAACAGGGTGTAATCAATTTCTATTTTTTCCTCGGATTTGGTCATTTGCAGTGGTGTGCAGTAATATGAATCTATTTTTGGGGTTTATGATGAAATTTGTTTGGCCTTGAAAAATATTGCATCATCCATGATTGCATCTGATTTTTATCATGCCCAGATACTATTGTTTCGATTGTTGATTAGTTGTCTTACAGCCATTGTCAATGATGGATGTTACTTCAAGGAAGCATACGAAAATTGTAACATGGCACGAACACACTGGCAAGCCTTACCAGTGAGCAAATCAAAGGTACTATAGACTGGCTCGGAAACTTTCCTGATTTAAATGCAGTCAAGAATCTGTGGTCCATCTACAAGGAACAACTTCATGGAATGGACATATGGAGTACTAACATGTGCACTGGACCATGTTTTATTGGAAGAATACAAAGAACGTTAATAATAATGGAATTATTCATTTTGTTTCAATTAATTTCCACAAGGGTGTTATATGTATTAAGTAACAATAAGATTAAGTAGCAATTTAAAATAAAAAAATTTTAAGCTTCAGCATCTTTCATTTTAAGAAAATTGAGAAATTATACATGTTCTTGCTTTAATAAATAAGAGCAAGATTATTTAAAATGAATGTCTGCACAATTCTGCAATGCGATTTTGGAGAAGGAATCTTTGATATTGACCAATATTGTTGACTCTGCAACAGCATTTCTTGTCTGGGTTGCTCTTTGTTAAACAAATTTCTCCTACAATGACCAATCAAAAAATCCCTTCTCATAAAGACTTAATTTATAAAATTGAAAATGTGTAAAAAAAAAAAAAAAAAAAAAAATAAAAACACCTGGTTTAGTCCTAAAATCTAATGATTTAATTAAATCAACAGATTTAATAAAAATATTCAGCTTTGTGTGTGTGTATAATCACACAATGTGAAGAAAAATATGTAAAAATCACTGTTAAGATGATTCCTTAAAATCCCAATGTTTCAAAGCCTTCCATTATAAAAATACAGACTTTCTTTGCAAAGGAACTTGGATTGTGCCCTTTTATATAATAAAAAAAAATGCTAAACTACTTGACAGTTTGCAGTGAATAATTTCCAGTCCGATTCAAAGATATGCAGAACAGGAAATATCAACTTTGGCATGGTTGGAAAATGTCTACGTCTCTATTTCTTAAGCGAGGAAGTTCTAAGTCCAAATAAATATTTTTGGTCAACACTTTCTCTGTAGATGTGAACTAAGCAAAAATTGACCTATACAATCTCCTTTTATATCACTTTTGATGTCTTTCTATAAGACTGAACACGTTATTTCTGTCTGAATTTCTAGGATGAGGAGATATCATTATTTACATCTTGACTATTTTCCTCCTCTTTGTTATCACAACATTTCAACCATTATGCCCTTTGACCTTCATCAGGTGTATATCAATCCTGGTAACCTACAAGGAATTCCAAACAGAACCTTTCTTTAATCTATAAAGGTAGTCTGTTCTTGTCTAGTGATATCTCGTTTAGTTCTTATATTTACTACTGCTCATCTGATGACTGGGGTTTGCGGGGGTGTACAAACATTATGATAACAATAATAAAAAGATGAGGGCAGTAGTCTATATGTAAATAATCTTTTTTTTCTTTATAAATTATTCTCCTGCTACATTATTTGCTTTTGTTTCTAAAAAAAAAAAGAGAAAAAAAAAACACTTTTATATGGTCTGTCCTTTCAGAATGTGGACGATCATGGCTTTCCACAACTTCCTAACCTTTGTAGCTCTTTGTAATGTTTGTCTTTATCCCACCCTATTTTGCCGTTCATTTACATAAGCTCATTACATAGGGGTTACTTGCTGTTTCTAACTTTTGTGATTTTGGAAGGCTTTTGCTTATCAATTTTGCTATTTCAAGCAAACCTCATTATCACTTCCAAAAATGCTTGTTATATTTGAGACTTCATAGACACCGGTATAGTAGTAACGCCTTCAATAATATCTGCACTAGTAATACTGGTTCAAGTAGTAATCGCCAAATAGTATAATGATCAGAAGAGCATCATAATCCATAGAGAGTGAACGTATAGCAATAGTGGATAGACAAGAGTGAACAGTGATTGTATTGTCATCATGCTACTTCCTATTTTTTCACTTCCTTTATGATCATGTGATCTACTTAATAATAGAATTGCCCATGTTACTCACTGGCGATCTAGTTTCAAACCAGTGTCAGCAATGACACTTACTCTTATACAACACTGTCTGTCCTTGCTTTAAATATCAAATTCTCCAGACTGCCTTTTCTCGTTATGCATCCCATATATTTCAACTCTGATTCTAAATACAAGTTTCCTTTCTGTTTAATTTTTTTTCTTAAAACTTCCATGTTGCTCACATGTTCTGTCTATGGTATTCTCAACATCCTTCTTTTGAATTACGTGTTTGCTCAAATCTTGTTCATCTTTTTCCAGTATTGACTTGTAGCAATTCTTCAACACTTTTTCTGTGTTCCAAATGGAATTTTACTGTTCCTTAATGCTCAATCTTTTGGTTGGCATCTTTCTTTATATTCATTATTTCAGTGTCATATTTTGTCATCTCTTAGAACACTTTGCAGATAAGATTAAATAAAAAAATTAACTTAATTACTGCTGTATTTATTTCTCTTCATTCTCTATTAATATTCCATGAATAATGTATAAATCTTAAGTGAAAAGATTGGGTTATGTGAACTTATTTGGCCAGACAGAAGTAGTTGTATTTTTGGTAAACTATGCTTATCAACATTTTTTAAGTTTAAAAAATTTACCAGGAAAAACAAACTTGACTCTTGTGTAATGTTTATTTCATAAGGAATAAAGACTTCAGAAGTGACACGAATTCTAGATTTAGTTTCGCATTTTAACAAATTTCAGACCTCCAATTGTATTTACTGAAAGCATTTTAAGAATTTAAAAATAAATTTATCTTCAAGAATATCTCCATCAATTTGTGGTGAAAATTGGTATGCTATTTTATATACCTTTTCAAAAGCAGAAATTAGCTGCACAGTCAGAATAAAATAATTCTTAATCAAAAAAAAAATCTGCTTAACAGAAATCTTGAAGGAATTTAAAAAAAAAAAAAAAATTTGAAAGGTCAATTTTTCTCTGGGAAGCAAGAAGGGAAATTTTGTGTCCTGTGTTGACATGTTGTGAAATGCCAATTCTTATTTGTCACTGAAGTTAAATGACATTAAGCCTAGCTGGGTGACTGCTTGGGAATACCAGGTGGTGTAATGGATAATGGCTTGGAATGAGAAATCTGAGAGCAGTTCTAATTCCTGTCAGGTTTGTTATATGCAAATACCCTTGGGAAAGGTATATATCTACATCTTCTCCCCTCATCTATAGGTTAATTAGTAGGACTTGTATCAATAAATCATTTAGAAAAAAAAAAATCTTAGTCTAAAAATATTTCCTGGTTTTAAATAACCTGCTAAAGTTTTATTTTTGAAATAGACCCATGTTGGTATGTCCTCCTTCAAATATTTACAGTAGTAAATACTGTATGTTGGTCTGCAGTTGGAGATGAATCTCCAGCTGTGCTAGTTACTCTCTGCCTCTGAGCAGAAAGGATCCCCAGATAAGGCTATGTTGAAGGGCAAGAATCTCATCTTGGGGAAACAGCTACCCAACCTCGTTTTATTCGGGGTCTACGGGGAATTTTTGGCCGAACATACAGGCTCAGATACCCCACATTAAACTCAGACTTTTTGCCACATCTTAACGTTTGGGGCGCTTGGTAGATATCCTATAGTTGGAGATTAATTGTTGAATTCACTTGAATCACTTCTAGCAGTTGACTACTTCTATATGCCGCTGGCAAATCTTGTATGTGTTGTTCTTGTCCTAAGTATTATCATTCATTACCAACCTTCATTTGATTATTCTATTTGGTAACCTTCCCTAGGTTACAACAAAGTTTTAGACTTTTGGTTTTTACTTTCTAAGCATTTTTTCCTCTTTCTACTCGGCAATTTTCTTTTGATTTCATTAAGATTTAAAAAAAAAAAAAAATTATATAAAAACAAGGAAATGGTTCTTTTGATGTCGAATGATTTTAACATGAAATGTTTATACCCAAGCAAAGATCACATCTTTTAGTTTTTTTCTGAATGTTTTCTGTTCAAATTCTTTTTCTTTTCTGATCCTCTTTTAGAGTCTGCACTTAAGGACTTCATTTGTCCTATTTGGAAATCTAGAATTGGAATGAGAGAAATGATGGCACTTCCTCTGAATCCACTATAAATATTAACGTGGAATTAATGAACTCCAATGAATGAACTGATTACTTTAGTGTATGGATCACTTATAACAAATTTCTTCCGGGAGATAAGGAAATTGAACTCTGAATTAGCTGTACTGGCAGTAGTTTTGTCCAACACCATAGATGCTATGCAACCAAAATATTAAGACTAGTCATGTTCTTAAATAACCTCGTTAAATCCGGATTCTCGTATGGATATCACGTATAGCATCACTTGTTCAGAAATGTCTTGTCAGCTATATACAACTATCTTCTCCAATTGATGATTGAAAAAATGATTTCAACCTAATGAGTTTTTAAAGAATCCAATCCTTCATCAGATTTTAGACTGGTGCTACAGAATCACAAAGAACTTTGCTAAATCAAAAGAAAAAATACTCAAAGACTTCCAACAATGACAACAACAAAAATGGTTTGCACATGTAACTGGAAGAGAAAATAATGATATAGGTAAAATGTTAACTTTCTATGCTACCTTAAACAAAAGGTTAGGAAGGAAACTCCAATCAATATTAGAAATCTCATCCAATTACCAAAGTTAAGCAACATTGAACCTAGTCAATGCTTAGATAGGTGACTGTCTATGTGTATATAACGCATGGCACATAACTGAATGGTAACTGTCCAGTTAACAAATACCAAATTCTTCCTTATAAGGAAATGACTAATCTCCCAATTACCATCTTGACTCTAAATAAATTTTATATTTTAGAAGTTGCTTTTCTTATCTATTTCTACATTTTTGAAATTTTTTTTCGTATTTAGGTTTTTGTTTTCGGTCTCTTAATATTTTCTTTTTTTTTTTCTTTTAAGTAAATTAACCTTTTGTCGCCATTTTTCCTGCTTGTTCTCAACATTAAGTGCCTCCGTTTTCCTCCAACCTTTTAAATGTCTTTCTTTCCTGTTTTAATTTCTGTCTCTACTTTGTGATCTCTTTGTTCTTATTTACTTTGTTTTGTCTCCAGCTCTTCCATCTCTCTCTTTATTTATATATATATATATATATATATATATATATATATATATATATATATATAATATCTCTTGTCAGTCTCATAACCACCCCCACCTCTGTTCTAACCAACATCTTCCTTAACTCTCACATCTGTTCTATCCAGTGTTAAAGTCTCCTCTGTCCTCTTTGATTAAACATTCATTATTTCTTTGGTATTTTTCCTCTGACCTATTTCCACAGCACTCATCTTTCCTTGTTCTTGTATTCCTCTCCTCTTTATTTCTGTTTGTCTCTCACTCTCTCTCTCTCTGTGTGGACATATTCTCAATTCCTATCTTCCTCAAGTCTTTAAAAGTCTCTTTTGCTGACCAGGGAAATTAATCAGCTTCCTGTGGAGGGAGGAAAGCAGACTAAGACAGATGTCTAGGAAGTTTTCATTGGAATTTGTCACTTTCATGTGATTGTTTTTCCCTGGAATGTTCTCTATATCCGTTATATATATATATATATATATATATAATAAAATTAGAATAATTTCCATGCTTCAATTTTGTCTTGTGGTTAATAATGAATATTTAATATTTTTCATACTGATCACATTAGTACCCTGTCATTTGCCCTTGTTTTATTAACCAACTTTATATATATATATATATATATAGGAAACGTATATCATTGTAACATGTTTTCACTTTTAAAGGTTCGTCAAATAACAAAAATAGAAACTTTAGTATTTTCAATTTGTAAATATTCTTGTATGACTAAGAGGGTATTGAATAGTTGTGTGTGTGTGTGTGTATATATATATATATATATATATATATATATATATATATATATATATATATATTCACAGATGTGTGTGAATATATATATACACATACACTCACAGATGTGTGAATTGTTGCCATTTTATATTTTTAATTATGCACATGTCCAGTATTTGTTTTTGATTTTTGTCAACTGCATAGTATATTACGGTCAGTTTAGCATCGTCTGTGAGGAAAAGAGCTCCCGGACACAATTCACAACAGAAATTTTGAAACTGTGTGCTATACTGCTTAGCATTCATGCCAAAAGTTGTAATATAAACATTTCAGAGCATTTGGGTATCAATCTGAGGACAGTGCAAAGGATTCAGAAAAAGTTGGATATGTCTAATAGTGATTATGAAGGTATGGCAGCTTGGAAAACTCTAATTGTTCTAATAAGAACTTTGAATTTCATGGGTGAGGGCCTCAGACTCAACACAGAGGCCTACATCAAGTGTCTTGAGGAGGTAATGCTGCCCTAGGTCAAGAAGGTGGCTGCTGAAAGACCCTATTTCTGACAATTGTACTATGCCACACAAGCAGGAGAACCCAGTGATGGCTGTCAGACAATTTCTGCAACCACATCACCCATTGCATCTAACTCCTCTGACTGCAACCCCCCTTGATTATTATGTATACAACACAGTTGAGTGAGAGACCAACAAAACTCTTTGTAACACCAAAGATGGACTGAAGGCAAGGATTATGGCAGCATTCATCAAGTTAAACAAGGAGACCGTCCAGAAGAGTTGCAGGAGATTCCAAAGTTGTCTGGAGGTTGTGGTTGAAGCCAATGCCAATTTTATTGAATAAACTTACTCATTATTATTTAAGATATTTTTGTATAATTTTGAATATATTTGTTAAAATGAGATGTCAGTGTTTTTATTTTTTTTTTGTTTTTTACATAATTTAGACAATTTATCCATTGCACCCTCTGTGTGTGTGTGTGTGTGGATATGTGTGTGTGTGTTTTAAGGTATGCTATATTTATGGGATAAAGTACTCAATATCAGAGATAGAGCATATGTAAATATAAAAATACACATTGAAGTCAACTCAGGCGGCAGACTTTTTCATGCTAAACACAGTCATCAGGCCATTTTATTTATATATATATATATATAAATAAAATCTTTTATAAAAGTTTCATTAAAGATTACTGACAAGGTACTGTAAGCTTTTTATTCAGTTTTTCTTGTTCATCCAACAAATGTTTTCTTTTCTGGACATAAAGCGTGTAAAAACTGAATGTTCTGCATATGCACTTTCGGCTCTTTTAGTTTCTATCAAGGTTTTTGCTTTCCTAACTGAATGTTCAAATTTTATATATATATATATATATATATATATATATATATATATATAATCTCGAGTGATAGAATGTTTATTTTCCATACAGTCAGCATAGCATATTGTGGCTATGTTCATAGTTAATGTTAAGTGTTGGCTTTTTTTCTTTATTATTCATGCTTCCATAATTTTTTTTTTTTTTTTTTTTTTTTAACGTGTGGATGAGGCTAGTTGTATTTTCAGAATGGAGTTTGGTAGGTTTGTGTGTGTTTAAATGAGTCCTAATTGAGCTTTGGTCAGAGAGGTGTAACATGAGTCTTCTTGATAGGCATGTAGTGGTATGTCCAATATAATTATTCATGAATTTGATTTGATCAGGAACACAGTTCCTTAAGGAATATGTGACTTTATAAATAATATTGGTTCTCTGTAATTTGAATCTTGCAGGTGAGTTGTTGTTGACAATAAGGTTAGCGGTTAAATTTTTTTTTTTTAATTATTTATCAAGTGTAATACCACCAGTGTTATTTTTGCTAACCAGGAACTTCATTCTGTCTTAACACTGTTTTTACAACTAATGCATCTGTAAAATTGAGTTAGAGCTGTACGTACTGGATCTATCCATAACACATGGTTCGACCATCCTATGAAACATCACATGACATAGCTCAGATAATATAACGAAAAAAGTTTAATTTCATCCTCTCAGACTCTTGAATTAGGCAGTTTGTAACAGATGGTAGAGTATACAACTCCTATTTCAAATCTGATTACAGACTACTTGTAATTTAAGCTGACAACACCAGCCACTTCACATAAACCTAAAAAAACAACAACAAAAAAAAAAAACACCAGAGGTATAACATCCAAGCCTTTAAAAATAAAAGGGTAATTTCAGAAATAGTCGAAAGTGATGTTAGTAAATCTTGATCAAAGTAACATACAGGAATCTGTGTTATATCTTCAAGCTGAAGCACAAGAGACCATTGCAAGGATAGCTAGAAGGAAAAAGATCCACCCATAGGATGAAAATCCTGCATTGAAAAAAAAAAAAAATGATACAAGTCAGCAACAAACATCAGAGGAAGGAATATGGAAGAGAAAATATGAAACAATTAACACAGAAAATTTAAAAAAAATATTTAACACACTGTCCTTGCATAGAATATTGCTGTCATATATGGTCTGTTGCTCCTGCTGTTCATCTCAAGGTCCTTGACAAAATCCAGAGATGAATATGCAAGATGATAGGTCCTGATCTGGCATCTAGTCTACAACTGCTATCCTACAGATGTGGCATGGCCTCCCTCTGTGTCCTCTACAAATATTTTCACGGCAACTGTTCCGACGAGCAACTTTCACTGGCTTCCAGTTTGCATAAATTTAAACAAGCTACCAGGCTGGCATCTCGGTCCCACCCTTTCACTGTCAAAACGGTTAAATGTCACCATCTCTTCTCAAACTGATTCTTCTTCCGCACTTCTCATCTGCGGAGCTCCCTTCCCATCTGCGGAGCTCCCTTCCCATCTGCGGAGCTCCCTTCCCATCTGTGGAGCTCCCTTCCCCTTGCTTCCCCGATGACTATAATCTTCAAATATTCAAGTGTAATGTCAATCAGCATCTGACACCCTGATCTTGTTCCCCCATCCTTCTCTGTATCCTTTCCTCAAACACACCTCTTGTTCTCAATCTTCTGTAACCCCTTGCATGCTAGTGGCACTCTCGCCTTGCTTGGGGTGAATTGCCTTTTTAAAAAAAAAAAAAAAATGAATATATCCAGAAAATTGGAAATGAAATTAATGAAGCCAAGCAATATACAGTGTGGTTAAATAAAAGAAATCAAAATGTAGAATCAAAATGAACACACAAGAATTGTGCTGGTCTCAAAAATGCACACCAAACAATGAACCTACGAATGAGGAAGTTAAAAAAGTTATTGAAAAAAAACTAAGGAATTATATAAAACATCACTAGGAATTAAGGCTGAATTTTTGAAAATAGCTTAATTTCTCCCCAATTTCATTAAGTTTCTCAATTTTATAAAGGAAGTTTGGAATTGGAAAAATCTCCAAAATAAAAAATTGGGTGGGGGGAGGTTGTATATTAATGCAGTGTGGTAACAAAGATGTAGCCCTCAACATCCTCATATATATACAGATCTGTCAATTGGATTTATCATAATGAAAGTATTAATGGACATTATATTAATTCACTAGGCTCTCATCAATTTATGAAAGTCAACTCCTCACAACTCAGTTTGGTTTCATTCTGGCAAGGGATGTAATAATGGCTTACCTCTCTAACAGGAAATTGTATCCGTGCCATGTCGACCTCACAGCAGCATATAGCCACATCAATAATCTCTCTTCTCATCTATTAGAAACTGCCTTCTAAGTCTGAAATCCGCTAAATGCATTGGCCTAATAGAGGAACTTTATCTATCCACAATATCTTACATGTTTGCCGAAGACCCAATATGGAAATATCTCTAACCTTCTCGGGAATATGACAAGGAGGAAACAAAAGCTCCAGTCAATTTAATCTATTCCAGATGATGCTCTTGGCATTTACAAACACAGATGTGAAGAGATGGACACTAATCATTTAAGCATTCCGTACACATCCCAAAAGAGTTGACTAATAGAAGACCATGATCATGCTTTCCCTTCTGAGGCCAAGGTACTGATGACTGTACCAAAGACGTGGCTATTCATAGTTGGGATATAAAAAAAAAAAAAAAGCAAATCCAAAAAAGGGCTCAAAATAAGCATTTCCAATTCAGGATCAGTAAATACCAAACACTTCAAATACTTTGATGTAGTGATCAATTATGTTATAGGGGATAAGGGAAATGAACATAGATTAAGCTAGAGCTTGTTTCACTGAAAACCACAAATTGCTACAAAGCTGAAATATTAACCTGGAAACAAGTTGTGTTTTTATATTACCTTATCAGATCAAGATTTTCATTTGGATGTCATGCATGGCACCAAACCCATTCAGAACTATCAGTTGTCTATAACTGCTTTCTATGATCAATGATTAAAAATGGCTTTGAGCAAATGAAGCCTGAGGGTCTTAGCAAAGACCATCCTTCTTTGAACATTGTGGACTGGCAAACGGAATCACAACTGTATCAAAACGGAAACCATATTACTTTAGGACTTTCAGCAGTGGCAACTGCTAAAATGGATAGCACATAACTTAGAGAAAAATAATGATTGATATTTCACAAACAAAAGGTTAGTAAGGAAAGCTCTATCTATATTGAAAAGAGTGATAAATTACTGGATTTGAGAAATCTATTTTTCTGAAAATTTGTTTAATGAGGAAGATTTTATAAATATCAATTGAAAGTCAGTGAATGCCAAATGTTTCCTTATAAGGAAACTGCTAATATTGCCATTACTATTATTTTTCATTGCTAAAAGATGCAGATTTTTGTAATTGTTTATTTCAATTGTCTATCCTCTCTAGTCTCTTTGGCAACTTTTGGTCTCGAGAATTAGCCGCTGTAAGTAATATGAAGGATTTAAATAGATGGAGATAAAATAATCTAATTTTTGTAATTTTTTTTTTTTTTTTAGATGTGTGAGGTGTTAGGCATGTTATACCCCAAAAGTTAAAATTTCGAAATGACCTTGAAACTCTTGATGCATATCTGTAGGTTCTTCCATTGTTGGCTACTTCAACAAGATTGAACGTCCTGGGTATTGACAATAAACTACATCCGCGCCCTGGGTAAGATGATAAACTACATTCAACAGCAAGGCCTCTGATCAGGAGGTTTTGAGGAGCGTGGAACCACCTCTTAATTGCTGGTGTTCCCAGGTTCACCCTGACCCGGGGTGGTATGGGCAAATAGTTAACACTCACATTACATTCACATCCTGGATATGATGATAAACTGTCCAACAGCAAGGCCTCTGATAATACATTTTTGAAAAAATATTACCAGCTATATATTTTTGAAAAAAAACTATTAGCCAAAATAGATTTTTGACAAAACAAAAATATTACCAGGAAAAAAAAAAAAAGTTGTTGACATTAAATAACCCATTGAGGTTGATATGCCGTAAAACACAAGATTGAGAAAGGTTTAAAAATTGAGCCAGCATTCCTTCTACCTTCATTTTGGATAGATATACTGGTTTTTGGACATGAAAGTCTATTCTCTTTAACCAATGGTTGATAAAATAATTTTTTTTTTCTTACCAAAGCAAATTTTAAAAACTAGACTTTATACTTGGTTCTGGTTGAGGAATCTAAATTTTTATAAATCTATAGATCAATAAGTTTCAATATTTCCTATTGATAGCTTTTAGAAACAAGTACAGCAGAAAAAAAATAAATGGAGTTTCCTTTGACCGCCAATTTAAGTTCCATTCCAGACACATTTCTAATCTGTATACTATGCTCTTTCAGAATGTGGGCAATCATGGCTATCCACAATTTCCTGTCCTTCATAAAACTTGTCTTTTTGATATCTCTCCTAATCACTGTTCTGCCAAACATTATACAAGCTCCTTAGGTAGATTATGCACCATTTCTCTGTTCTTCTTGCCTTCAATATGGTGATTTTTCTCATAAGCATAGCTTAGAGGTGGTACAAGCAGCTTGTGAGGATCAAACTAGTAATTGGTATGGCGAGATAAGTTTAGTAACCATTGCTTTCAATCTGTCCTGTGAGTTTCAAATTTTCCAAACTCTTTCCTTATGATGTGCTTTCTGAAGTTAAGTATAAGTGTCCTTTCTGTTTTCATTTTTTTTCTAAAACTTTCATTGCTCAAGTGTTCAGTCCAAGGTATTCTCAGCATCCTTCTGTAAAACCATATTTCTATTGCCTCATTTCTTTATCTGTGATGAGATTGTCTAGCATTAACTGCCATATAGGAGGATCGATATTACATAACAGTTCAGAACTCTGTTTCTAACAATAGTTTCCGGTTTCTTAATACTTTGGAAGGTATCTTTTTGCTATCTCAATGTGCATTTGGATATTTAAATTGTTATACCGACTTGATTTGTAATATTACTTCTAATATAAATGTTGAGAACCAGGAAGTGATTTCAAACAATTGGTTAAACCAAAATAAAATAAAAGCCTGATCAAATATATAAAGATTTTAATGTGTGATGACAGTTAATTATTTTCTCCCTCGGCAAAAAGAGGTGTTTTTTTTTTTTTTTTTTTAAGGTTGCCAATTGTTAGAATGCCAACATTGCAAAAGGCTTAAGCGAAAGCAAGGTGATGCATTTACCTGATATTTAGCATCTACTTGCTTTCTATTTTTACTTGCAGGATGTGGTTGATGGGAAAATTTGTGAGTCAAGCTTTTGCCACTAGAAGGCTTTCGTAAGCAAATTGAATGTAATCTGTTTGTATGCACAGATCATTCAAATTATCCACATTTTTAGGTCTGCAAAGGAAGACAGACCAAAGAACGATGCATAGAACTGGTCATAAATGTGTAACCTGATAGCCGAGACTGTTCTGATCGTGTCAAAACCAAATGTATCACTGTAGATGGCAGATGGGCTCCTCTTCCAGTCACACATGAACAGGACACGTGAACTTTTAAGAGGACATCTCTGCAATTTGGAAATAGAATACAAAGCAATTCATATTTTAATAATAAAAATGGCACTTTAAAAAGTTTTTGATCTTTTACCAATTTATTTGAGAAAACAAGTATTCTTAATTCCCAAGAATTTTACCAAATATCTTTAAAAATGCATCTCC
Organism: Acanthosepion pharaonis; assembly: GCA_903632075.3. Lineage (NCBI taxonomy): Eukaryota > Metazoa > Mollusca > Cephalopoda > Sepiida > Sepiidae > Acanthosepion > Acanthosepion pharaonis. The sequence continues at coordinate 305,695 of CAHIKZ030005479.1, forward strand.
CTGCCAATAATCTTTAAAATGTCCTGATTGGGGGGGAAAAACTAGTTGCTTGTGTCCAAATACAGTCTGTTGCAATCCTGTTCTAACTTAGTCAGAATTTGACAGTCTTCCCCTCCTTTCCCCACTCTTTTTTTTTTTTTGTTTTCCCTCTCTGCCCCCACTTTTGATAAGAATTATAGAGATTGTAAAGATGGTATTTAACTACAATCTATGGAAAAAGAATACATCACCTACAGTGTTTTTTGTCAAAGGTCATTATAGCTTTCTATGGCTTCTTTAACACTTTAGCATTCAACATGCATAAAGCTGCTCTGTAAATATCAGCTCTCAGTCTCTCTGTCTGTGTGACTTCCAACATTATTTGCAATGATGACATATTATGGCAGAGTATACATTGGTTACAATAGGTTGAATATTGAGTGCCAATATTTACAGGGTAGGTTTGGGCATGTTGAATGCTAAAGGGTTAATGTAGAAATTGCTATGACATTTCAGGGAAAGTTAGTGACCTACTCCTAGACTGCCACTCAAGTCTAGAAAGTTCAGTCTACCCTGCTATTTAAACAATATCTCTGGCGAGAAGAAATGGGTTCCTGATTTCCTAAGAATATCAATGTGAAAGTGAACATTGTAAATTTAGTCAGAATTTGAACCCAACTTTCCAATTTCACTATTCATGCCAGTAACTGTTGTGCGACTTGCCCAAACTATTCAGCCATATTTATATATGGGCTTGTGGCTGAGTGGTTAGAACATTTGATTTCTGACCATGAGACCCGGGTTCAAATCTCACCATGGTTGATTTGTCTGGAAGGGGGACAATCCCAGCATGTGACACCTTTTGGAAAGTTCCTGACAATCACACCATGGGTTGACCCAAGCCTTGCAACTGAAATTGGGTAGACAGAACACACAGGGCCATCGATAGCTGTGCTAGCACAGTCACAAGTCATTGTGACCAAGAGTTTGAGTGTGCTGGTGTTGTTCAGATTGTTGAGCATTCTTGATTACATGCTCTGTCCCAGAAACTGTAACTAAGGTCTGCTCAGCATAGTTGCAGTATAAACCACAGGTGGGCTCTGTGGGTGTTGAACAAACACAAATATGCCCGAGAGAGTTTGCAATAGGGATTGGCTAGCTGTTCTAGTAGATGTGTATCCTCAAATACGAGTGTCCAGCTATTATTATGATTGTCGTCGTGATGATTGTCGTCATGGTGGTGTTTTTTTTTTTTTTTTTTTTTTTTTTTTTTTTTTGAAAGGGATGAAAGCTTCTTGGCTCAATTTGCCTTCCAGCCTTGATAGCTCAAAAATCATTTCTTTGATCGACAGAGAAAGACTTATTCTCCACACAGCACAAATTTCTTTTCCCTCGTATCACCTACATGGTAAATATGGGGAAAAATTTTTTTAGTACCACCAGTTCACATTTACAGCTTGGGCATGCCATGTAATTTTCTGGCATCAAAATGCCCTAATTTTTTTTCTGTATTCCAAATATAAACATACCAACATTTTTGATTCAAACAGCTTTTCCCCAAGAACTACATCATCTAACTGACTCCTACATGGATGCTTCCCTAAATACTACAATCTTAATCTCTTCAAGTCAATTATGGGTTCACTTCCTATCATTCATGTCATTGCACCTAATTCATCATTACCATTTTAACATGAACCTTCAACCTTGAGTGACTCAAGTCTTGTATCAGATGAATTCTTGTATCAAGAAAAAGTGCTTCCCAAATTCTTAAGTATCCAGATTATTTTCAAAAATGTATTTTGATTGAACCCAAAACTCTTCAGTGGTTGTTTCTATTTTGATGGTTAGAATAATTTTTGAGGATTCTTTACTTTTGTAAATTACCAAAATAATGCTGCCATTCTAGTATCCGTTTTTTTTTTTTTTTTTTTTTTTTTTTTTTTTTGAAGACCTGATCAAGCAAATTTAATGAGAATTTTGTACCTTCAATGATGATCAAATTTCAAATCGAAATTTCTCTGCCATTTAAAATACAGGTTGAGCATCCTTTATCTGAAATTCCAAAATCTGAAAGTTTTTCAGGTACTGACATGACTTTTCATAAATGGAAAATTTCAGAAAGCACTGGAAAGGTTTCTAGGTACAGCTGTTGTAAGTGATCTCATCTGCCCTTGGATGGGTGGGTTCCCCAGCCCAGCTACATAGCCTACATTGATGCAAGATTTTTGTAGCGATCGTCACAGAAAACACCTTCATTTGTGGATTATCTACCAGATGTTTTGTACTCAGTAATGATATTCAAAATATCAGTCCTGCATTTATATATTTTTTGTAACTAGAGATCTTTTTTTTTTTTTTTTTTTTTTTTGTACATGTACACAAAGTACAAAGCATTATTTTTATGTGAAATCTTAATTTCTTCTACAAGGGAGTCTTCAGAACTTACATGTATAAATATTTACTTAGCTTAGTCCAGACAGAAGACTAGCTTTCACTGAATCTCAGATACTTTACTACAGAGCTTTTTTCATTTTGAGTCTGACATTGATGCAAAATATTTGAATGATTATAATATAATTTATTGAATGCTAAGCATCAGCACAAAGCATGTGTATATGCTCTTTATATATATATATATATATATATATAAAGGTTGCTATATAACTACTAACATTATTAGTATTAGTTGATAGTACAGGTTGAGTTCCTTTATCCAAAAACCTCTCAAATCTAAGTTTTTTTTTTTTTTTTTTTTTTTTTATAAGTGCTGACATGACTTGCCACAAATAGAAAATTTCAGAAACCACTGGAAAGGTTTCTAGGTACAGCTGTTGTAAGTGATCTCCATCTGCCCTTGGATGGGGGGTTCCCCAGCCCAGCTATCTAGTCTAAATATTTGGCACTAATTTTTTTTTTTTTTTTTTTTTTTTTTTTTTTGTTAGCGATTGTCCCAGCAACACCTTTGCTTGGGGATTACTTAACAGGTGTTTTGTGCTCAGTAAGATATTCAAAATGTCAGTCCTGCATTTATATTTTTTTTGTAAGTAGTGTTCTTTTTTTTTTTTTTTTTTTTTTTTTTTGTACATGGACAGAAAGTAAAAAAAATATTTTTATGTGAAATCTTAATTTCACCACTTAATAATCTGTGTGAACATGACATAACTAACGTCATTACCTGTATCTGTATGTACACAAAATTTATTAAATCTATATCTATAATTCTCAAAGTGTGTGATTGGGTATTGTTTATGCATTTCCAGTTTTCATCTGATTTTGATGAAATTATTTTTGTTTGATAGATAATTCTTCAGTGTTGGTTTTGAGTCCAAATTGTTGACGACAATGGCTCTCCACTACTTCCTGCCCATTATAACTCTCAGCCACGTTTTACTATTTACTATCTGTTCTTGGATATATATCTTCCATAAAAACTTGAATAAAGATAGTTTAAATTATTACAATAATATTATTATACAGTTCCCTTTTCAGATCAAAATGTTAACCTTTGAGGATGTGACTCAGTTGCACCCAAATTTTGTTACTAATATTGATTTTTTTTTTTTTTTTTTTTTTTTTCTTTCTTTTTTCTTTCCCCAGGTGGGTTGCCTTTAAACTTAAATTGCTCCAATTGAACGGCAAAAATTTCCAGTAATGAAAGACCCGGTCAAAGATGGGTTATACTATTAGTGTTATATAAAACTGCCTTCAGGTTATATGTATAAGCTGTGTTATGAGCTGTAAAGGGATATTGTGGTTATGCTTGGGTTCCATTCCCAAGCTGCCCCATTTTATAGATTCTATATTAAAATTGAATGTGTATTCCAAAAATGTGAAAACTGAAGCGCTTTCAGTCTACAAAATTTTGGATAAAAGATTCTCAACCTGTACTATATTTATTAGAAAATATTCAGTATAAATAGTGGAATAAAAATGGCTTCGAAGATCTACACATTTTGCCTTATACCCTTTTCCTGTCACCGAGGCTTATTGCCAGACAGAAGAATTAGCTCTTGCAATATTTCAATTTGATTCATATTGTATGTTTTTTTTTTTTTTTTTTTTTTTTGTTGTTTTTTTTGGTTTTTTTTTGTTTTTTGTGTATTTTAGTTGAATGACAGACCAAAAATTATTTCTACAAAATTTAAGAAAAAGAAAAAAAAAAAAAAAACTTTAAAAATTTTTATTGGCAAATAATTTATAGAAAGTTCAAGGAAATCTGGAATTTTTAATCTTTAAAAAAAAAAAGTTTTTGTCTCTAAACTTTTATTGCTCAGCCCAGGGTTGGTGTTGTCCAGATTGAGTGGGAACATACTATTCTAATGTCTTACATCAAACTCAGTCAAATTGTGTCTGCATGTGCTTGTATATATTAAATGACAAAAGTACATATAAATCACTCACAAAGAAACGCATACACCCGTATGTTAGATATGCAAATGCAAAGTCACATGTAGACAGTGTGACAATCAACATTTTTTGTATAATATAGATTATCAACAGGTCCTTTTAAAAATGAACCTTAACAGAAAAACGAAAACTCTATACTTGACCTTTTTATCTTTATTTCTGTTTTTATTTTATTTTTTTTTAAATATTTAAAAAAAAAATATCAGTTTCTCCTGTCTGTTTTATTAATTTCCTTTTATAATATCTATAAACTAACAAATTAGTATCATTTTTCTTTTTCAGCTTTTAAATTAAATAGTGAGTTATTATCCCTTCTGTTTCATTTCTAGAATTTTCTTTTTCTTTCAAAGAATTTCCTTTCTTGAAAACATTTCCCTTCAGCTAGAAATAATTTTTGAGAGAAAAAAAATTTAACTGGTTTCCTCCTATCGTTCAAAGACCTTGTCTGCTTCATTATTGAAGAATTTTTCACTAATGTCAAAGTTCAACTTAAAGCTATTTGAGGGCAGGTCTTTATTTTGTCATTCTCAAAATTAGTGTCTCTGAGATTGTCTCTCTGCAATGTGTGTGCATGTTTACATTTTTGTGTATTGTTTGTAAATTTTGTTTGAGTTTTAAAAAGGATGTATTAATATTAATTCTAGATATCTGACTCCTCTTTGTCTTTTTACTCTACCCCCCACCCCACCCTGTTAATAGGAAATCAGTGAAAAAATGTGGAAATAGTTGTGTATTGCAAAGTGAAATTGTCAGTTGTAACCATAAGTTCTGTTAAAAATTTCTTCTGTTGCACTTCAAACTTGTGGAACTCTTCCAGATTTCCTATCAACTACAATCTTCAAAAATTTAAATGCAATATCAATCATCTATCTTTTTGAATCCTACTCTTTTATCATTCTCTCTATTTCTCACACTCTAACACCTTTTAAGCTTCCAGATTGCAAATTTTCTGTTTTGTACTCACGGCATAGCATAGATGAAGTGGAGTTAAAGGAATCGCCACAATTTTTATGTTGCATCAAAGAAATCTACTTTTAATAATGACCAACATTTGGTGCTTGGTGCAGTGTGTAATGAATTTGTGGAAAGTGTTTAAGAAATTGATACAAGCTACGTGTTTGCTCAAAGTAATAAACTTTTAATAGCAACCCAAAATTATGACTAATAATGAGAAATGCTTGGTGTTCTGGGGAATGCATAAAGTGTATTTCTATATAGAAGCTATTAAGATTGTACAAATACTGGACATAAAGGTGGGTGTAAAAGTTGTAAATTGAATATTAGCTGGTATCAACTCTATGAAGAAAATCAGACCTGTATCAGAAAAAAAGGCTATCATAGGTGTTTATTTTTTTTTTTTTTTTTTTTTTTTTTTTTAGTGTGTGGGGGGGTCTTTTGGGGTTTGTTTTTTTTTGTTTGGGGGGTGTCTTTTTTCTTGCAAATGAAGTTTTCTAATCTTGTATTAAAATGTTTTGTGTGTAGTTAAAATAGCTTAACCACAATGAACCTGTCTATTTTTTACTTAATTTCATGTGGAGATGTTTGGCAAGCTAATGAGAAGCTGAAAAGCACCTGTTGAAGTGAGCGAAATCAGTCTTTCCATGTGGAAAAAAAAAGGCTGCAAGAAACAGCTTTAAAATACAGTTTGTTTTGATTGAATACAAACTGTTTTCAACCAACCAGAACCAGCATGCTGAATTTCAAAGATGTTTCTGAAAAACGTCTGTATTCTTCAATCACGAGATTATTTATCCCATTTGTTATTGCTATAAAACCATTATATCTAATTGCTACTCATGTTTGGGTAAACACCCTTGTTAGGTTGTTGTTGTTGTTTTTTTTTTTTTTTTTTTTTTTTTAAAACATTAATATGTCTACAAGCCTAAGCAATCAATAACCTAAAAGGAAAATGTGCCTTTTGTAAGAAATGAACCTGTGTCCCACTTATCAGGTCATTCCATAAGTTCTGTCTGAATTTTGAATAAAGAAAACAAGTGACCAAATGTTACATTTAATTACAGATTCAATCAACAATGCATTTTCCCTGATTATCTATGACTTCCTCCATCTATTAGCAAGCTTACTAATTCCATTACTATAAAATTCTTTTGGCTTTGATTCGAAGAACTCACAAATGTCAGTTTTAACCTCTTCCTGTCTTACAAAAGCTGTTTCTTCCAAATGATTCTCTAAGCTACGAAACAGATAGTAGCCTGAAGGAGCAAGATTGGGAGAATAAGGTGGATGAGGAATTTTCTCCCAACCAAGTTCTTTGATCTTTTGTGGCGTGATTCTTGCTGTGTGGGGTCACGCATTGTCCTGATGAAACGTCACCCCTTTTCGATTCACTAGAGCAGGTCTTTTTTTCCTCAAAGCTTGGTTCAAACGCTCTAATTGCTGACAGTATATTTGAGCATTAATTGTTGCATTAGGTGGTAAGAATTCAAAGTGGATTATTCCTTGGCGATCCCACCAGATTGAAAGAAGAACCTTTTGCCCATGAAGTTTCCGTCTCGGCTGTGACTGGGGTCCCTCCCCTTTACCAAGCCACTGTCTACGATGCTTAACATTTCGATAAAAGATCCATTTTCATCGCAAGTCTATCCAAAAAAGGTGAAACAAGTTGGCGAGAATGGAGAGAAGAGTAGATGTCAATTCAAGGTTTGAGGTTGTTTTCAGACAATTCATGCAGCACCCATTTTCCAAGTTTAGGAACTTTTCCAAGTTGTTGAAGATGACGATGAACAGTTGTATGGTTTGAACTGAGAGCCAATTAAATTTGTCATGTGTTAATGTGTCAAATATCTGTCACAAATAAAAGTTCTTATTAATTCTTGTATTAATAAATTTCCCATACATAAAAATTGATTAATCCTGGGTATGACGATAAACTTACATCTGGCATCAAGAACTCTGGAAGTTTTGAGCATAGAACCAACTCTTAATTGTTGTTGTTCCCAGGGTCACCCTGACCTGAGGTGATAGCACCTCTTAGGGTCCCAACTATAGACAAACAAATAGTGAACCAACAAAACTCTATGAAAGTATAAAAATACAAGTAATAAATTTTTATATTTAAAAAAAATAAAACAAAAAAAAAACAATTTTATAGTAAAATGACCAAAAATACACACATACTAACAAACTGTACTGACTTCACACAAATCCGTTTAAAATACTACCAAACAACCAACATGAAAGAAATTTCATGACATTATTCCATATAATTTTCTTGTATCAAACTATATTCCAAAATATAACTTCAAAACTAATGTAAAACACACATATCACCATCTCTGTATGCACAAAAGCTACCCTGTATTCAATTGTGAAAGCAGAATAACATATATCGTGTTTTTTATTACTTCAAGATCCCAAGAAAGCTGATTTTTGACATTAAATGACCTATAAACAGTTGATATGCCATTAAAAAGACAAATCAATCATAAAGATTGAGATTGAGATTAATTTTGACCATCAAATCAAAACTACAAGTGGCATAATGTTAAGGATATTGTCAAATGGATTCAATGAGGCCGGTCTATTTGAATGTTATTGAGTTACGATGATTCTTAAATAAAGATTGAATCTACAAATAGACTTGTCGTTCTTGTGTCCATTTTTGAATGACACTGTTGGATTGATTTTAAACTGTCAAGAGCTACTTTTGTTCTCTCTCCAAGCAATTTATGCTCAGCTGGATTTTCATCAACAATACCCTTGGGAACACCTAATGGATTCTGAAGGATTTCAATTCATCCTGCACTCCCAACAATGAATTGTGCCATGCAACCATCATACCAGGCATCAAACAAAATTAACTTTCTTTTCATTCTCATCTATGAAAATTTAAGTGTGATAAATTACTTGCACATTTTTCTTTTCTCTTCCTGTTTTTAAAAATCTTCACACTTGGCACAATTCTGTGACAGTCTTATTTGAATGAATTAAGTGTTACAAATTTTGCAAGATCCTTTAATGGTAAATCCTTAGCAATAAAAACTTTTTTTTTCAGTAGACAAGTTCCTGGTTACATTTCAATTTTGATGAACAAGTATGACTGTTGTGGCGACTTGCTATGTGACTGTTGTGGCGACTTGCTATGTGACTGTTGTGGCGACTTGCTATGTGACTGTTGTGGCGACTTGCTATGTGACTGTTGTGGCGACTTGCTATGTGACTGTTGTGGCGACTTGCTATGTGACTGTTGTGGCGACTTGCTATGTGACTGTTGTGGCGACTTGCTATGTGACTGTTGTGGCGACTTGCTATGTGACTGTTGTGGCGACTTGCTATGTGACTGTTGTGGCGACTTGCTGTACTGAACTTAACCCTGTGTGTAGTTTAAACTTAAGTTCTAATTTTGAGAGGAGTTTGTTCACAAGCCTTGTCAATGATAAATTTTTATGTAATTACAGAGTGATTGAAAAGTAACTCCCTATTTTATGTATGATGGACTCTCCTGTCTTATAAAAATTATAGTTAAACGGGAGAGTCCGTCATACATAAAATAGTTTTTTTTTTTTTTTTTGTTTTTTTTTTTTTTTCAATCATCCCCTGTAGGTCTTTGACATAAAAATCTATGAAGAATTTTTTCTTTCTCTCCATGTTATCAAGTGAAATAGCTTTCCAAAAATAAGTACATGGTTTGAAAATAATAAAACAAATTAGAAAAACAAAAACAAATTTTTCTGCACTATAAAAATGGGGAAGTAAGACTAAATTACTAAATTGATAAGTTTGACAATTGAATTTTAAACTTGAGGTCAAGACTAATCACTTTTTCTTTTTTTGTTCCCACCAAGCATGGCTAACACTCTTAACTTTCTCCAAAGAGTAAAAGTTAAGCTGATTTTCAGCTTTCAAATAAGCACACTTTATATGAAACTCCACCCTGGAGAGAGAGGCTGTAGTCTTTTCTTGTTTAATCAATCAAGTTAATTACTTTCCCACTCATTTTGAGCTTGTCTTATTTTTTATTTCTCTCTCTATCTCTCATATATATATATATATATATATATATCATGAATTAACCAGAAAGTACCTGGTGTCTGGGTTGTTTGTACTATTTAACAACTGTCATCAAAAGTTTGGTCCTTGGTTCAAATCACTTTTTCATAAAATACTAAATGAGTCAGCTTGCAAAACTCTGCCTGTAGGTAATTAATATTTAATGAACAAACAAGGTGTAATTAATTTTATTAATATTTCTACCTTGAGTTATGCAAGTACATCAATAGGTTTGCAGCCTCATGATGAAAAATGTTTGCTTGACAAAACAATTCTGTTTGTCAACATATACTACTTCCTTGTCAATGCAATTAATTCAACATTAAATATTGTATAAAATATTATACAGTAAATATTTCTAATTGAAGTTCAAGCTACAGACACTGATCCATACACCTACTTGTGCCATGTTAGCAAAGAAAAACTTTAAAATTTTTAAAAGTTGAAATTTGGTAAAATGAACAGATCATACAAATTCAATTTATTGTGGACATGTTAGGAAATAATTCCAGACGAAATAAAACCTGTCCTGGGTATGACGATAAACTACATCTGGTAGCAAAGCCTTTGATCGAGAGATTAAAGGTTTTGAGAAGTGATGAATGGCATTTTAATTGCTGTTGTTGGCAGGTCCACCTTGAACTGGCATGGTAGCACCTGTTCGGGTCCCGACTATGGGCAAATAGTTAAGCCCCAAACTGGGGTAAAAACACAATGAAAGTATAAATACATTTTTATAATAAAAATATCAGAAAAAAAAATGACTAATACTCCCAAGGAAATTAAATTTCAGCTGTTAAATATAGCGTGTAAATTACTCTTTTTGAGTAATTTTACATCTACTTATCTCTCAGTTGCGTCTCCGTCTTTGGGCAGACTGCACTCAGGGGCGACTCCGTCAGGAGACAGTTGCAACTGGGGAAAATTATACTGAGAGGTACCAGCCCTGGGGAACAGCTGCCCGAGGCCGCGCCTTCTCATTGCACTAAAGAGAATGATCGGTGCACGCACCAAGGTCAGCGCAACTGATGGTTGCAGGGGCTCGGAATTTTTGTTCCTTGCCCAGGTGCATGCATTTGGGCTCCCCACATTAAACCAACCTTGTTTCACAACCTGACCTCGTGGTGGGGGGGGGGAGTAAATATCTACTCTTTTTGAGTAATTTCACATCTACTTATTATCTCTCAGTTGCGTCTCTGTCTTTGGGCAGAGTGTGCTCAGGGGCTTCTCTGTCTGAGGGGCAACAGGAAAATAATACTGAAGAGGTGCCCAGCCCTGGGAAACAGCTGCCTGATGCCACGCCCTGCCATTGCACCAGAGTGAGGGATCGGTGCTTGCACAGAGACCAGTGCAACTGACGGTTACGGGGGCTAAGGGGGATTTTTGTTCCTGTCCCGAGTGTGTGCTCAGGTCCCCACCTAAAAATAGACCTTGTCACAAATCATCCTTATGGGTGTGGTCAGTAAATACTGTGTGTAAATTACTATAAAGTAGTTTGCAACACACTTATTTATCATCTCTGTTGCGTCTGTCTTTGGGCAGTGAGAGCTCAGAGGTGGTTCCATTGAAGGACAGCTGCAACTGAGGAAAATTATACTGAGAGGTGCCAGCCCTGGGGAACAGCTGCCTGAGGCCACAAAATCTCATTAAAGAGAGGGATCAGTGCTTGCACTGAGGCAAGCACAGCCAATGGTTGCAGGGGCTCAGGAAATGTTTGTTTCTAGCCCAGGTGTACGTGCATCAACCGTTGTTCAAGCCTTATTGAATGGAAGTTGCTATGATATGTGTGCCATAGTTTTTCATTTTAAGTTTTTGCAACCCTCTCATGATGATTTTCCAAAATGCATTTTTCTTGATACATGCCACATGTCCGCTATTTCCTTTGCAAGCATTTTTCAACTCTCCTTTCAATGAAATGATAATGTAATGACTCTTTCTAAATAGCAAATACATGAAATTCATGTATCTGCTATTAATCAGAAAAGTTTTAACTTTTTACTGTTGATAATTATAAAGTTACAAGAAACTTTATAATCGTCAATTAACACACTTTCAGACTTAACATATTTCTGTCAAATATTCACACAGAGCTTGGTGTCTACATCTCCGTCAATGTGATCAGTGTAAATAGGAAACCATGTATGCAGTAGCTAATGGAAAAAGTCCAAGTTGATATAGTTATAAAAATTCTATTCAATTTCCGGTCAAATGAAAACTTATCTTTTAAAAGAAGAAACTTGAAACATTATTTTTAAAACAGCTCAATTCTGGAATACAATGTTTGGGATTTTCACTATATCTGCTTTCTTTTTCTTCTTTGTGAATGTGATGAATATTTTGACAAGGCCAAATCTTCACATCTCAGCCTTGCACAATTTCTTTTATTTTATCTGAAACTGATTAATAGAATATTTTCTAATAATGTATTTGCTATTATTTGAATATGTCTAATTTATTCAGTTTACCATATTTTAATTTATATAAATTTAAAATTTTTTTTTTTTTTTTTTTTCACAAGCCCTACAAATGAAATCCATATGTGTTGAATTCACTTCTTTTGGAAAGCTTCAACTAAATCCACTACAATTGCAAATATTCAAATTCCTGATTGGATAAAAAATGTGACTGAATTTTTTTTTTTTTGGTCTAATAGATTAAAAAGATGATTTATTTATATATATATATATATATATATATATATAAGAATTAAGGTTTTTATTTGTTTAAATTCCCAAAATATCAAGGGTTGTTATCATTGGACAGTTTCAATTGCAAATGTTCAAATTCTTGATTGGATAAAAAAAAAAAAAGTCTGTTTGGATATTTTCTTTTTCTTAAAATAAAACTTGTTTTTAATAAATCAGCAGAATTTCAATCCGAATTTACAAATTATCCATTTAAACTGAAGCCTTGGGTTTTATATGAAGGCCTTATTGTAGGAAAATTGCTATATGTGTGTCATAGTTTTTCATTTTAAGTTTTTATAACCCTCTCATGATAATTTTCAAAAATGCATTTTTCTTGATATATGCCACATGTCCGCTATTTCTTTTGCAAGCATTTTTCAACTCTTCTTTCAATGATTGATAATGTAATGACTCTTTCTAAAATTACAAAAGGCATCTGATCAACTTTCAATTTCGATTGAAGGGAAATTAAATCAAATGAACTTTTTAATAAGAATTTTGTGAACACTTGGACAAAAAGTTCTTACTTTTTAATTTTTATTTATTTTTTTTTTTCTTTATCATTTTATGGCAAAAATTTGAAATATTATAGAAAATTCATCAAAGTAAACCATTTTATAATCAACTAGCCAAGGTACCCAGTGTTTCCCAGGTGTACATGGTTGCAATTGTATAAATGCAACCCCTGTCTAGAAATGTCTGCCTGCATCCCCACTTGCTTGCATCATCTGTTGGTATACTAAGCTCCTCCTGCCCTCATCTTTTTACAGTATGTCCTTAGCAAGTGTTCGATTGTTCTTAAAGGAATTCCATCAATAAAAATTCTTGTATGGTTGTTGCTCGGGGTTAAATTGTTTCAATGTTTTACATATTCAGTAAATTTCCTATGGATGTAATAACTTTCAAATAGTATGGCATTATTCACAAATCTAATAATCAAACAAAAACAGGGATGAAGCATCAGAGCTTGATTCAAGTGCAAATGCATGAACGCCCTCCCTTCCCACGTTTACTGTAAAGCTGGGGTTAATAAGAGGTTCTTCGGGAATTTTTCCCTTTTAATGCTTCAATAAGCCTTCTCCAATCTTTGCATCAAGGGTTGTTTAAATGCCAATTTAGGATGGAATCATATGAAGAAACTACTGGCTAAATGCCAAAAGCTGATTTGAGACCTAGTTTGTCACAGATTTCATCCACTTAGCCAAAATAATCTAAGCCAAATATTCACCAAGACCATTTGTGTGTCGTGTAATTTATATGGCAAATTTCGAAAACATCAAATGAAAATCCAGAGTTATGGCTGAAAAACAGGCTTTTTGAACAGTTTTTTGTTATACACAGGGAAGTGAGCAGGGTTAAAACCACAATATCTTATTTCTTGCATAATGGCAAATATTTGTGACCTGTTTGAAAAAAAACTCCAATAAAAAAATGAAGTTACTCAAATTTTTATTTTAAGTAGTAAAAAAATTTTATTTTTTGCAACTTGTGTGAAGCCAATGTCGCAGGAAAACTATCAAGCACTCTACATAAACCTTGTAACATGAGCTATATTTTGCATTAAGTGCAAAGAACACCAGCTCATCCAGTAAAAATTTTGTTTGCATGTAACTTTAGCTTGGTTTTTGCAAAAGTCATACCTACTCTCAGTTTTTATCTTTCTGCCAAACCCAGGGGGCCTGGAGGTTGAAAAGTTGTTCTTGACTTACCTTGGTAAATTCACACACACACACACACATTCTGTTTTATAGCTATAAATATGTATTTATATATTTCCTGTCTAATCTGGAATGGAAAGAGAGGTAAATAAACTTAAGCTAGTAAATTAATGACTATTTCCCTTAGTCATTTTAATCTATACAAATAAAATATTTATCTGCATTTAGGCAAAATTAGTTCCTGATCAAAATCATCTGTTTAATTAGTTCTTTTTACACTTACATTTCTTAGATTGCAGTCTTATTTGTTCAAGCTGCTCATATGAGGCACTCGGATACCTTCAAGTGATCATCCTGCTTCAACTTGGTCATTAAGTAGGCTTTATCATTGCTGTCTTTATCATTCAGTTGCTAACTCCCCCTAGACATATTTCAATTTCACTGTTATATTCAACGCACAATGAATCATAGATACCATTAAATGTCAAAAAAAAAAAAACCCCGGATTAATTAAACTGTTCATTGGCCTTTATTTGATATTCTATCCAATCACTGAAGTTAA